>CM021108.1:17521808-17925286 GCA_007115665.2 Sequoiadendron giganteum | reverse complement strand
TCCAATCATTGATCATTCCCCTACTAGTGATGAAGTTATTTTAGAAGAACTCATCCTTGAATTTCAAGCATATGAAGCTTTTAGTTCTTCTAAATTCTCTCCTCTTAGGGAGGATAACATTGACTCTCCTTCCAAAGGGCATGTTAATATTATTCAACCTCAACTCATTCTTTCTCCACCTTCTAAACTTTAATTCACTCTCTCCCCACCTAATTCTAATGTGTTGAAGTAACTGAGTCAAGATACCATTGCTCATACACATTACACTCATAACAACTCGTGATCCCAACAACCAACCTCCACTTCCTTACCTTCATCCCCTCCTATCTTACCTATTGCGCTTCACCTCAATTAATTCCGTAGGGAGTATGAACTTGTTGATCAATTAAGGAATACTCCCACTAAGATATCTTTATGGGATCTTATTCAAGCCTCCCCTCACTATCACAACATGATGCAGGATGTGTTACAACAAATTCCTGTCCCTTCTACTATGCAAACAAATGACATTGCAGCTATGATTCAAGGCTTGAATGCTGACATTGTTTTCCACCACAATGAGATCCCTCCTTTGGATGTGTAAAACAAAGGTGAATCTTTCATGATCATATCCCAATACAAAAACATAGGTATCAAGTGAACCCTTGTTGATAAGGGCTCTGCAGTGAATGTGTGTAGTGTCCATCTCTTGGATAGGATCCATATCGATAAATTAACCATCTAACCTACCTCCTTATCTATCACTGGATTTGACAGTGTAGGACAAAAGCCGCTTGGTGTGATCACTTTTCCTCTTACAGTTGGAGTGCCCACATTATACACATTGATCCATGTTATGACTAATGATATTTCATCTAGCCTCATCTTAGGTAGGCCATGGATTCATGCAATGAATGGTGTTCCTTACACTCTTCATTGAAATATGAAGTATATCTACAAAAACAAAGTGTACACACTTGACACTGATCCTGAGCCTTATAGTGTCTTACAACTCAAGCAAAAAATACAACCTTCTCACCACTTCAACACCAACCAAACGAGTGGAACCCGTACAACCAAAGTCCTTGCACGATGATTGGGGTACCATGATCTTTACACCTCCTTTTCTAGGAGAATCCAAGACCACAAGAAAACACTCTCCAAAGGGCAACATAGTATTGGAAACACAAGACTCGATCGATCCTTCACGGGATCCACCTCCACTACTTTAGACAAAGATGACAATAATAGCCCCTCACCTAATCCAAAAAAGCTGAAAAATATTTATGGAAAAGGTTATGAGCTCATGAAGCAACTTGGCTATAGTGGCAAAGTTTGTGGTGTTGATGAACAAGGTATCTGCAACCCTATCGAGCCTAACATACAAACAACACATAATGGTCTTGGATTTTTTCCTTTAATCGAGATCATCAAGCCTTCCTCCAAGATCAACATTATCCCCCCTCACCCTTCCAACCAAACCTTAGAAATTGATCTTTTGACACCAACAAAGGACTCTTTTCTTAACACCAATGTCATCTCGCAACCCACTACTAATTTGGATTTTACACACTCCTCCAAAAGATTATAAAAAATCTCACAATCTAAAGTGCATAGAATAGGTATGAAATCCTCCACTAATCAATACCCTTCCTTTTTTAAAATCCAAAGGAACACCTTCTACCCTTAATCAAGAGGGTATCTTGTTGAGACTCCTCCAAGTGCACCTGATCTCCCTTCCTCCCTGAACTTGCAAGAAATATTACACGAAACATTCCTTTTGCACTTACCACCAAGTTCATAGTTATCACACTAATGATTATAAGGCCTTGAGTAGTAGAATTCAACATCTTAAGGATTTTGGTGTTCTTCCTTATTAGGGGGAACCTCATTCCTCTAATTTATACTAATTTTCACTCAACCTTACATTTCCCTCAATCCCTTCGACTCACTCTTCTCCTGCACTAAGATGGGGCAAGGGGTTAGTTATCCCTTTTCCTCGTATGTCACTTGTCATTGTCTCTTTCGACTATTCATTCACCTTTCATGAACATATAAGAGCAAGCTTGGGATGTGGATGACATGTCTTGAGTTGACTCACATGTGACATACACCCCTTCTCATGATGCAACTTAATTCAGAAACATATGACTCGGCATAGGGCTTTCCGAAAAAGCTCTCATGTCCTCCTCTTCTAATTTAAATCAATAGCTCACAAAACAGTGTGTAGCAATTCCTTTAAAGTGGGGGCATACATGACCACTCACATTTCATTATGTGATCTTTTTTTCTTGTGATTCCTCTCTCTTAAAAATATTACGTACAATGTTTCTTAGGTTGAGAAATTTCCATTTTTCCTCTTTTGCATACAAGGTGAGCCCTTGCATCTCTTGCATACAAGATGAGTACATTTTCACTTTTCCTCTCTTGGCAACATTGCACATAATGTTACCTAGGTTGAGACATCGCATGAAAAAAAGCCAGATCCTTTTGAAAATCATTTCAAAACATCACTTTCTTTTGTGGCACCTTATCAAAGTTATCACGAGGTATAACTTTGGTATGGTTTGAGCGAGAAGCCCAACTAGTGGCATAACTTTCCCCATAGCCACCTTTGTGAGTACATACCAACCATGTGTATGTTTCTCACCTCCTTTTGGGACAAATCACCCCATGGACAACTTGATGTTTTGTGGCCCCAAAGTGAGCACATATTTTCACCCTTTCACTTCTCTTCATTCTAGTTCTTATCATTGTATGATCATGTATCTCATCTTGCTACAATGCCTTCACCCTTGAATGTGTCTTCGTGAGTTGATTTCGACTTGACTTAGAGTTTCAAATCCTTAGGGGCTTGACCACCTCCTTCTTCTTCCTCGTTCTTCTTCTTTGTCATTCTTCGCCATCACCATTGGGCTACTTTAGAGTTTGAATCAAGTTCATCCTCTCACTAAAGTGGGGGCTAAATGTGTCGCCAAAAAATTTAGATGTTGAAACTTTTCACTCATTTGGAGCTTTTCCTATGGATTTTGGACCTTTTTCAGCTTCTTTACACCCCTTTCCAAGCCTTGTGCCAAAATTTTGTAGGGTGTTGTAAAACATTTTTATGCTTTCCTAGATTTTTCATCACCAAATTAACCCTCTATTATGCTATAATGACCCCTTAATACACATATAAGTCTTATCTTATTGTGTTTTCAGGAGATAATCCCAAAAATATAAATAATCACATTTTAATTACTGATAACCACTCAAATTTTCCCATGTGGACTAGGTCACCACCTTGGGCGACCTAGTTCCATGTGGCATAAACTTCAAATTTAACTTAATTTCTTTCAGGATTCTTGTCTATAAAACCCTAAGGTTGGCATGTATGGTGTTATTTTAGGAAAATTAGTGTATAACTTATATAAATAATCCTAGAAACCCTAATTCCTCACTATGCACCACTCATTTTCTCCTCTCAACCTCTCATCTCTCCTTCTAAAGCAAGATAGTTCTCAAGCAAGATAGGGTTTCAGAGTCTAGGTCTACAAGACATCTTGTTGAAGCACTCAAGGGTTGAATCCTCCATTGCTACAACTCAAGATCAACCATCATGGCAAGGTAATTAATTCCATTGCTTCACACTTCATGCTTTCTCATTTGATTTAATTATCTACAAAGGGGTTTGACCAAGGCAAACCCCTATACTCTAACAATCAACAAGTTTCCCTCTTTGTGTGATTTGTAGAACTTTTAGGTAGATTTGATAAAGAACCAAGGTGGAAGATTCTTCAACAAGTTTTCCAAGCTCTCTAGGGTTGAATAAACCCTAGTTGAAGCTTGGAAGGTCTCCATAGGTTAGATTCTACATTTTCGGGACCGAACACGAGGAGGAGTAGAAAACACAGACTTGAGGCTCTAGATTCCTTCTTCTAGTTCATATAAATTTAGAAGAGGACTAGGTCACCAATTTGGGTGACCTAGTCCCACTGAAGCTATTTGCTAGGGATTTTGGTAGATCTGGATATCCTTTTGGCTGAAACAGATTCCAGAGTAGTTTCCTAGAATTTTCCCAATGAAGGACTAAGTCGTCCAACTTGGCACAAGTGTCCCTTTCAGATTCGACATCAAATTCAATAGCATTTCCAGCCTCTACAAGTTTCCAAGTGCACACCCCTTTCATCTCCAACCTTATTTTTTAGTTTAGTATATATTGCTTAGATTATCTTGTACATACTTGTATATCTCAATATGTTTTCAAACATAGTTATATTTCATAGATTTTACATTCATAGTTAGATCCTATTTTTAGTTTATTGCACTTAGACACATTCAATCACACACATCACAACCTGCAATCAAACCCTCTTTGAATGAACCCTAGGATGAAAAGGTGTGAAAGAGAGTCATTCTTCCAAAGTTAGCCTCTACATGAAAAACCCTAGAGGCTCATTGGGGAATCCTCTTTCCCTAATTCATTTTTGGTGATTCACCCACCAAATCCATACATGCCAAATTTGAATATACCAAGTGAAAGCCTACCAAACATAAACATATCAAATCCACACTTGGTGAACATGGGGATAAATACGTTTGCAAATCAAACCAATATTATTCAAAATCTAGGCAATATGTTAGCAACTCCATGTATTGATCCAATTCAAGGTAACACCATGCAAAATCAAAGTTACCTAAATCCAAGAAATGTGTTTCCCAATCACATGAATGTTCAATTTCAACCTATAATGCCAAATCATAACATTGTCCAAAATCAATTTTTCCATGATCTCATACAAACACCACAAGTATACATTCCAAATATGCTTGAACAAAAACCAAATCAAGTATATCAAGGGTGTCGAAATTAAAATCAAGATCAAATTGCTATACTTAAGAAAATTCATATCACCAAGAGACATCTCCACCCCAAAATCAATTCCATTCTTCCACTTGTTAAACCATGTCATCAAATCATTGAGTTATGTCCACAACCACATCAAGAACAATATATCCAATGTCAAGAGGTTGGATATCAAGATCAACAACATCAAAAAAAAACCCCATCACCCCATCTGGAAGATCAATCATCTTATCTCCAAGATCAATCACAACTATCCATCAATGAGCACCTTGAAGATGTTTCTACCTCATCTAACGATAAAATCAAGATATATCAAGTGTCACTTTTTAATCATGATCAAATTCCACCAACAATACCCAACAATGATTCAATTCAAGACATGTTAACATCATTGGATCCTATGGTTGAAAACACTAAAAGTATCTCCACCATAATTTTTGAAAACAATGATCAAAATCCATCCATCAATGATCACCTTAACAATGTTTTACCCCATCCAATGATCAAATCAACATATGTATCAGGAGTCTCTTTTCGATCAAGATCAAAATTCACCAATAATATCCAACAATGATCTATTTCAAGGAGTGTTATAATTATTTGATCCTATTGACATAATCCATGAGATCAATGATCATGTTGAAAATGTCTCTACATCACCTAATGAGTTAGAGGACAAATCTCAAGAGTTTATTCCAAAGCATGATCAACATCTTTCACCAAATTCTAGCAATGGTCCTTTCCAAGACATATTCACATCCTTTGATCTCTTGGTTGCGGATATCAAAGGAATACTTAACTCAAAATTTGATCCAAGTCCACTCAAAGATCAAGAGGATATTGAGCCACTTCCCATGCCTAATGACGATTTCCAAGAACCATTTGTAAGCAATCCATCCTTTGAAATTTACCCATGTTAAGAACTTGATCCAAAGCATGTCAAAAGCAATTATGAAATCATTCAAGATCAAGAATTTGTTTCTCCACAATACTATAATTACCTAAAGGGAACTCTCCTATCTATACAAAATATCACAAATGATGATCATATTCATATAGCACATACTCCTCCATCAACCCATGAGATGCTTTCTTTAGATGGATGCGTAGATGATCTTCATTCAAAACAAGAGTCTCATACTCTTGATATCATTACCAAGGAACAGGGGTCTCCTACTCTTAAAATTTATACACATGATCAATATATAGAAATATCTAGAGACATATCAGAAATGGATAATGAAGAAGGCTCCTATAGAACTAGTGAATCAAAAACATCCTATGAAATGAATCATGAGGAAGACTTTTATGTCGACGATGGATCATCAACACCTCTTGAAGAAGCATTAAAATCAGATATTTCAAAAGATCAAGACAAAGATATCAATCATGAAGTCATCCCACATATGAAGGATCTTATCACTTATAAACTTGGATCACTTACCTTTTTAGAGGAAGCTATCTTATCAATGAATAAGTTGTCACCTTTGAAGATCCACAACAGAGTAGAGAAGGGTTATCACCTTGTTTCCAAGGGAAGTCATATCCTATTAAAAATAAAAAATTGAATAGAAGAATTATGAAGGCAAAGGATTAGGTCTACATGAACAGGGTATCCTAGAACCAGTATAGATTATTGGCAATCCTAAGTATCAAGGTATTGATTATTTTACAACTAAGGGATTGAAACATATCAGTGACACCTCTATAAAACTGGGGGCAACTTTGACTCAAGCAAATGTCAACATAGGGATCACAAAGAATCCTTATGATGAAACTAATTCCAACACTACAACCAACCACATCATGAATCTTCATCCACCCATCATCCCATCCATGAATTGGGACCAACATCAAAAGAAATATTTGAATCAAAGCATGAAAAATGTCATCAAAGAAAAAGAAGAAGCAAAGAATGAAGGAGAAATAAAATACACATGGATACCAAAGAATACAAATAAATATTACCCCTATCAAACTCCATTAGTCAAAGAAACTGTGGGGAAAAATAAAAAAGGGAAAAGTATCCATCAAAGTGTCCACAAAGGGAAAAAAAGGCTTCTCAAGCAATGCATAAAGTATATCAAGAAGTTGGTCCTAATTCCATGCGCACTTCTGTATCCACCCATCATTTCTCATCTTCCCAAGTTTAGAGAGTCAAAGGTTCCAAACTATCAACCAATCCATATTTTATTCCTAAACACACTCCACCATCCATGCATCCATGCATAATATATAATTATCACATTGACCATGTATTGGCAGCAACCCTTCATCGTAAGGATTCAGAAGGCACTCTAGCATGGTGTGCACACAAAGACAAAGTTAACTCTAGTACCAACAAAGCAGATCAAGAATCTCAAAAGTTGCTTTCAAGTGCACGTATCTTGGCAAAGCAACTTCTTCAAATAGGATATAGATGGCACATTATGACAGAAGCATCTACATCAACACCACCAGGTGGTTCAACATGAGCTTAAAATCTTTAAGAAAAATAAAAAAAATAAAAAAAATCATGAAAATAGTAAAGATAAAAATCATCTTCTAGTGAAAACTACTATGGTGTCACTTTGGATTGGTACCATGTTGAAAACTTGGCAAACAAACATCATATGTAGAATTGAGCATCTCCTTGTGCCAATTTAGTTTTAAGCATCTCATCCCATCCATAATAAATCCAACATTCCATCCATCTCATCCATAATAAATCCATTCATCCACAAAACATTTATCCAATCCATTTTCATCCATCTCCATCCATCTTCCAAATTATCTTGATCTTTCAAATTTTTACTGCACACTTTACACTTGCTTATGGTAGACATCTTGAAATGAGTCATTTTCATTGATCCTATCCTACCCAATATTATCAAACCCATGAAGCATTATCCAAATGAGCATCCTTTTTTCGAACACCTTATCTTATCACAAGATAATCCTTTACATGCTTACCATATCCATCCATCCATCCATCTATCAAAGAATCCACCCATGGCCTTTCTAACATTGCCAGGCACTGCGGGTAGATATTTACATCTTGCTTCGGAAATAAATCTTGATCTATATCCTCCATGTATGTGGTGATCCAAACATTGAAAAACATAAAGTCAAATTGGTCAAGCATTTGTGAGCCAAAATCCAAATCACAAGCCCATGGAATATTTTGACAAGAAGATGTTCCTTATTGAGCATTATCTTTCATCAAGCATCAATAAAAAAAATCAATATAAGTCATATCTAACATGCACTTCAACATCACATCAAAATATTCAAAACAATTTTGTTCCAAATCAAGCTTCAAAATCCTAATCAATCAAATCCATCATCATCTCATGATATCCTTCCCAATCTTCATGTTGCTTAACACTATCCTTGCATTGTTGTGTATCCTCAAAAATGTTATCATCATCAATCCATCAATCATATCAATCAATGTTAGCTTCCATTTTCAACAAAATCTCAAAACAGATCATTGATATCACTAAGCATATCCATATCCAAATCGTCCAAATCATGCGAAAATCCCAAAATATCAAAAATATATCAAAATCCCAAAATAGGTCAAATAGTCAGAAAACATAAAAAACATGGTTATCCAAACTATGTTGTCTCTGAGCTTAAACATAGGAAAGGCCATTATTGATGGGCCCCTGAGAAACAAAATCCAAAAACATTCATAAATCTAAATTTTTTTTTGAAAAAATTGAAAATCAAAACATTTGTAAAACATCTCGAAAATCCCAAAAAATCCTTATAACATTTCCAAAACCTCAAAAACATCCAAATATTTGAAAAAATCCATCCATCCCATTTCTCTTTCACCCGCAATAATCTCATCCATAATAAATCAATCATCACCTTCATCCTTTTGAAAAACAAACAAAAACAACCACAACAATCAGCAAAAAATAACTTCAAACGCAAAATCAAAATCGAAACAATTTTTTTTTAGATGCAAAATCAAACTCTTGATCAATCACAGGGTATGCGTAGGATCATGATGGGCCAAAAAGTGGCGATATGTAAGTGATATGATGACCCATGTGGCTGACAACTTTTTTTTACCCAAAATTGATGAAATGAAAAGGGTTTTCAAAGGAGATTCTCAACTTTCCACCAATATAAATTATGCTTTACTTTGAAGTTAATAAATAATTATTAGTCAGTTTCTATTTGAATTACAACTAAAGTCCTGATTGATAGGCTGATTGAAAAAAATCTATAGATTTCAAATGGTATCACATTATATGCTTCACATACTATAGGATTAAAAACAAAGAATTGGATTTCATGAAGTTTTGACCAAGTTAAGGTGGTTAGACATACGAGTATTTATACTTTTTTAAAGTTGTAATAAAAACTTCATAATTAATTATTTACTTGGAAAAAAATTACAAAAAAATATGCATCGCATTTGGACATGAGTCCTGTACTTATATCTAAAATCTTATAAAAAAATATTATCATTTTATTGTGGTTAGGGTGGTTAGACAGACACCTACTTCTTATTTTTTCCTTAAAATTTAAGTACTATTGCATTGAAATTTCAAATTTTCACCAAATAGATTTTTTTAGTTTTTAAATAAACTTAGTAGTTTAGAAACTACATTAAATTTTCTATAGATTATATTCTTACATATTTTTGAAATAATATAGATAGCTTATTCGAGATGTTTGAAAAATCTTAAGTACATCCTAGTAAGGTATCTATATGTCAAGTGTGAACAAGGATACTCATCTCTGTTTGTCAAGTGAAAATCCATCACACTAGGTACTGTATACACCTAAAAATGGTCTGGAGCTTCCGATTAATTAAATAAAACTTATTTGATTAATTATCTTAAATTCTTCTACTATTGAATAAATAGAAATATTTATTTATATAGTTCACATTTAATATTCATCTTAATTAAATAAACAAAATTAAATACTTTGTTTGATTTAATTATCAAATCCCTATTTTATTCTATCACATCCATCTTAAATTAATTAAATAAAGACAAAACACTTTATTAATTAATTACCATATTCCTCTGTTTAATTTAATAAACAACTATCCTATAGTTTGTTTTATTAAATTATTTATCTCCCTTTTCCTAATTTAAATAAATCCAAATATTTGAATTAGAGCATAAGGAATATTCCAATCTACATTTCCTCAAAAATGAATTAGATTTCCTATGTCTAATCTATGTCTAAATTTGTCACAATTAATGCTTTGAAACTTCATGGGAAGTTTTGGAGACAAATTGGAGACAAATTTGGAATTTGATCTCTCAATCTTCTTCCATCAATCTTTCCTCTTCTCTTGCCTGATGTTTTCATGGGTAGAGACAATCTCCATTTTTCTCTCAATCTCCTCCATCTCTCACCATTCAATCTTCTAGATTGAATCCAAGCCTCTCAAAGCTTTCCTTGTGCATTTCTATAGCCAGGAAATCTATAAATAAAGCATCATTGAACCAAGAAAAGGATCTAGATAATCAAGCTTTTGCACTCTTACTCTGCAACAATTCAAGCATCAAGCATCAAGCATTCACATATCAAGCATATCCAACAATCAAGCTTCAACCATGACTACCTCTTGTAGCTACAATTATCTATTTCATGTCTATGTCATGCTAGTTTAATTCATTTATCATTTAGCATTGCATTATCATCATCTCATTCTTCATATAGTCATTTTAACAATCTTATTTGCTTACACAATCTTAGAGCAATCAGGATTTAATAAATCTTTGGAGATAGAGAGCAATATGACACATTCATTTGATTACTGTGTTGAATTGATTCAATTTGTTTAATCATTGATATAATGTCGTATTAAGAAGTGTTTTAGTCTTATTCACATATTCACACTTACATTTTAGCACCCACCGTGGGGCATTAACCCCAATTTTATCAAAACTATCAATTTTCTGGAAAGTGTCATGTAGGTTCTCAGCGAGTTTTTGTTGTAGTGCTTCCGTTAAAAGTTTTCGCGCCTTTGGTCGCTATTTTAGCGCTTCTAGTCATTGTTTTAACGCTTTTGGTCGATATTTTAGTGCTTTTGACTTTAGTGCTTACGGTCTCTTCTATAGCAATTTTGGTCACTGTTTTAGTGCATTGGGTGTTTTAGCGCTTCCATGCCAAACTTCGGTGCTTCGGGGTCCTGTTTTGGAATTTTTGGGTTTTAGTGCATCAGGTAACTATTTTAGCGGTTCGGTGCAATATTCTAGTGCTTTTGTAAAAATTAGTTTGGATCTGACGCATCCACGGCCAGATTTTAATTTTTTCTCATAGTTGGACTAAAATTGATCAATCTAGGATAGTCACTTCAAAGTTTACTAAAATTGATAAAACTAGGATAGTCACTTCATAGTTTTTCTAAAATTGATGAATCTAGGATAGTCACTTTATTGTTTTTCTTAAAGAAAATCTATTAATCCTAGGATAGTCATCAAATTCTTATAGTAGAAGTTAAAAAGAACATCATGATTTTTGTGAAGCAACACCTTCACATAGATTAGAAAATTTCTTTTTGGGCTTTTAAAACAAGACAAACTTATATGTTGTGCTTGTGGTGATTAGGCTTATGCTCTTCGCTTAACTGGGTGATAAAAGTGCTAGATTCACATTTACTTCATGTCATTTACACTTTATTAAATCCTTTAGTAGGCCTGTCGTAGTGGGAAAAAGTACTCACCCTATGGGAACGACCTAAGTGGGAACAACCAAAGCCAGATTTTCCAACCCACTATAATAAAAATGCAAGTTGTTGATGAAAGTGCAACTTGACAGTAGTGAGCAAGATAACCATCCCCAAAATCTTTGTTCTAAAGATTGGGAGGTCTCCTGAGGGAGTTTATCTATTTGCCACACTGAATGAAACCCTATCTATGAACCATAGAGTAGTTTCTCGCCAAGTTAGTATCCGTACATTGTCATACTCGCAATGCAAGGGGAGGGAAGAATCTGCCCCCAAGACACTCACCATATAATTACAAAGGACCACTTGCTCAAGGGATTCGGTATCGACTTTCGTCACTTTGAGTATGTACCTGGCAATGACAAAAACATGGGCACCCTCTAGGGGGTGACACTACTGTGTGAGTCAATTTAATTCAAGATGTGGGTTGTGAGTATAATGATGACCTATTTGTCCTTAAGTGTGAGTCTGTTTGATTTGTGTACAAATTGTTAAAACAACCCATCAAAATCAATAAAGATCATTCATGATTTTTGAACATACACAATCTTTTTCAGTTTTAAAACACTTATTCAAAATTGCTTGCCATGTTATCACAAATTCATTTAAATTAGATTTAAAGATCATCCTGAAAATGTCAAGTCAAAATAAATCAAATAATACATGCTGCGAAAGTGGAAGTCCACCACGTTTGTCAAGAGAAAAATCAAAGTCACAAAACCCAAGAAACCTCTTAGTTATAGAAATAAATTGAGGAGACAACATTTTCTATATCAAAATCGGAAACTCTTCTTACAACATAGAACATTCATTCACCGATATCACGATTTTGCTAGGGGTCATACATTAGATTACTTGGTAGAACCACTCTATTCATGGGCCTTCTTTCAAAGAAGATCTCTCACATGATTCCACAACCGTAGTCAATGGATTCATCCTTCTTATCTTCCATAATCCCTAATATAGTATGCCACAAGGCCAGATCAGATTTTATAATAGAGAGTCGTAAACTTCTATTTTTAAGCATTCCAGAAAACCTGTTTCAGTGCTTCTAGTCTCTGTTTTAGCACTTCTGTGAAATAGCGCTTTCGGGCATTGTTTCAATGCTTCCAATCTATTTTGCAGCACTTTCAGTATAATAGCACTTTCATCAAATTCTACAGTGCTTTAATGCACTATTATAGCGCTTCTATAAAGTAGCACTTCCATCATTTTCTATAGCAATTCCAGGCACTGTTCTAGTGCTTTTAGTCAAATAGCGCTTCTGTTACCTATTTCGGTGCTTCTGGGAAATAGTGCTTCTGGTCTCTGTTTTAGTGCTTTTAAAATAGAGCGTCCAAAATTTTTACCAGTCCATTAGTTTGTCATTTTATCCACATTTTTTCATCAGAATCAAATTTCTTCTTATCAGAATCACTGTCTAGGAACCAAAGTAAGAAAGGTCTATACAAATTTCTAAACTTATAACCTGAAACAAGATCTTGCAAATCACAAGTGTCAGAAATTAAATACATAATCAATTACTACACTGAAGTTTCATTATCAGGATACTATCATCCTTCATCACGAAATGAAGTATAGAGATTAAATTTTTTAAATATTGTCTCATCAATAAGATCAGTTATCTTATTCGACTTTGTTTAAAAAGATTCAATTGACACTATCCCACACATAAGATCAACATTTCAGAAGAAAGGGGAAAAATTTGTATGCCAATCTTAATTAGGTACCAAAAACAGAGACTCTTAAGCAAGAAATTTTAAAATCACAAGAAATGGCAGAAGAAAATCTTTGGAATAATCTGAACCGCAATGATAAGAATGAAATAACTCTGGAAGATATCCAAGCGGCCCAACAAGATCCCAAGTTTCACATATTTATGGAGAAAATTCTAGAACAAGACATGGAAAAATATCTTTTAATGTTAGTAGAATCACAGGAAAAACTTCCAAAAGATTTTGATGTAAACCATTTGAAAGAAACACCGGAAATGAATGAGACTGAGATACCACAACCTACGCAAACAATAGATCCGGTTGCTACTTTAACATCATAGATGCAAATGTTACAACAAAAAATACAAGATATGACGAAACGGACTACCAAGAGATATGTGATATAGGACATTTGTCCTTATCCTTTCGACGCAACGGTCGGCTTGATACCTTTTCCTAGACATTGTGAGATCTCGAAATACGATAAGTATAATGGTAGAATTGATCCAATTGATCACATCAGAGAATTCAAAAAAATGAGGCTGAAATTTTCCCAAGAAGAGACATACTTAATGAGACTATTCCCAAGGAGTTTGGGAGGATCATGCATGGAGTGGTTTTCAAAGTTAAAACCCAGTATTAGAACTTTTGAAGAACTAGTCAACAGATTTATCTCTCAATACTCCTTCAACATCCAACACGATGTAACAATCAAGGATCTTTATAATCTAAAACAAAACAAGGGTGAAACATTATTATCTTTTCTCCAAAGATGGTGATGCTTGTTCGCTAGATATCCTAGATCCATCCCTGAAGAGGAAAAGATGGAATTGTTCATTGAAAACTTGATAGAAGAAATGAGTTATAGATTGGAACTACAATGTCCTCCCACATTTGAGAAAGTGATAGAAAATGGTCTTAAGATCAAAGAGGCGTTAGTCAAGAGAGGAGTTATCAAGCATTTTAATGAAAAAAAAAACAACACAAGTAACTCCTCAAATCAATACTCAAGCGGTGAGAAGCCAAAATTTTAGCAAAAGAACCGAAACACAAATGAGACAACAAATGATCCCCAAAATGTCAAACCGGTTTTTAATTTGACCGCGTCCACATCAAAGAATCAGAACAACAAGAAAAATGTCAAATCAAATACCATACAAAGCAACGAAATCATAAAACCACAGTCGTATCAAAAACCATCAAATCGGCGAAGGTTCGCACCTTTGGGTCAAACAATGGAATCAACAATGAAGGAACTAGTTACCAGAGGGCTTCTCACTACGTGTGAAGCTAGGTTCTAGGATCTAAAAGTAAAATCATCATGGTGGAATGACACTAATTATTGCAACTATCATAATAACAAGGGTCATAAAACAAATGACTGTATGGAATTGAAACATGCAGTACAATATTCGGTGGACATCAACAAAGTGTATGTGGAAGGACCTCAAAATAACAATGATCATTCGACCTTCAAAGATCCTTTGCCAAATTATGACAAAGGTGCATCATCCTCAAACAACAAAGGAAAGAATGCCAATCATGTCTATGACACAACAATCCTTTGTCTATCTGAGGTCAAACATGATCATGCAGTTGGTGATAACATTGATAAAAACAAAACTAACAACATTAGCTCTTTGGATTTACTCCCAAGCGCACAAAACTCTGATAATCAAATAAATGTCTTAAAAATTAGAGAAAATCAAGAACATCAACCCACCAAATTGCTAACTAGGGGACAATCCAAAGTAATGTTAAAGGGAATTGGCTCCACACATGTAGTTCCACCTCCATCACATTATGATGTTATCAATAAAATGCAAAACACCCCCCGAGAGAATCAAACACATCAATCGACAAACATCATGACTAGGGGGCAAGCTAAGGTAGTATTAAAAGGCATAGGATCTCAACGTGCGGTTATGCCTCAATCTTATTATAATATTGTTGATCAATCGCAAAACATCCCCACACAAATATTGATATTGGAACTCCTTAAGTTGTCACCATCACATAAGGAAGTTCTTGAACAAGCATTAGTTGCCACAATCATACCAAATAATCTGGATGTTTGTCAATTCCAAGCTATGGTGGGACATCTGACTACCCCACATTGTCTGTCATTCTCTCAATAGGATGATTTCTCATTAAACCATCCACATAACACAACATTGCATATCGAAGTATGTATCCATAATCATCGTGTTAAGAGAGTTCTAATAGATGGGGGAGCTGATCTGAACATTTGCACCCTCAAATTAGTCCGTGCACTAGGATATTCCGAAGACACTATTGATGCTCGACGGAAAATGACCATCAAAGCATATTATGATGAGGAAAGATCATCCAAAGGTTTAATTATATTACCCATTCAAGTGGTACCCATGATGAAGCATATAGCATGTCAAGTATTAGAAAGAGAATTGGCATACAACATACTCTTAGGATGACCCTGGATTCATGAAATGTAGGTCGTACCTTCAACATACCATCAATGCCTGAAGTTTCCAGTAAATGGACAAGAGGTGACTATAGCTGCTAATTATAATCATCCACAACATTGTGACACATTAAGAATATCTCAAGACACCTTTGTCCCTCACAACAGGGAAGCTTCAAGTTCATCATCATCCAAGAATGAACAAAGTCCAAGCATCACTACCAAGTGGGTGCAAAAGAAAGGTAAAGAAAAGGAAACAAGTCATGTTGAAACAAACAATCCGGATACACAAACTTCTCTATCAAACAAATTTCAAAAGCAAGTTTAGTTGATAGATAAAGGAATGGGATAGTACTCAATGGAGCAATCGCTTAACTTATCACAGTTAATGCCATCTCCTAGGAAATATAGTCAACCATCAATGATCAAACCTCCAATGTCTTTACCTAGCATAGTTCTTCAAGAAACATTTGGAAAATTCGGAACCATAGTAGAAGAAACATACAATAAAGCAATCCTGGATTGGCTTTATAAGGATGAAGAAATGTCAACATCAAATATTGGTATCAAAAATATTAGCATCAACATAGACAAGTATGGAAAAGGAAAGGCTATTCTTGAAAAGATGGGTTATGAAGGACAAAGGCCTATGGGATTAAGAAAGGAGGGAATCTCAGAACCTATCACACCTCTCACTCTCCACACAAAAGAAAAGCCAGGACTAGGATATTTTGAGGAAGAAAAATAGGAACTCAAGGAGAAGGTTGTAGAAAGAATTCTTCAACTAAGAAATTTCTCTGAAACTAATTCCAATGGGTATGAATGGGATTCATTATCTGATGTATATTTTATAGATATTAATTGTGATATCATCCAACAATATACACCCACACATGAGGAGGGCCAAGGCTCCGGGTCTAGACCAATCATGGGAGAGTCACTAAATATCGATGATTCAAGTGGGGACAAATAGACCTCGAGTGAACTAGACAATCTGGAAGAAAGTACCATCATGGATCTCGATATTCCATCAAATGACTATGACGATGTTGTTGTCCTCACCCTTACTTCCATTGACCTAAATCAATCCGATGATACCATGCCATTAATCCATCCAGAACTTATTGATTGGGAACCTATCGAACCATTGACTGTACCAAAATTTGCAAATGATGATGCCATCATGCATTTCCTATGTCATACCGTACCTAATACAAATGCTCTCTATAATACTCATAACAATATGACTCAGCAGGAGGGTGTCAAATCTTCCAGTTGCAAAATTAACAACAAGGAAAATGGATCTAATGGTGAAAACCATTTTATGGCAGCATTAGATCTGGAAAAAGTAAAAATAAAGAACACATCTAACGGTGAAAACCTTTCTGAGGCATTGAAGGATGGAAGATTTGACACTCTCCTAGAACACTATCATGAGCGATCATCAATTCTGGTCAAACCTACACAATCGGTGGACATTGGAATAGAAGAGAAGGCAAAAGTTCTACATCTAGCAGAATCAATGACTGATCAAGAGAGACCGAAATTTATCAATTTCTGTAAAGCAAGAAGCATCAAATTCACTTGGTCATATTCTAATATGTCAGGCTTAGATCCAAATCTGCTTATGCATCATTTGTCTTTGCCAATAGGAATTAAGCCTGTTAAGCAAAAATTAAGAAAAATGCATCCTCACATTGCATTAATGATAAAGTCAGAATTAAAGAAATTATTGGATGCTAAATTCATAAGGTCTATAGACTATGCTGAGTGGATATCAAACATAGTACCTATTTCAAAACCAGACAACAACATCAGAATCTACACGGATTTTAGGGAACTACATAAAGCATGTCCAAAGGATGATTTTCCACTACCAAACATTGACATCATCATGGACTTAATAGCTGGACATGCCATATTGTCAATCATAGATGGTTTCTCTTGATACAATTAGATAAAAATAGCTCCAGAAGATCAAGAAAAGATAGCTTTCACATGTCCATGGGGGACCTTCTACTGGAATGTCATGCCATTTGGTCTAAAGAATGCAGGAGCCACTTATCAAAGAGCAATGACGACAATATTCCATGTTATGATGCACACTTTCATGGAGGATTATGTGGATGAAATCTTGGAAAAATCTACTACAAGGGAAGGACATCTACATATCCTAGACAAAATCTTCACACGGATGGAGAAATTCAATGTCAGATTAAACCCTAAGAAGTGTGTCTTTGGGGTTACATCAGCAAAACTACTAGGATACATTGTTTCAAAAAAGGGCATTGAAGTGGATCCAGAAAAAGTCAAAGCTATAATGGAGATGCCACCTCCTAAGAATATAAGTCAACTCTGATCATTGCAAGGAAGGCTCCAGTCAATCAGAAGATTCATCTCTTAGCTGGCGGATAAAATTCATCCTTTCAATCATCTATTGCATAAGAATACAGTTTTCAACTAGGACAAAGGGTGTGAAATGACATTCAGTATGATCAAATAATGTCTAATGTCACCACCCATTCTCATGCCACCAATAGAGGGTAGACCCCTCATATTGTATATTGCTACAATACATATCTCATTGGGGGCACTTTTAGCACAAGAGGATAATGAACGAAAAGAACATTCCATCTACTACATCAGTAGAACTTTAAATGGCTAAGAAATAAACTATACATTCATAGAGAAGCCTTGCTTAGTAGTGGTGTTTGCTACTCAATAGCTGAGACACTACATGCTGACTCATACAATCAGGTTAATTGCAAAGATCGACCCTTTGAAGTATCTACTAAGTAAAGTTGCCTTAACAGGTAGACTGGCAAAATGGGTTATGTTCCTAAGTGAATTTGACATCCAATATGTCAAGAGAAAGGCAATCAAGGGACAAGCAATCACTGAATAGCTCACTGAAGCTCCTCTACTAGATGATCGCCCAATGACAATGGAATTTCTAGATGCCGACATTATGATAGCAATGCCCCAACAATGGATACTATATTTTGATGGATTGTATACACAACAAGGATCAAGTGTAGTTATCTTGTTAATCTCTCCCCAAGGACACACAATTCCAAAATTATATAGACTCATGTTTCAGTGTAGAAATAATGTAGCAGAATATGAAGCATTGATTATTGGGGTCAAAACAACAATTCAGTGGAATATCAAGGACTTACAGGTATATGGGGACTCTCATCTAGTCATTTTTCAAGTGAATGATGAATATCATACAAAAGATGAAAATTTGATGCCCTATAAGCAACAAATAGATTATCTAAAATAGTCTTTTGTCAATATCAAGTTTGATCAAATTCCAAGAGCTGAAAAAAAAGTTGCAGATGCCATGGCTACAATTTCTTCACTACTACAATTGCATGCAAAACGTGTTTGTTATGAGCTTATGGTAGAACAAGTATCATGTCCTTCCCATCACAATCTAGAATCTTCTACCATCTGCCATATCGAAACCTCCATCTATGAAACAATTTATGCCTATCTAAAAAATGATGTCCTTCCTCTTGATTTATCCCGGAACCAAAAAAGAAACTTCATTCGTCAATCCACAAGACATACTTTGATAGGTGACATACTTTATTGTCGAGGTCTTGATGGTACCCTACTCTGATGTCTAGAACACAACGAGTCTGAAATGGCCCTACAAGAGGTTCATAAGGGTATTTGTGGCAATCACTCGAGTGGAATAACTCTTGCTAAGAAACTCCTTCGGTTGGGATATTATTGGCCATTCATGGAGAAGGAATCCTATCAATTTGTCAAGAAATGCCAAAAGTGTCAAATTCATATCAATTTGATTCATGCACCAGCACAGGAACTACATCCCTTTACATCAACATGCCCTTTTTGTCAATGGGGCCTAGATCTGGTAGGAAAAATCAATCCTTATTCATCTAATGGACACAAGTTCATTATTACGACTACAAAATATTTCACTAAATGGATTGAAGTAGTACCTCTTACTACCATCACTGGGAAGTAGATCTCCTCTTTCATTATGAACTACATCATATGTCGGTATGGAATCCCTCAATCCATTATCACTGATAATGGACGACCATTCAAGAATCAAGATGTCAAAGAACTATGTGATAAGTTTCATATCCAACATTGGTTTTCAACACCGTAATATCCTCAAGGGAATGGCCAAGTAGAGGCCTCAAACAAAACCGTACTCAAAATACTCAAAAAGACGGTTAACAATGTTGGACGTGATTGGCATGTTCAACTCAACCCTGCACTATGGGCCTATAGAACAAGCATCAGAACACCGACGGGAGCTACACCATTTGCTTTGGTATATGGATCAGAAGCCATATTTCCCATTGAATTTGAAATCCCATCCCTTCGTGTATCACTCAGAGGTATCATTTTAGATCAAGACTATAGGGTATCTAGACTGCAGGAACTGGAATTGCTAGATGAACTTTGTCAACAAGTTGTTAGTCATCTAACAGCTTATCAATAGAGGATGTCAAGAAGTTACAATCATAGGGTAAAACCACAGGTCTTTCAGGTTGGAGACTTGGTACTAAAGGAAAACCCTAGGAATCAGTAGGATAGAGAAAAGAAAAGAAAATTTGAGCCTAACTAGCTTGGTCCCTTTGTTGTCATATCAGTGTATGGATTAGGAGCATATCGATTATCGACGTCAGAAGGGGATCTATTTGATGAACCTATCAACAGTATTCAGCAAGTTCTATGCTTAAAACTCCTAGTGCATGAGGCAAACTTTTGAAAATTGTTTCCTTGGTGAAAACTTGGCAAATAGGCATCTTGGCAAACACAAAAATACAAAAAAATACAAAATACAAAAAAAAACAGAAAAATGAGAAAATACAAAAAAACACAAAGGGTGTAATCAAAGCATATGGTGAAAACCTAGAAATAGGCGTCGTATATGATTCTAAAATCAGCTTTCCCATCTATTTGGATATATGTCAGGATCTTTCGTCTGAAAGTCAGTATCAATTCATATCATATCATTCATCTGGCCATCATTACATCCATTATCAAAATCATGTCACATGGTCAACATATCACTCCATAGCTTGGGGGCAACATCTGGATATCATTAGGGGCAATACAAACGTATCAATTTCACCAAAGGGCAACACAACAATATGGTAGAAAATTGAAAGTAAAAATCAAAGCGCAATATCAATCATCGTCAAAAGGCATCAACCATCCATATCATATCAAAAATCCAAAAACATGTCAAAAAGGTAAGTCTAAAAAAGCAACATTCAAAAACATAGGTCTGTGTCAGTCAAACTATGTGGTCTCTGTGTGTGTAACGTAGGCAAGGGTAATCTTAAATCAGCCCCTGAGACCCCTAAGATAGGTTAATAGGTTAGGTCTTTAGTCAAAAATCTCAAAACATGTCAAAATCAGGATGGATGATCTAAAATCTGAATAATGAATGGAACACTCTAAGTAAACAATGGATAAATTGTACTTTTTGATTATCATTTCTTTGGATTAACTCAATGATGTATTGAACTAGAGGAACAAGGAAAAAGAATGATATTTTTATTGTCTTCTTTTTGTAAGTTAATCATATAAATGTATGAATTGTCGGGGGATGTGCTATGCAAATGTATCACCAATGACATTTAGAATTCACACATTGAAAGGATTAATCACTGCTTGTTTACAGAATGAATACTTAGGTCATCTTGGTTCAATTATACCTCGATTCTTGTGTTTGATTGTAATATCAAAAATCATGAAAGTAGTACTTAGGTCGTCATTGGTCTAACACATACCATTGACACTTGTATTCACTTTCAATATCCAATAAAAACTCTATGATGATACCAAGCACAAAAAGATTGTTAAATTGACATCTATTTTGCATATCGTTGCATGATTAAATTAGATTGCATTCATAAATAAATTCATTATCTGCAGAGTATTTTTTGCATAAAGGATTCCAATCAATGATTATCTAATCTACAAATTAGACTGAGTATACTTGACATAAAATCAAAAATCATCATCAGTTACCATATAGTTACAAATCATCATCTCATCATTAAATTTTTCATCATTTCCTCATCCATACAAAACTTTGCACCATAATAGATATACATTCATCAAATACATCATGCATTTACAATAATGTATTCATACATTTAATAAATAAAATCACATCATTACACCCATCAAAGATCATCCATCATAAGATAATTCCATAAAATAAAAAGCCTTTATCCATCCATCCATACATATTATCACATCACATCATATATCCATATATCATATATTCTACACATGCATTTATCATTGCATCATTACATTAAAATAAATAATCATTCATATACATCATCACATTTAGAATTAAATCATCACAAAATCATATAATAAAAGCATCCATCACATAGAAATCATAAAGCCATCGTCATATCACATCAACTGCATCTCATATATATATCACAAATGTCAAGTATACAATGAAGTCTGGTCTACAAAATACATGATCAACAATGAGCTACAATCATAATATACATCATAGAGGATCACAATGGCATCTATGACCTGCTACTGCCAGAGTGTGTAGGCTCAATAGGACTTGTACCACCACCACCCCCAGAAGGACCCGAATCTCTGGAATCTCTGCGTGGAGGTTGTGTCACCCTCCATGTATGAGTCTGCCCAGATCTTGATGGGGCATAACTAGCTCGACGCTCAGCAGGCACTGCATCATGATATCGGCCTCTATAGAACTCAGCCTCTCGGCCAACCCGCATAACCTCTCTCATATAATCACCTATGGAGGTGCCATCAGCCAATCTCTAAAGAGTCTCAGCTGTCTCCTGTGCCCTCTCGATAATTTGTCGAGCACTATCTCACTCCACTGTCAGGGTATCAACCTATGTCTGCATAGTGGCTAACTGTCCCTATACCTATGCTAAGGCCTGTGTGTGAGCTTGTGCCTGTGCCTGCATCTGTGTCTGAGTCTGCACAAGCATACCCTGAGCTTGTACCAACTGCCCCTGCAAAGTCTGGACCTATGCCTGGAGCCCAGCTATCTGTCTCTACTGCCCAACTGCTAGCACTATCACTTCCTACCTCTTGTGAGGCCTACTAGAGGAAGGAGCACTACTAATGGCTGGTCCTACCCCTCTGTATCCTCCATCGTTGCCATCACTGTCATCACTGCTACTGCTATCTCCATTGTCGTTCTCTGAACTACTGCCTCATGCATAATCATCTTCTCCCCCACTACCTGCAGAACCCTCTACCACATCCTCCTCCATAGGTAAAGGTGCTAGCTCATCTTGAATGGTAATGCGTGGATAGGGGACCAAGGCCAGGAATGTGGCATACTCCTCTGTCACAGCTACCTCTAAGACATCTCTTCGCATGTCCCAGGGAGATGGCTGTAATGACCTGTATCCCTCTAAAGGAACATCATATGACAGTGTAGGACCCCAATCAGGAACATCCATCTGTCACCGTGCATAATGGGCTACACCTTGTGGTATGCACTGAACAATGTCATACTGTCTATATACCTGATAGAGCAAGAATCTCTCAAGAACAAATGGTGTTTGACCAATGAGGTACATAGAAGCACACAAAAACCCCAACACTGCACCATCCTCATCCCACTCCTCACAGTCAAGGTATGGACGCTAGATAACTATCTCCATGTCATCAAATAGCCACCTCCAATGCTCCAACTTTCCCATCCAGGCCTGTGTGAATCAACCACTGTATCAAAAAACATACGGTCTACCAGCTGGTCTGTCTGCAACTAGAAATGGCCAACAAATAGCGAAATGCTCCAAAGCCCACACCTATAATAGGGTCATCCCTGCAGATAAACTACATGCACCTAGGTACACAACCGAGTGTAGATCATGATAAAGATGCACTAGCATGCACATCCACCATGCATATCTGGTACCATGTACCATCATGCTCTCAAGTGTCCTACCCTAGCCGATGAGGAATCCCTTTGACCTGCAATTAGGGCAAAGGAAACCTCCAATGAATCCAGCTAGCACTGCTAGTAGTGTCGCATAATAATCTGTGATCCTCTGCCATCGAACGCTCAGACCCTCTATGTTCTGATCCTGAAAAACTTCGTGGAGAGCATCTCTGCTGCTAGTCCCATTAGAATCATAAGTAACAATCTCCCCCATGAACGAAATGCGCAATATACGCCACACATCCTCTGGTGTGATTGTCATCTCGCTGATGGGTAGATGAAAAGTGTTGTGGTCACTATGCCACCTCTCAGCTAACGTAGTCAACAAACCCCAATTAATCCTAATCTAGGGCATATCAAGCAAACTCATAAGGCCATATTGGCCTATCACTTGAAGCTCATCTGGTGTCAGATAAGGTATCAAGTCTGTAGTTTGAGGAAACCTCTCTCGCATCTGGAGAGTACCCAGATCCTCCTATCATCATAATAAAAATTCTACAATCAGTGAACTATGTCAAGAAATCAAAAATCATTCTATTATCAAAATCTTTGGTATGAATTTTTGAACAAAATTCATAGGTGAACATCCAACCTCACCTATCATGAGGTTCATCAAAACATTATCTAGATCTCGCCTATCATGAGATTTATCAGATATTGAATCATTTCCTCGCCTATCATGAGGATCATCAAGAAATAGGATTTCTTCTCACCTATCATGAGAGTTAGTCCTATTTAAATCATAAAATCCAACATCGAGAATGTGGATTGTCAATCATACCAATCAGGAGAATGGACATGATTAGAATTGACGAAATCAAGGTTCATTAAGTCAAAAATTTTAATTTTGACATAAATGTGCTAAAATAGGCTTCCAAGGCGTTAAATACCAAAAGTACTACTCTATCAGCTAAAAGCACTAAATGAGGGACCCAAAGCACTAAAACCTTGAAAGCACTATTTCAGCACTCCGAAGCGCTAAAACAGGCTTCTGAAGCACTAAATGTCCCAAACTGCTACTATTTCGCATCAAAGCGCTACAACAGTCCGTCAAAGCGCCGCTTTACCAGAAGCGCTAGAACAAACCCTGAAAGCACTAATCCACCGACTCAAAGTGCTAAAAGTCCCAAAGCGCTAAAATTCGGCTTCAAAGCGCTACTTCTTGACTCCTAAGCGCTAAATCACTAAAAGTGCTATTTTACCGACTGGAAGCACTACAGTTTTAAACGCAAGCGCTAAAACTCAAAGCGCTAGACTACCTACTGGAAGCACTACATCGGAATGTAAGTGCTATAGCACGGTTTGAAAGCACTAAAACAGACCTAGACACTCCTAGACGCTAAAAAGCATAAAAAACAAAAAATGCATGAATTACGAGGAGGTCGAGGGGTACATACTGGAGGTACATACACAGGTGGCCATCGGTGACATCGAACGCGCTTGAATTGGTGAGTGTGGTAGGGGATAGGCATCTCGCTCCAGCTCGCAGAAAATTCTTTATCACTAAGAATTTTTGAACTCAAAAAACACATATGACTTTGAAAATGACCTTTTAGCACTATTTATAATTTTTGAAAGGTATTTTTGATGGATTTTATTACATTTTCATTAATTTTATCCATGAAATTAATAAAAACTCATCTGAGGGCTCTATTTCTACATCATTTTTTTGGGAGATAGATTATTTTATTATCGAAACATCAACAAAACATCGGAAAATCATCAAATTTTTGAAAAATTCTAAAAATCATAACATCATTAATTTATCTCCTGAGGGGGCATATTATCATCAATCATCGATCTTGGTAGTAGTAGCAAAAAAATTTTCTTCGAAGCAATGCGTAAACACATCACTTCAAAGAGGGGAAAAATGTATACACCTAAAAATGGTCTGGAGCATCTGATTAATTAAATACAACTTATTTGATTAATTATCTTAAATTATTCTACTATTGAATAAATAGAAATATTTATTTATATAGTTCACATTTAATATTCATCTTAATTAAATAAACAAAATTAAATACTTTGTTCGATTTAATTATCAAATCCCTATTTTATTCTATCACATCCATCTTAAATTAATTAAATAAAGACAAAACACTTTATTAATTAATTACCATATTCCTCTATTTAATTTAATAAACAACTATACTATAGTTTGTTTTATTAATTATTTATCTCCCTTTCCCTAATTTAAATAAATCAAAATATTTGAATTAGAGCATAAGGAATATTCCAATCTGCATTTCCTCAAAAATGAATTAGATTTCCTATGTCTAATCTATGTCTAAATTTGTCACAATTAATGCTTTGAAACTTCATGGGAAGTTTTAGAGACAAATTTGGAATTTGATCTCTCAATCCTCTTCCATCAATCTTTCCTCTTCTCTTGCCTGGTGCTTTCATAGGTAGAGACAATCTCCATTTTTCTCTCAATCTCCTCCATCTCTCACCATTCAATCTTCGAGATTGAATCCAAGCCTCTCAAAGCTTTCCCTGTACATTTCTATAGCCAGAAAATCTATAAATAAAGCATCATTGAACCAAGAAAAGGATCCAGATAATCAAGCTTTTACACTCTTACTCTGCAAGAATTCAAGCATCAAGCATCAATCATTCACATATCAAGCATATCCACCAATCAAGCTTCAACCATGGCTACCTCTTGTAGCTACAATTATCTGTTTCATGTCTATGTCATGCTAGTTTAATTGATTTATCATTTAGAATTGCATTATCATCATCTCATTCTTCAGATAGTCATTTTAATAGTCTTATTTGCTTACACAATCTGAGAGCAATCAGGATTTAATAAATCTTTGGAGATAGAGAGCAATATGACGCTTTCATTTGATTACTATGTTGAATTGATTCAATTTGTTTAATCATTGATATAATGTCATACTAAAAAGTGTTTTAGTCTTATTCACATATTCACACTTACAGGTACAATGCCATCCTGGTTATTTATACCTTGATGCATTGTATCTATGTGTGTTATCAAAAATAAGGTAATTAATCTATTTTAAAATCCCAATTCTAGATAAGCAAAGCATCATCATCGTTCATCATCATCTCTAATAAAGTCTTGATGACTCATAGACTTGTTGGACTTCTGCATATTCTTGGATTCAAGGGTAAATCCATCCATCTTGTTCTTCTTATTCTTCTATCTTTACTACCATTTCTATCCAAATTTGTGTGATATCTCAAAATATACATGAGGCTACCCATGGATGATGACTGTCTATACATCATCAAAATTGTCTACGTCAAATATCTAATCTTTCTAAAGAATTATCTTCCATCCTTTGATCAGTAGAACCACTCCTCTCACATTTTATCGCGATCTCGATCAGAAAATTAACATTTCCATTTGATCTCTTAAGGGGGTAGTGTACCAGCATACTTCTTTCTACTAGGGAAACAATGGGGCATTCGAAAAAATCCTAAAGTTCTTGACTTTTGATCTCAGCAAGTTTATTCTTTAAACCAACACATCACATATATTGCTTTATAGAGGGGAAAAATCTAGATGTTCAAATTATCTTGATTGATATTATACACCTGATCCTAATTCACTAAGATCATTTCTTCCAAAATCACTTCTTTACTAACCAATTAATTGAATAATCCCTATTTAATTAATTCATCAAGTTTTCTCTTTTAATCAAATATATCAACTTTATTTGATTAAATAATCATCTCTTTTAATTAAATAAATAATTTGTTTTGGTTAAATAATATTTCCTCTTTTGATTAAATAAATTACTCTTATTTAATTTAAATCTAACATCATCCCTTTTAATTAAATAAATCAAACTTTATTTAATTAAATCTAATATTCATTATTCCTCTCATTTTTTATTTAAATAAATCAAAAAATCAAAATCAAAATGTCAAATCAGCTAATTTCCATCTAAGCTAATTAAATCCTAATTAACTCTAACTCTAATCCATCAAATCCTCTAGATTTTACAACTTGAAAAAGTAAATCAATTTAATTGATTTATAAATTGTTCTATTTTCATTCAAAGGGGAATCTCATTGCAATATTCTCCCACTTTGAAATCTCCCTCCCAAAAGGACTTTTCCTCCAACATGACATTTAAGTCTCTTACAATTCAATTTTCTTGAGCCAAGTGGCATTAAATCCTCTTTCACATCTTCCTCCACAAGCCATCTTTCAAATTTCAAATTTCCACCTAATTGAATTAATTTGCATATTGACCAAAATGTGCACAACCTCCCTTCAATATAATTTTGACAAATGGCGCCTTGCCATTGGCTCATGTTTAGTCCCATATTCATCCCATTTTCTCATTCCTCCATCCCTCTTCTATTGATTTTGGATCCACAACTTTATGCAAAGTCATAATCTTTAGATTTTAGGCAAGTTCATCCATTTTAGCTAGGTTATGGTCAAATTTTCATCAAAGGAGCACAATCATCAATCATCTTCATCATCAATCTTATCAAGGAATTGGGAAAGGGCTTCTTTCCATATCAAAGAAGCACCAATTCCCCCATGGGATGAAGGTTTTGCTGGTTTGAATTAAATTACATGCTTCATTTGTGTTGTTTCCTTCTTTATTTCATGTTTTCTCTTAAATTAGTTGAATAATCTCATAGGGAGCATTAGATTTGTGTTACTAACACGTTTAACATCATTTTGTTGATCCTTTGTTAGTCTATGCAGGATTTGTGCTCACACTATCTACCACTAAAAATAGATAATCATGCCCCTTTGTAGATATTGGTAGCCCCCTAACAAAATCCATTGAGACACTCTCCCATGGACGAGATGGTATAGGTAGAGGTGTATAGAATCCCAACTTCCTATTGCTAGGATTTCTTGTTGCACACATTACACATAATCTAATGTATTTAGACACAATTTCTTGTATATGAGGCCAATAACAATATTTTTGTTGTTGTGACATTGTTTTTCTTACCCCAAAGTGTCTAGTAATCAATGATGTATGTGATTCTATAATTACCCATACTCATTCATCTTGTGGAATACACAACTTTCCTAAATCACACAGTAATTTATCTTGCACATAGTAGTCTATCTCTTCTACATATTTGTCTTGAATTAATGCTCCATATATTCTTAAAGTCTTTTTCCTTGGCATATTGTTCCTAATAACTTTCATGTGCCATTGAACTACTTTGAATAATACTTTTAGCATTTGTAGGAGGCCTAGATAACATATCTGCTACTTTTTTTTTAACCCCTTTCTTATGTTTTATAAAAAAATGAAACTATTGTAGAAACCCATCAACCTAAAGTGCCTACTTTGTTGCAATTTAGATTGTGAGTGCAAATATTGAAGTGGTTGATGATCTATGTGTATTATTGTTTCCTTTCCCATTAGGTAGTGTTTCCACATCTTTACACTTTGAACTAATGCATATAGTTCTTTATAATATGTGGGATAGTTACTTATCATAGTTGTGAAAGTTTCATAATAAAGCAGATAGGCTTACCTCCTTGCATGAGTACTTCTCCCATGGAAAATCCACTAGCATCTATTTCAATTTTGAACGATTGTTGTAGATTTGGTAGATCTAGAACTGGTGTAGTGCTTAGCTTTTCCTTTAAAGTATCAAAGGCCTTTTTTTGTGGACTTTCCCACTAGAAATATTTCTTTACACTTGTTAGTGCATGCAATGGAGATGATATGTAGGAGAAGATAGCTATGAACTTTCTCCAATACTGTATTGCACCTAGAAAACATTTGACTTCTGTAACTATCCTTGGCTTTGGCCAGTTTACAATGATTTTGACCTTTACAAGATCCACTTTCAAGTGACCTCCTCCTACAATATAGCCTAAGTACACTAGTGATGTCTTAGAAAATTCACATTTTGACATATTTACATACAATTTTTCTTTTCTCAATACATCGAGTCCTTTCTTCAAATGTTTTTCCCAAGTTCGAATAAATATAATTATATCATCTAAATAAAATATGACAAAATCATCTATGAATGGATGTAAGAAATTATTCATGACTCTCATAAAGGTAGTTGGTGCATTACAAAGCCCAAAGGGCATGACCAACCACTCATATAGTCCACATTTTCTCTTAAACGTAGTTTTCCATATACCATCACCTGCAATTCTTATTTGATGATATCCACTACACAAGTCCAAATTAGTAAAATAAACTGCATGTTTCAATTGAACAAGTAGACCATCTATTCAGGGAAGAGGATACCTAAAGATTCTTTACCATTATATTGTTCAAGGCTCTCTAGTCGATACACATTCTCAATTACTAGTCCTTATTTGGCACCAACACAATTGGAGAACCACAAGAAGAGGTTCTTGGATGAATAACTCCTTTCTCAACCAACTCCTAAACCTGCTTCTTAATTTCCTCATTCTCCAAAACTGATAAATAGTACATGTTGATGTTTGGAAGAGGTACATCCTGTTGTAACTAGATTTCATGTTGTATCTCTCTCCTTGGTGGAAATCTACTGGGCTTCTGAAATAAATCATCATAGGTGGAAACTACTTTGACCAATTCAGCTTTTTTGTTTGGATAACACCCATTGAATGCCTTATATTTAACATCCTATTTGGATTTTACAATCATCAATATAAATTTCTTACTAGCATTGACTAACCTCTCGATTTTTCTAGTATTTACTAACACTAGATTAGTCTTTTTCTTATGTGCACATACAATGAATTCTTTACCATTCTTAAAAAGGTGATATTTATTTTCTCCCCTACAAAAGATTTCTTTCTAGTCATACAGATAAGGACTCCCTAGTACAAGGCCACAAATATCTAAAGGAACCACATCAACATCTTCCTCATCTATGAAGTTTGTAGTGATGGAAAATCTTAACTTATATTTCTTCATTACTTGTAATTTTGCATCATTGCAAACACATACAAGTGGATATGGCTTTGGATGAAGTTTTGTAGTGAAGTTGAGTTTATTTATAACTTCTTCAGATATTAAATACTTGAGGTCCCATATCAAACAAAGTATCAACCTTAGTATGCTTTGTTACAACCTGAATATGAAATAACTCATTTCTATGCTTATCGATCTTAGGTGGAGAAGATTCTTTACTTGCACTTGCACTTGCATTTTAAAAAATTATTAGTAGAAAGAGATATACATTTTCCTCTACCTTGGATCCTGGCAGAAATATTTTTTGTCTTGTCCCTAGAGTCATATCCAAGAAACTATTGTGCTACAGTAGTAGTTTTTTTTTCCCCTTTATTTCCCTCGTTGCAATTGGAGAATGTGAGCTTATCTCCCTCCTTCTTGATGGTAGCTATCTTTTTCCACTTTCCTTTTCCCTTGGGTTTACCTTTAGGCTTAGATGGATTCTTGATAGAATTTTCATTGAAAGTACTCTTACCTCTCAACTCCAAATGTGTGGCTTGTACACATACTTCATATCTAGATTATTAGCATTTAAAACCAAAATGGTATGTCTTAAGTAAGAGTGAAGACCACCTATATACTTGAGCAATGTCTCTTGGGTGTATAATGGGACATTAAGTGCAATATCCCACTTTCTAAATTCATGAGTATAGTCTTAGATAGATTGACCTTTACCTACCTAGAATTTTTCCAATTCCTAGCTAACTGTTGCATATGGCCTAAGAGATAAAATTTATTTTTGAGGGAAACATTTAAAATCCATCCAAGTTAAGTTGAAACTACCATGTTGAGAATTTTTTTCTTGAGTTTTAGTCTCCCACCAGGTGAGAATGATTCATCCCAAATGAAGAGTGGCTAATTGTAAGTTAGTAGCATCATCTAAGAGACATTGAATCCTACATGTTCTAACAACACACACGCCATGTTTCGAACGAGGACCCTCTCTTTTTTCCTTCATCAGGTCACTTTCTACCTTCACCTTGTTTTACGTGCCCCTATTTTTTAGCGTCAAGTTGGTCGTGTACCCTAAATTCATTATATTGAGTCGACCAAGTTTCACCACCTTGGAAATATCTAAGTCTTTGCCTTTTGCAAATTTCCTTTGGCAGTTTTCCCTTAGGCTTTAAGTCTAGCATCTTTCATCCTCTATGGGTCTGCAGTTGCGAGCCACTCCATATGGGTTTCTCCTCATCCTTCATTTTTTTTATGATGGCTGACCTAGGATATCTGCCTGCATGACAGGCCCCTTATCCTTCATCACTGTCCTCTTTGTAAGCCCTGACAACAATCTCATGACTTTCATCTACTTTGTGGACCCTGCCATTCCCGTCATCGTTGCATCAATTCTCATGCCCAGCGACCCCAACTACCATTGTATCTACCATTAATGCAGGTCATAAATACGTTAAATCCTATAGATAGGACCTGTAACCTATCATTTTCTCTTTGCTAGTTAGGAAATAATTTCAAAGCTCTGTTGTCGTCCATGCCTTCACATCCACACGATCTTTTGGGTGTTCAAAGGTCATTATTCATAAGATTCCATAGTCATTATAGGTGAGTCTGTTGTTGCCCTTGCACCCATGTGCTTTGGGTCAAGTTTTTCAAAAACATCTAAATTTTATAGAAAAACTAATTAAAATGTTTAAATAGCTAAGAATACCATTAAATTTCACATAAAACCCATAAATTGAAAACTTAAAACCTTGTCAAAATCGACCTCCGGGCCTTCATGGAACCATATCCCCATGCAACTATTGTTCACTAGGCCCACAGGTCCTTTTCAGCCTGCACCCTCCTCATCACTGCCGGGAGTAAATCGAACACTTAGACAAAAATCAAACCCTCCAGCCGTCAACTCTTGCAGGTCTGCCTTTATAGGCCACCATTGTGAGATGCCTTCACCCTTCCACCATTTTTCAATGGTGATCTGATGCCTCCTTCCTGCATTGTAGATTCTACCTAGCCATTTTTTGTTGGGCAAGCATTCACAAAATTAAGTCTTTAGTAGACCATTTCTCATGGACCTCTATCTACTCTTCACTACAATGACAAGCACCTATCCTAAGTGACGAAACTTTAGCTCCCTTCTGCACCATGGATCCTGCCAACCTATTTGTAGTCTAGCCCCCTGACCCAAAAAATTTCTAAGTATAAGCCTCTTTGTGAGCCTGCTTTCATGGGCCACTATCCACAACCCCCTTGTTGCCGCCGCCATTTCCCGAACAACCACTGATGTCTATCCTCCCATAGTGTGGGCCCCGATCCTTTTGTCTCTGTCAACCCTAGTTGTGAAATGATCAGGTCCCAATTTGTTTGTGCGCCTACCTTTGTGATTCATCATCTACGGCCTGTTGTTCCCTAATTGTCATTTCTAACCATCTATCCCATACCATCCTTCCACTTGGAAGGTCCCACCCCGTCCTTTAACATTCAATGTAAAAATATTAATGTTCAAACCATTTCGCAGGTCCGATGCTATGGACCGCAATGTGTGGGCTGTCGTCCCATGGCTACCATCCCAAAATGTCTGATGCCTAGCAACCTCCCATAGCTCCTGACCAGCATCTTTCCTAATGGTCAAACCTTAAGACACATAGTTGAACCATCTATGCCCTTTGTGGGTCCTTCATGATAGAATTCTGCCTACGGGTCTCCAACTCCTGCTCGTCATTTTCCAATGGTGGAGCTCCAAACAACCATAGTGCCCCCTGCCTCTGCATGACCCAAATACTTAATTAAACATCTCCTAAGGGCTTCAGGATGATTTTTGCATGTGCCAGATTCCCTTACGCATTGACCAATGGCCAATTATCAAGTTCGTAAATCTAAGTGCCGGCGGCCACCTACTGGCCACCATGCTCCTAGCACTGCCCTATTTTAAGTCACCCAAAAAGGCTTCCAACCTAGGGAAACCTACATCCCTAGGACCAAAATTCTCTAACTGCTCCTAGCAAGAGTCAAATGATAACCTTTAATGAATATTATAATCTTTTATGATGAGATGTTTGATCTAACCCTCATTTCTACATGAGTTGTCTAATGCTCTGCAATGCTATATGAATGTGCTTACTGTAATCTCTTGTAAAATATTTATGGAACCAATTGTGGGACTATCGGGAGTGTTTGTAGAGAAGGAGAAAGGAAAGAAGTCTTCTAAGGCACCAAGGGGTAAGGAAGACAAAGATCAAATGAAATACCAATTCCATGGGGTGGAGGTCACTTCCATAGTTGCTTCAAACTTGGGCATGATCTCTAAAACCAACCTTGGGCATGTTGATATGGATGAATTCAAATAGAGGGTTACCATCAGTTTGAAAATGGAAAATTCTCTAAGGATAAAAAAGAGTGGCCTAGCCAAGGTGGTCAACTTCCCTCCTGCACTCATTGCCCTAGAATTAGTAATGGCCTGCAGGGAGTATTGTCATAACAATAAGAAGATTATCGACCATGAGGGAAAAGTGTTGGAAAACTTATCTGCCAAGTCTATTGTCCATGCTTTCCACATCCCCACATATGACAAAATGGAAGAAATAAATAAGGAGGATGCTTAAAATATGTGTAAGGTAGAACCCCTTGCATGTAAGAAACTGATCAATCAACATGGCTAAAAGATAAGAGGGGAAATGCAACCAAAGTTTCTAAAGAGCTCTTCAGGAGCGATTTCCATTAAGAATACCATGATCTGGTCACTTTGCTCAACAGGGTAATGGGCCTTCCTACTTCTGCCTACTTTTAAGAGTGAATGTTCTACTTCATAGAGGAGATCATCTGAGGCAAGACTAAATTCCACTAGACCAAAATCATTTGTGACAACCTCCATAGCTAGTTGATGGATGTTAAGAAGTCTTGCTAATTTTACATGACCTCATACATGGTCTACATGCTTGTTGACACCTTCTTCTATAAAGGACTCATCATAGCACACAATCTAGACCCCAACAAAGACCACAAAATGTATGATACATACCCTCAACTACAGTACTGGAACTTCAAGAAGGATTACTGAAGGTAAATGATTCCTTTATCGAGCATATCATTTGAGTGCTCAATGGTTACTTCAAAAGAAGAGTCACACACAGTACCAAAGCTTTCATTCAAAGGTTCATGTACCTATTTATATAGTTCCTAAAATGCACATACATTCAAGCGAAAGCCTTCTCCAGTAAGCCTTACAAGCTATTGCACTACCCCAATGATCGAATGATTCTACTTGAGGTAAAAAGGAAATTAAAGAACACTCATGCTTTATTGAGTGATAAGCACAAAGCAACCATCCCATGTCCTCTCATGTTCATACAACGAATGTATTCTTGAACTACTGCTTAATGTGCAAATTACTCTGAATAGGAGATAGTGGAGTATAACTTGGAGCTCCACACAACTAGGCCAAGAATGGACCTATACAAAAATCTGAAAAAGTATGTTGGGAAGCAATATGCCCATCTACCACTCCTTGAATACTTCTAGGATAATTTTCAAGATGACAAGGAGGTAAGAATGAGACGCTATATGTGGTTAATGACCCAGTTCATCAAGTCACTCAAGTTTTTTCTAGTGCCTGATCAGGTAGTCCAAGAGGATGATATCATCCTTGATCCAAGATTTGATGTCATGTCCAAATTTCCACTACCACTGATAGACTAGAATTACGGAGAGGTCAATTACCTCGATGTTGTTATGTAGCCAATCATGGACATGACTAAACCATGGGTGCATGCCCAAGATGTACAACTCAAGGAACAAGGTGTAACATTAACTAATGGAAAGCTTGAAGATGAGCTCTCAATTGAAACTGATAGTGCAATTTTTTCCACCTTTGTAGAGGAAGCACAAAATTCCCCTCTAGCCACAAGATCTAAGAGGAGGAAGGATGCACCTAAATTCCATCCTAAGCATAAATTTCACTCACAAAAGTTTGTAGACAGAGAACCCTCTAAGAAGGAAAAGAAGATAGGGGGACTTTCCACAAAAATTCCTAATATCGAGGAAGATCCTCAGCATGAGGGACAAGAAGAAGAGGAAATTGAAAGGTCGCACTCACCATCAGTCTCCTGCGCTCCCACCACTACCATTTCTCTCCCTACCACTCCACCACCTACTGCCTCATCAGCGCCCGTTTCGTCTTTGCCCATGGTGTAAATCTAAGTCCACCTCTCTTCCACTCTACCAGTGGCTCCCATGGTTGTGCTTAATTCCTCCTTGGCCACTACATCCCCACCTTCGACCTCTTTGTTGCCTCCACTTCCTATCCTTTCCATGGTAATACTTATAGTGACCAAAACTAGTATTCCCTAGGTCACCTTGTCAGAAGCCTTTACTAAATATATGCAAGGTGTTCCTTTTGAAAACTTGAGGGTGATCATGAACCCTACAATCCAAACTCTAATTGCCTAATTTTTTTTCAGCTTGCTCCTTCCTCCTCTGCCTCCAATAGATCCACCAATGATGGAAGCCACAATGAGAATCTTCAAAGAAATGGAAAAACACTAGAAAGAAGCTAGAAAGAGTTTGATAGAGGAGCTTGAAGACCCTTACTTTGAACATCTAGAGGGTGAGATAACAATTAATATTGATGAAGTGGTGGATCATGATGAGGAGTCATAATCTTTGGAGGAGGATGTTGAAGCTCTTAGCACAAAATATATAATCGAAACCTCAAATCAAGAATTAGAGGAGTTGTCCCAATAGGTCAAAAACATAAGTGAAGAGGTCGAATCAAAGAGGAATCCCTCTAAAAGAAAAGAGGACACTGAAGTAAATGTGGAGATGCTCCAATAGCCTCTACTGATTGGCCAAGAAAAGGGCCTTGTTATAGAAGAAGTTCTTTCTAAAGAGAAACAAGAAGAGAAAGAAATAGAAAGGGAAGAAGATAAGTCAAAAGATGAAGCCACCAATAGCCTTGAGCATGAACACCATGAACATGAACATGAAGAATAAATAATCCCTTAGGAAGAGGAAATTGTTGAAGAGAACATAGCCTCCATCGAGACAGATCAAGAAAATGCTATACAAATTAAGATTTCTGATGAAGAAGAAAAGACTAAGCAAGAGCCTTGGGGACATGAAGAAAAGCTGCTCCGAGAAGTAGAAGGTGACAGAGAGTCACCAAAAGGGGAAGCTCATATGTCAGAATGGTTGGAGAGGAAACTATAGAAGAAGACCCCTGCTCCCATGGATCCAAAGGGAAGACTTGAGGCCATATTTGCTTTATCTCAAACAAGGATAGAAAGAGAAGAAGCTAATAGTTCTCTCTTATCTTGTAGTTGATGCTTCAGGATCTAGAATAGTACAATTTTCTATTCCAGTGATGGGTAAAGATGAAGGGGTGAGTTATACCATATCCACCATCAAATTGGGTACCACTTCAAGGGAGAAACAAATTGATGAATTCCAAGGATCAGTAGCCACAATTGTGGACTAGATGAACAAAGATCAATCTTCAAAGGAGGAGCTGAAACCACAAGTGGCAGACCTCAACACTTATATCTAGAAATGGACATCCCCAGAAGAGGAAGCTCCAACTACATCCTCCATGCCCTTGCTCATTTCCCAAGAACTCTCCCAGATGTAAAAGATGAAGAATTAGAATAACGCTATAGCTGATTGGTTTAGATGGGCACTCTACAACGGTGATATGCACATAGGCCATGCCGTCTGAATGACCAACAAGTTTTGGGAGGTGCAAAAGTAGTTAGAAGGCACAGAGAAAATCTACCACAATTTCACTGAGCTAAATAGGATTATTTATCCTAAGCTTGATGCTATTCTCAAAATCTTGGAAAAACATGGGAAAAGGAGCTAATTCTACCCAAAGATGATCAATGTCTAGCTAAAACATGGAAAATGGGCTTGGATCATACAAAGGAGGTCCGAGAGAGAGTGTTACCCAAGGTCGAGCTTGACCTTGAATGGGCCAAGGAACATAGGATAGATGTTGAGAATTACCTCAAATTAATGACTGATTATGAGATGTCGGCCTTTGAGCTTGATCCAGATGAAATAAGGCTGCACTTCCACAAGAAAATGGAACAAGGGGCAACAAATTTGCTAACGTAGGACTTCATGGATTTCATTGCCATAGCTTTTGTCCAGTCCAAGAAAATGGTTAAAGCCATGCCCAAATGCACAAAGAGCTAGGAGCATATCACAAGAAGATCGAAGAAATTATCCTTCCAGGTGCTCCAATATGACATTTATGGAATATACCACCTTACAAAAGGAGGTTGGAAAGCCTGTTATAGATGATGAGTTCTTGATAGTGTAGCTGAAAAAGGAAATCCACTAGAAGACAAAAATTCTAGAGCTACAGTGACAAGGTAGCCACCACAAGACAAAATAGGAATAAGACAAAATTGTATTTTAATTTCCTATTTATTTAGGGGGTAGGTGAAACCCTAATGTAAATGAATCTTGTCCACACAATGAGAATGAATCTTATCCATTCATTTTTATTTTTGAAAACTATAAATAGGGGTCCCTCCTCTCATTTTAAAGAGAGAGTTGAGTTGTTATAATGACATGTTGCTGAAATTTTAATAGAATCTCATTTCTTTTGGGTGGATTCTTAAATTTTTCACATGTTGCATGATTCCCCTCCTCATAGTTGATAGATTTAGTTACTTTTACATTCTTGTTCTTAGTGTTTTCAAGTAATTTCAGTAGTTTAGTTCATGTTGTCCATTGATTTTGTAGAATGCTATTGTGTTGATGCTTTCCATATTCATGTTTTTTGCTAGTTATTGATGGTAAACAACTATGTAAAGCTAGTCTAAACATAAAACTCTTTCCTGCACCTAAAATTCATCGTTCTTTCACGCTTTATGGTGAATATAACTGAAAATCTATAGACCATAGAATGTAACACTAGTTTCATGATTCTGTATGTTTTGGTTAAGTGGAACTCAGTTATAGGAAAGTTGTCAACTGTAGCATCCTCCATGATCACTGTTCATTTTTAGTTGTAGGTCTGGGAACTTCTCTACCCCTTTTCCCTTTTGACATTTCTTTGAAGTAGAAGTTAAAACAAGATTAAAACACCATTCCAAAGCTAAATCTAATGCGGAGAGTGGAGTTTTAGATTCTTTTTTTGAATCTGCAGTAGGTACCTTTCATTTTGAGATCATAGGAAACTCCATTTGAAGATCCAACTCTTTCCATCTAAGTGAACCATAAATTCCCTTTGTGATTACCAAAAAATCACATCAATCAACTGAGCTATTTTTGCAAGTCATGACAAGAAACCCGAGAGATCTTGGGATAATTTTCTGTAATTTGTTGTAGGAAGTTATCTTTTAAGAGAGGTAGTGCACTTATGTGTTGCCTATGTTGAGAAAGTGAAAAAACACCCATCAACACTACAATATACTTCTACTTGTTGAACCCAATCACCTAGTTTCTCAACATTTAACTCTCCACAATATTTAAGTAGTTTGAATTTTACATACAACTTGATTACAGGCTTATGTGTGATAGGTGAACATTGGGGCAAATAATAAGAAACATTTAATGTTGTATAATGAGTTTTAGTTTGGTCTATATGTGTCAATCCAGGGGCATAAACTTGTGAAAGGTATTGTGGCTATATGAAAATCAAATGGGTGAAAGTCGTGAGCTAAGTGGGGATGAAATGTAGCTAGAACAAACACAAATTTCCTAAGTGAAGATCTAGTTTAACTTTCAGAAACTCACCAGGAACTGTGGAAGGAACTGTTATAAAAATAATAGTGACAAGAACTGTCACGGACTGCAAAATAACAACAAAAAACTCTCTCATAAATCCATAATATAAGTCGTGTTGTATTCTTCAAATACACACACCAACATTGATAGAATATTAATAGCTGAAATTATTATCTAATGAAAAACAATTTTAAAAGAGATTGTAAATAAAATATTGTAGAAGATTAAATCACATGGAAATAAATAATTGCAGAAAATTAAATCACACATTACTAAAACAATAAATTATAGAAATCACTGGCGTTCTAAGTAGTGGGCCCTACCTCCTTAATCCACCAAATGATGAAATGAATAGCACTACTCTTACATGGTTTTGTTCATGCAAAGGATTTTATTTAGTTATAAAAATGGTACATCATTCTCTCTCGTTGTTTAATTGTGCTACTTATATATGCGTAGCTTATAACAACATACAAAGATTTGTTTGTTTTGGCCTGTAACCAACAAGCTAAAAGAAACAAATATATGGATCGCTAACTTGCAGATTAAAACCATGTTGCTATAACAACAGATGAGAATAGAAGATGCTATTTTTCTTTACTCCTCCACACAACTGGCAAGTACAACTATTATAATAGATTCTTCTCTTTATATGGAAAATAGAAATGACATGAAGGTTTGCAGATTTTTTTGCAGCTATCTAAGGAAAAATCTATAGCACGGGTTTCCTCCCTTAGTCGACAAGATAACACACATGGATCCTTGACTGAGTGCATCTTCTCCATCTTTTATGGACCACAAATTGTCTTGTTACAATAAATAGTGAAGGTTTTCAGTTTCCTCTTCATAACTGGTAGTTGCATTTCCATTTGGAAATAACCATAATTTCTTGTGCTTATTCAAATTTGACACTAAAGGGGTAACCAACGCCACCTTGGAGACTAACATTATTGGTGTAATTAATTATTTAATAAAACTTTATTAGGTTTACTTAGGTTTTGCTTAGGTAATAATTAGTTTACTTAATTAATAAGTAAGCTTTATTTAGTTGAGCTATTTTAGGTCAACATTAGGGTTGCATACATTGCTTTTATAAAGCAAATCATCTTATGTAATTTCTTAATTCAGAATATGTCAATTTGCACATCTTCATGCAAAGCTCTTGCTTTTTATTTTTTTTCTCTTATGTGGAAGGCCTTTTGGTTTGCATGTCTAATCTTGGTTTCTAACATGGTATCAGAGCCTTGACATGCAACCCCTTCTCAAAATTTGGAGAAAATCATTGCAAAGTTCATTCAGGGTTCCTCGAGGGTTTCATGCGTTGAGCTCATCTATGTGGTATTTTCAATCAGATTGGGTTTCATCATCAGATTCAAAGAACTGGAAAAAGTTAGGATTGACTTTTAGTTTGCAGATTTTGGTCATGATTTGCCAGATCTGTGACGGTTTCAAGTTCGGTGATTTTTTGGAAGCTTTGGATGTAGCTAATTTTTTGGAGCATTTTGAGCACAAACGGAGGTCACCATCACATTCAATCCTGCCAAAAACCCTAAGAATGCCTTTCGTTTGGTCGATTTTTGAGGCAAAAATTTTTTCCTAGGGAAGCCGTACGACCTCCCTGACATGCTTCATGAGGCAAATATTTCTTGAAAATCATGAAAAAATAGTACAAAAATTCATTGGTTTTTGCTCCTCCAGTTTTAAAAGAACGCGTCAGCCATCGGTCCACCACCACCGGGCAGTGCCACCAAATCCCGTCACTCCCCAAACTCAGCCCCTGTGAGCTCCTTGCAGCCAGGCTGCAGTCCTATGGGGGACCAGGTGCTATGCACCCAGCCCTCGACTGGCCTCCTAGCACATTCGGTGGTCACATGGGTGTCACCCTAGCCCCTAGTCCACCAGCCCCTGGTCACGCACAGGACTAGGGGCTTAGTTTTTTTTAAGCCCCCTAGGCTGCCTGTAGGCCATATTGGCCATTTTGGAGCACCTTTCACTAAAATAGGCGTAACGTTTGCGTCCAAAGTCAATTTTTCACAAACAAGATATCATTGGAAATCTGGTTCTGAGCCCATTCTGTTGATGTAGGTTATTGTTTCTGATTATGCTCTAGTTGTATTTTGCAAGTCCTTGAATGCAGATGTTGTTGTTTTTACTCCGGAAGGCATATCTTTTGACTCAGTGATCCTTTTTTCGCCATTCTCACGGAATTGGAAAGCTATTGTAGTCCTCCACATGGATCTGAGGTTGATTTTTATTTTTTAATTATGCATGTTTAAGAATTCTCTCATTTTGCAATCAGTGGTATTGTACTAAATGAACTGATATAAAGTTCCATTAGGGGGGTTTCTTGCATAATAATCTGATTAGAGTGTGCATACACTTTGATCTTCATATTGTTTTGATGACAACTCACATGGGTTGTAATCTGGTTTCTTAGTTTCTTTTGGCCACTTTTTTGTCTTAGCTTGACACATATCAGATTCATTTCGAATCCATCTTAGTTTGAGGGCCACTAAATTTGTGGGTAATGTTCCTAAGTCTTTATGATACTTTTTCCCATGGAAGAGTTTTAGTCTTAGTTTGGCATCGACATCGAGATTCATGGATTCTAGATTCTGTCATCATTCATTTTATCTATTGTTGCTTCATAGATTCCATGGTTTTTCCTATTTGGAGTTTTCAAGTGTTCCATGGCATTGGGTCTACTATTGCATTATTATGATTCTGATATGGTTTCTTGTAAACCAAAGTATCTTTCCTTGCTTGCCAGATTTTGGTTCTAGTGTTACTCCATAATGTTCTTTCAGTGCTTCTTTGCAACAAGTCATCTCATTGAGGGAGGGGTTGTCCCACTGGGTTGTATCCCCTTTCTCTTACTCTTTCATTGCATTTGTACATGGGTACCTGATCAGGCCTTGTTGTCGGGACCCATTTATGCTTTCTTGCATTCATCTTAGTTTTAGGTGCATGCTCTTTTAGTCTCCCTAAGTTGCACTTAAGGGAGGTTGTCGGTGTAATTAATTATTGAATTACACTTTATTAAGTTTACTTAGGTTTTTCTTAAGTAATAATTAGTTTACTTAATTAATAAGTAAGATTTATTTAGTTGAGCTATTTAAGGTCAACATTAGGGTTGCATACATTGCTTTTATAAAGAAAATCATCTTATGTAATTTCTTAATTCTGAATATATCAATTTGCACATCTTCATGCAAAGCTCTTGCTTTTTATTTTTTTCTCTTATGTGGAAGGCCTTTTGGTTTGCATTTTTGATCTTGGTTTCTAACAAACATCACCTTTGAAAAGATAACAAAAATAAATTGCTAGTCACAAAGTAATACATTGAAGTTCCTAACCAAAAAGTGATAGGAAGATATTCTACATAAAAGGTGATAGGAAGTTTTGCATGCTACCAGATTTGTTTTCCAAATCTGAAAATCACAATGCTTATTAGTAAAGACAACCAATCATTAATTTCCATCTTTTATCCCTATGTTGGTATGGAGCTTGATCAGTCTCAAAGTGGGAGATTGGTGGTATGTGGTAGCTAATCATACTATACTATACACTCTTTATGTATCCTCATCACGGTTCGGGGTCGGGCCGTGGGTGGAGGTTTGGGGGCGGTAGCTCTCAAAAGTGGGGGTTCGAGGGTGGCAACCCCCAAGAAATTTTTTTTTTTACCTTTTTTCACTTCGGTATCGAAAAGAAAAAAAGTCGACATTGTAAACCCTAATTTTTGGAAGCTTCTAAAAGCTTGTTATAAGTGGTTGGGATGGGGAGTTGTAGCATGGAATTATTCACAATATTGTAATGTGTTTTGCATTGGATAATAAAATCATTGGATGGTTGCGGTTTGGTGGATGTAGCCCATATTGGGTGAACCACGCTAAATTCTCTGTGTTATAATTTTTTGTGTGTTTTATTTCTCGGTTTATTGATAAAATATGCATTTAACTTTTAGATATCTTCCTTCTAACCTTAACAAGTGGTATCAAAGTGGGTTGTTTTCGATTATCATTTGCAGGAAAGTCTCATGGTTGTGTGGGAGTCTCACGGTTAAGTGGGAGGAATGGAAGATGAGGGTAAGTTGAAGGTTGAGAAGTTCAAAGGGAAAAACTATTAGCTATGGAAGATGCAGATGGAGGAATACCTCTATTAGAAGGATTTATGGCAGCCATTGGAAGGGAAAACCAAGAAACCCTCAGCAATGTCTGATGAGGATTGGGATATTTTGGATAGAAAGGTACTTGGGAGTATTCGTTTATGCTTGGCACAATCAGTGGCATTCAATATTACAAAAGCAAAGACAACTCAAGAGTTGATGAAAAACCTAGCAAAGTTATATGAAAATCCTCCCACTTTGAATAAGGTATTTCTTATGAAGCTTTTATGTAATATGAAAATGGTAGAAGGTGGGTTAGTTACTGATCATTTAAATTAGTTTAATATTGTTACCGGTCGATTAACTTCTATAAATGTAAACTTTGATGAAGAATTTATGGCTCTTTTGGTTCTATGTTCTTTGCCTAAAAGATAGAATAGCTTGGTAATGGTTGCTAGCAATTGTGTTTTTGGTTCGAATTAGAAATTTGATGATGTTGTTGGTGTTATTTTGAGTGAGGAAATTCATAGGAAAAGCTTAGGTGGAACATCCACATCAGGAAGTGTTTTGAATGCAGAAAATAGGGGAAGAACAAAAGAGAAAGGAAACAATTCTGGAAGTCATGGGAAGTCAAGAGGAAAATCAAAGGACAAAAGGTCCCAATCTAGAGAGAATAGGGATTGCTAGTACTGTGGTAAGCTGCGTCATTTAAAGAAATATTTTTGGTCTCAAAAAAATGAAGGAGATAGAAAGGAAGGAAATAAAGAGGTAAATGTGGTAAGTAATAAATCTGATGAAGATGATTTGATTCTTTCCCTTGATAATATTGATGATTTTTGGGTGTTAGATTAAGGGGCTTCATTTCATGCAGTGCCCCATAAAAAATATTTTCTTGTTTATGTCCAAGGGGATTTTGGGCTGGTTTATATGGGAGATAACAAATCCTATCAGATTGTTGGAAAGGGAAGAATCAATATTAAGTTGTAGAATGGGAATCATTGGCTACTACATGAGGTAAGGAACATTCCAAAGTTAAGAAGAAATTTAATTTTAGCAAGGCAACTAGATGATGAAGGTTGTATTACATTTAGTGATAAAACTTGGAAGGTTACAAAAGGTGCCTTAGTGGTAGAAAAAAGTGTGAAAGTAGGCACCTTATATCTTTGTATAGGTCATACTTTTCCTTCTACTTTAGCTATTGTAGATAAAAATCAATGTTCAGGAACATTTGTTGTAGTTCAATAGGCAAAAAATCATATAGTTGTTGTGGATTCTGAATCAGCACTATGCATAATAAACTTGGGCATATGAGTGCAAAAGGTATGAAAGTACTTCATTCAAAGAATTTTTTACCAGGTCTAAAATGTGTTAATATGGATTTCTATGAAAGTTGTGTGTATGGAAAACAAAAGAGAGATAGTTTTCTCAAAGATGGGAAACAAAAGAAAGATGAAAAATTGGAGCTTGTGCATATGGATGTATGGGGACCAACTCAGGTATCTTCTCTCGGTGGATCTCAGTATTATGTTACATCATTGATGATGCAAATAGGACGGTATGGATTTATTTCCTTAGGCAGAAATCTGATGTATTTGAAACTTTTAAAAAATGGAGAAGCTTGGTTAAGAATGAGACCGGTAAAAAGTGGAAGTGTCTCAGATCTGATAATGGTGGTGATTATTGTAGCAAAGAGTTTGAAGATTACTGTTCCTCTAATGGTATTTGTAGGAAAAAAATGGTTCCAAGGACTCCACAAGAAAATGGAGTGGTTGCGTGCATGAATAGAACAATAATGGAGCATGCACAAACTATGAGATTGCATGTTGGGCTTCCTTTAAACATGTGGACAGAGGCTATAAACACAATTGTTTATCTAATTAATAAAGGTTTCTCTAATCCTTTGGGTTGTGGTATTCCATAGGAAGCATGGATAGGTAAGAAGGCGAGTTATTCTTTTCTTAAAACCTTCGGTTGTGGAGCATTTTCACATATAGATTTTGAAAATAGAACCAAGCTTGATGCAAAATCAAAGAAATGTATATTATTTGGATATGGCATTGATGAATTTGGTTATAGGCTTTGGGGTTTTGAAAATAAGAAAATTTTGAGAAGCATGGATGTCATATTCAATGATAAAGTGTTGTACAAAGATCTATTGTAGTAGCATGAGAAGAAAGAAAGGGATTATGCAGTGTTGGACGATATTACAAACAACAATGTTCTTCCTCATGATCTGCAACAACAACAACAAGAAATACCACAAACTCTAATGAATGTTAGGTGATCTTCAAGGATAAGTAGACCTCCAAAAATATTTTCTCCCTCTCTATATTCTATTTTATTAACTGATGTTGTTGAACCAGAATGTTATCATGAAACTATGCAAGTAGATACCAAGGTTCAATGGGAGCATGGAATGGAAGAAGAAATGGACTCCTTTCTCAAAAATCGGACTTGGGAATTATGCAAGTTTCCTACAAGTAAAAAGGCTTTACCAAACAAATGGGTTTACAAGCTGAAAGAGGAGGATGGAGGTAAGAAAATATTTAAATCCAGATTAGTTGTAAAGGGATTTGCATAGAAAAAGGGTGTTGATTTTGATGAAATATTTTCTCCAGTTGTTAAAATGACTTTTATTCGTACTGTTTTAAGTATTGTGGCTGCTAAATATTTTCATTTAGAACAACTTGATGTTAAAACAACCTTTCTCCATGGTTATTTGGAAGAGGAAATATATATGGAACAACCACAAGGATTTGAGGTCAAAGGTAAGGAGGAACTAGTGTGCAAATTGAAGAAAAGTTTATATGGCTTGAAGCAAGCACCTCGGCAATAGTATATTAAATTTGATAGTTTTATGGCTGAGCATGGCTACAACAAGTGTAATTCAAACCATTGTGTTTACTTTAAGAGGTTATTTGAAGATAGCTACATTATTTTATGTTTATATGTTGATGATATGCTTGTAGTGGGGTCTAACATGGATCACATAAAGGAGTTAAAAAGAAAGTTAGCAAATTCATTTGATATGAAGGATTTGGGGCAGCAAAAAAAATCCTTGGTATGAAGATTACAAGAGATAGTAAAAAAAAAATTGTTTCTATCTCATGTTGATTATGTTGAAAAGATGTTATAGAGATTTCATATGGCGAATGCAAAAGATGTCAGCACACCTTTGTCCAGTCATGTCAAATTGACTAAGGATATGTGTCCACAGACACAAGAGGAGGAAAAAAAAGTACAATGTACCATATGCTTTATGTAAGGAAACTCAGGTGCGGAAACAGCTTCCTACACTAATCTCTTAAGGAAAGTATGGTGCAAATTCGTTTTAAACCCTTACAATTTCAGATTCGTTAATCTACTTAACAAAGATATTGCAGCAATATACCATACATACAGAAAATGAAGAATGACACAATGATTTACCCTGGGGAAAACCTTTCGGTAAAAAACCCCAGCACTCCAAAACCTGCACAATGTATTATCTTCAACACAACGGTTACAACACACTTGCAATGCAAGTTCTTTCAGGAGATTTCCAACTCTTGAAGACAAAATGCGGCAGCATGAAAAAACGTTCCAACAATACACTCACATCACAAATCTTCGCAACCCTAAAAAACGCTTATATCATGCGCTTCCCTTTTAGGGCAACTTCCGAAGATAACTGTATTAGGGTTTTACCATTCTCCGAGAAAATAGGATTTTTTAGTGGAAGAGTGTACAGTACTCAACTTTATCAATTTCCACATGTCTTCACCTGTCATTGAATCTTCCAGACATAGCTCTTACGTGTCATAGGAATCCGTCATAACCGTTTCAGCCATGATCTCCTTACACACAATTCAAGATGCCGACACATTAAGTGGAGTGACACATCAACATGCAAACTAGACATGTACACTCACACTTAATTACATTATTTGCAAGAAATACATTTTACAAAACAAATAATAAGAATAGGAATTATCCAAGGTTGAGACACCTTATTCCTAACACTTTAGCTATAGGAATTTTAATGTATGCCATGGTATCTAAGAGACCAGATATTGTACATGTTATAGGAGTTTTTAGTAGGTATATGAGTCATCCTGGAGTTGAACATTAGAATGCAGTAGAATGGATTCTCAAGTATTTGAGAGGTAAATCCAATAAAGGTCTATGTTTTGGGGGCTCTAATACATATTTAAAAGGCTATGTTGACTCAAATTTGGCAAGGGATATAGATACTAGGCGGAGTACCATAGGTTATTTATTTACAATTGGTGGGACAGAAGTGAGTTGGATTTATTGGTTGCAAAAGGTGGTTTTTGTATCCACCACAGAGGCAGAGTGTGTTACTACAATAGAGGTAGCAAAGGAGATGATATGGCTGAATTTTTTGCATGGAAGAGTTGGGAAAACAACAGGCTAAAAATCACTTGTTTATAGACAGCCAGAGTGCTATACATCTTGCAAAGAATTATTCCTTGCACTCTAAAACCAAACACATACAACTGAGATATCATTTCATTCGGTGAGTGTTGGAAGATGGATAGCTAAAGCTAGAAAAGATACATACATATGCCAATCTAGCAGATATGTTTACGAAGGTGCTGTTAAGGGAGAAGTTGAGATCCTCTTCAACTTTGATTGGCCTTTAATGTTGAACTCAAGTATAATAGAGTAGCAGGGTCCAAGGTGCTTATTTCCAGTGGGAGTTGTAAGTGCAACGGTGTAGTCCAGGATCAGTCTCCAAGTGGGAGATTGTGTTGGTATGGAGTTTGATCAAACTCCAAGTGGGATATTGTTGGTATGTGGTGACTGATCATTCTATACTATACACTCTTTAGTACTGTACATTCTTGATGTATCCTTGTCTGGGGTTCGGGGGCGGCAACCCCTGAGATTTTTTTTTTCTTTTTTCACTTCATCATCGAAAATAAAAAAAGTTGACATTGTAAACCCTGATTTCTAGAAGCGTCTAAAAGGTTTTTATAAGCAGTTGGGATGGGGAGTTCTAGCATGGAATTATTCATGATATTGTAATATATTTTGCATTGGATAATAAAATCATTGGATGTCTGTGGTTTGGTGGATGTAGCCCATATTGGGTGAACCACATTAAATTCTCTATGTTATAATTTTCTCTGTGTGTTTTATTTCTTGGTTTATTGATAAAATATGCATTTAACTTTTAGGTATCTACCTTCTAACCATAACAATCCAAAACTCTATTAAATACCACTTGTACATATTTAATCATATGCAACATAAACTAGGGAAATAGTATGATATGGAACGAAAATGGAATGTGGAAGTGGGTATGAAGGTATATGAAATAAGCTAAAATATGGCATAAAATGGGACATAAATGGCTCTCATCAATGTGCACTTTTGAAAGGATTATCAAAATAAGTAGAATTAGAAGGAGATTATGGAAAAGATGGAGAAAATGGAGATAGATGAGTTTTTGGAGGCTCATCATCACCTCCTTCTCTTTTCCCTTTTTCCTCTCGATCTTCATGGTCCTCATGCTTTTATCAGTTCAACAAAACTCCTTTTTCATACTTCTTTCATTATTTCCTTTCTTGAAAGAGCACTTCCACCATAGCCTTCATGTCAAGAAAGACTCATTGAAATTTTTCTCATCGAGCTCAGAACCTTTTTCGGCTTTTGTCTCTTTCATCTTTGGCGGTGGAAAATTTCTTCATTTACTGGTATTAGGATTAACCTTTGCAAGCATGCCTTCACCTCTCTGGCTCCTAGATCATGTTAACATCCACTTTTGCAATCACTAGTCAAACAAACATCTGCTACCAACTTGATCTATTAGGATTTATGACTGTTTCTTAGTGATGATAACTTATGAAAACAAGATATTGAAGGTCTTAAACTTAATTTCAAATGCTTTCAAAAATATATTAAAATGATGAAATCAATAGGAATATGAAAACATAGAATAGAAGATGAAGACATGAATTGATAAGGGAGTTCACCAAACAGATATATGTCTCCTTCAATCTTTTACAAGTGTCCACAAAGTCTTCTTAGATGATAATGACAAGTTCAAAATTTCCCATTCTTCAAGTACAATTAAACTTGTCTTATAGCCTCTCCTACCTAATTGTATAGAGTTGGAATAATTTATTTATCAAATTCCTAATACCTCCAATGTCTCCACAAGACAAACCCACCCATTTTAAATACAATTTCATATTCTATATGTGGATTAGGAAAAATATTTGCCATATATTTCCCAGAACTCCTAATTTTAAATCAAAATCTTGTAAACATGGCTCATATTCATTGAGCCCCTTAAAATACATGTTCATATTCTATTTATAGGGCTAAAAATATAATAAAATTAGGTTTGGCATATCCTTTTATCAGCACCAAATGCGTGGCATGTTTGTTATTTTGGGTGTTGTGATATTGGGGGTCGATGTTTCAAAATACCAACCCTTTATTTTTATATAGTATAAGATTTCATTTATATGTTAAGTTAACCCACCATTGATAAATATTCAAAAAAATGCACTTGGTGCATTAGTAGGAGGAGGGCATTGGAGGAGAGGGGTCGATGGTTCAAACTGTTGCCCCATCAATATACAGTTTGTTATTTAATAAATACAAATGAGTGTGCATAATATACTAATTATATCACATGGTTGAATGGTGGAGATTGAATATAGTAAAGGAGAGGTTGGGAGTTTGACCCCCAACAAACCTAATTTTAGAAAAAAACAAACAATTGAATATGTGTGTCCCAAAGGTGCCACGTGGCACAATTTCTTTGGTCCACATGGAATTATTTCATTTGTTGATGGTTGCCACATGTCATATCACCATGTATCCACATCATCGCCATGTCACCTATGCCTACCACATCATCCACTCTTGCCACATCAGCATGCTGATGTTGTCTCTCGTACTTCTTGGTCAATTTTTTTTCTACAAACTTTGATTGGCCATTACTTTTGGGTATGAACTCCATTTAATGCGATTAAAGTGGTCTTGGAATCTTCTCGAGGAGCACTTCAACATGTCACAGGTTTCTCAAGAATTTGGAACAATCAATTTTTCAATGAACAACATATCCACCTAGATCAATTTAGAAATATGGTTAGAAGTGGATTGATCAAGGAGAAATCATCATATTTCTTAGCATGCCTTTTTCTTTTCAGGATTCCTTCACTAATTTATGGAAAAAAATTATTTCTCAGATCGAGCATAAGTTAGCTTTCTGAATCACAAAGCCACTCTCTTTGGCTGGTAAATTCTAAATGTGCTATAAAATTCTGGAAGTGACTCATGTGTATAATTCCTCATTTTGGGCCCCTTCCACGGCCTCTTATGGAAAGCTAGAGAGGTTTATAAGATATTTTATTTGGGCCTCTTTCTGAGTCTCATAGAGGCTTTCACCGTAGTGCCTAGGAGTTTTATTGTCTCCCCAAAGATTCTAGTGTTCTTGGCCTTCTTTCCACTCAAAGGCAAGGGTTTGCTTTGTGTGTCAAATGGATCATTTGTTCCTGTATAGGAGAAAATTTGTACCCCTTAGGAAAATTCCACTTTCACACACCCTCAACTTAAAAAATCAAATCCGAAGGTGAAATTCCACATCACCCAACTACCTTCCATCCACTTAGCATCATTCCTTTTGTCAATGAGAGAATATTTTTCATGGACAAATGCATGGTGCATCGATGTCTATGCAGTGCGGTTCCATCCTTGATGGATTCCTACGTTGTAAGTTGGTAGAGGCATTACACACCTGATTGGGGTTCAATTGTAATGTCTCTCTTCAAACAACCGACCTGAAAATGGTACATTCTCCCTCATTATTCCTTCAAATTCATCTATTCTCACTTAATTTGACTCTCTGGAAATTCTCTGCAACTTTGTAGCATCTTATTCACTCTCAAGTAGCATTCTAGCATCCCACTTTTGAGCATTACAACAACACTCCATCAACTCCACATTGCAAGTGTGAGTCCATTAAAAATCTTGTGAGCTTGGAGTCGTATGAGACCTCCTTTCAACATGATTGCGATGGTGGTGACATTGCCAAGTTTGTAGCTTGCTTTCTCCTTCCATTGGCTAGTGAGCTTTCGGGTGGAGGTAGTACTGCTTCACTCCTCTCCTCTATGATTTGGTTGAGCAGCATAACATTTTTTGTAGTGCTTCTTTTTCCCTTTTCTCTCCTTTATCATCTATTCTACTCTTTCTTTTTGGTTTTCCATAGAGGTGGAAACACCAAAATGAGGGTCTGACTAAGGCAAGCCCCTACAAAACTCCAATAATTTTCCCTCTTTCTTGTGTGTAGTAGGACGTATGCATGGAGCTAGCTAGTGAACTAGAACTTCTATGAGATCATCTTTGTCACCCTAGTTCAAGTATTTAATTTCTTCCTCATTTTAGTATTTATTTCCTATACTTTCTCATTATGTTTTTACCATCTAGATTAACTAGCTAGGTTGTTAGTATGTTTTTTAGTAGTTTCTACTATGTTTATTGTTTTCTAACCATACAGAAACTAGTGCACCCGAGAGATGCCAATGCACCACGTTGTTGTCCCATAACTATATTTTTGTCCTTAAATAGAAACCTATCTAAGACACAGTACCAACTCCAAAAACTAGCTCACCTAGCCTAAACTTGAACTTGGGTCTGAAAAGTGATAGTAGTACATAGTTCTCTTCACTCTCGATCCTTGTCCTTTTAGAGTGAGGTAAGTTATGGCAGCCCTCTGCTCTCAACTCTCTGTGACCTAGAGCCTTGTTGTGGTTGGTCCCCCTCTCTTACATTTTTGGTTAACCCGACATGAAATATTTTGGTTTCATCTTGTGATACTAAAAGCTCCTTTCCTCATGTTCTAGGAGAGTTGTAGGTGTGAGTGTTGTTAGGCCCTTTCCTTACAACCCAACTTGTGACCTCTATTATCAATAGTTGGAAGGTTTCATAGATATTGTATTACGAACCCTTAGTTTGGTCACGTGTCTAATTATCAACCTTTCAAGGGCTTTGTGAGAGGGTCGTTTAGTGCGTGTGATGGCCTCTTTCCTACATTTTCTTATCCCCTCTATGTAGCCTACGAGTATTGGTCCAAGTATAAACTTCACCTCATAAGACCTATCGATGGGATTTAATAGATAACCATATCCTCTTTATATCTATACATGAATCAATGGGAACACTATAACAAGTGTTCTTGTTGACTTGATGTCTCAAGTAAATATCATAACCAAGGATATTATGATAATTAACTTCCTACACAAACATGGGTATAATGTACCTGTGAGCACCATCTGTATTCATAAAAAACTTTTCGTATCTCACCTTGGTAGTATCACTTTGTCAATTATTGTCAAACCTAAGTTAGTAAACCTGTTGTTTGACAAAATATTGGGGTCTAAACTCTTCAGAGTGAAGCTAGGTATCCCCTAGCTAGTAGTTGTGAATGTGGTTCCCTTGATTGTGCATAAATATCTAAATTTTAGATCACTTTTAGTCTACACATGTTGGTCACCTTCTGCCTAGGAAGGACCTCTTGTATTAGACATATCAAAATTACAACAAAGGGCACTTAATGCCTAGAGTGAGATACCCTCCATCTTCTTATGTTGTCTTGTATAGGGCCTACTTAAAAGCTGGAAGTGATGCCACCAAGGCATGTAGAAGAGAAGAAGAGAAGTTCTCTCAAGGCCCCTCTTCCTCCTCTTTTGATGTCTAGCCTAATGCTTCCTCTTGCCTTGCTATCATTCCATTAGATTTTGTTTCATGCTTGCAAGAGAATCCTATGGTGCCCGCTTGGTGAAAGCACAAGCATCCTGTGTTTGAGCTTCTCATTCTGCCCAAGGAGCCTATGCCCATTCGATATGGTAGAAGGAAGGGTCCCCATGAGGAATCCTTTATGTCTCAGCCTCCACAACCTCCCACCGCTCCTTCTTGAAAAGAAGTAAATGGGAAGAGGCCTGCTATCGAGGCACTAGAGCTGACTCCCCCCATTGTTTCTCAATTTTCTTCTCCTAATCCTTTTCAAGAGCCTATCCCTCCATGAGGAATGACAATAGTGGACACCCAAATGGCTAAGAAAGAGTGTTCTATCCCTTCACAACTCCTAGCCTCTAGATCAAAGAGTCACAAAAATTTCCTTGCACGTGAGTGCAAGCATTGATGAAAGGCTTTGTGGCTAAGCAGACCGCTTTTCTAAAGAAGGAAGAGGAAACAACCACCCCTATATTATTTTCTCCCATTGTTTACACCTCTCTCCTCCCTTCTTCTTTTGTTCAATTGAGTTCAGTCTCGTTTTTGGCTCCCACTCTCAGTGTGAGTGCACTTGACCCAAAAATGGTGTAGGTGTTTATCACCCCCTTAGCTGAGCTGACCCTATTGATGTCCCTTCTAGACATCCTGTCATTCCCTAAACCTATGGACATGCCAAATACCTCAGTGGTGTTTGTTGTAGTTTTCTCCTCCTCCTCCACACCTCTTGCCTTGTTTGTCGGGAGTTCACATCCCTCGACAAAGCTGAAGGTGGAAGTTGGCCCTTCCAACAATGGAGGGCATAAGAGGAGGCCACCTTTTCTGAGAGATGCTTTGGTGCTAGCTTGTTCCATTTTGGTGATGGAGCAAGCTCTGACATCCCCTGATTTTGTCATTGCTCCTAAATCACTTAGTGATTCAAGTGATGAATCTTGAGTGTTGTCATTCCCATCTGTTGAGGTACGATATGGCATTCCTATGAATTTCATGTTAAACTCTCTAGATGAGTTCTTAGCCTTGTCGGGATGATGCAAACTGTTGGTGGCATTTAGGCTTCCCTTCCATGTTGACCCATTTTTTATTTCTACTTTTTATTTTGTGCATTCTTCCTGATCTAGTGGGGATTGATGATCTTTTTCCTTGCACCATGGTTACCTATTATTTATATAAGCATGAGCAGATCTAACTCCGTGAAACTAGATCCCCCTTTGTCCTCTATTTTTTATTATTTCTCTTTCGCTATTTTTTTATCTTTCTCTCTTCTTTGCTTGAGTTGTCCCTTGTATGTGTGACAATGTCTCTTTCACTGTACTTTAATTTTTAGAAAATGCATTCATTTCCAACAAATCTTTTCTCAAAAATCTATGCAAACTTTTTCAAAAATCGCATTCTTGACTTGGGCCCCTAACAAAACTTGTTTCCTTCATCATGGGTTTGCAAAGAAAGAGCTTCAAAAATTTCATCCAAAGAGGGAGCAGCCATTTCCTATGGGAGAAGCCTCGAACTTCCCCTTGTGAGGGAGAATTTTCTTCCTTTTGAATTCCTTGAGGAAGTGAACATCTTTCAAAAGGATTCCTTGATGATGAATTGATTTGAGAAAAAACATCTCTTTTTCACTTTCAAATAGCGCATCCCTTGAGTGGACCCCTTTTCTTTTGAAGGATTCTTAAGAGACCCCTTTGAAAAAATTCTAATCCATCGACTATTTGTGTGACCATCTACTTGTTTGTGTGCATGGCTGCCTTGTGTTTCCAAGCATGTTTTATTAGTGAATTAACATGTCACTTCGCAGGTGCACCTATGAAGCCACGTTTTGACTCTACGAATTCCCCTTACATCTCTGGGTTTCCTCCATGTGAGAGATCTTGGGGGATGCCTCCTTACAATTCTATGGGCCTGTGAGCCACTTACATATTTGGGCTTCCTCTATGTGAGAGATCTTGGGGGTCGCCATCTTGTAAGTCTATGATTCTATAAGGAAATTACTTCACGGGGCTTCCTTCATGTGAGAGATCTTTGAGGTTGCCTCCTTATAGGTCTATGAGCCTATGAGATGCTTTCATCCTCTGGGATTTGTCCATCACTAGTATGAGATCCTTTGGGGTACCTTGTGTAGATTCATAGTTCTGCAAGGCTATGGAGTATTTTGTTCGAAGCTCCTCAGGGAGAGTACCTATGGAGTCCTTTACCCATCCTACACATTAAAGCTTTCCAGATCATAGTCTACTTCCTCGACGGTTCAGGTATAAATTTCAAACCGTACTAACTCTTCAATGTAATTTACTGAAGCACTCATTAGTATTGGTTCTCACTAAAGTGGGGGGAAAATGTATAAGAGCGAATTTGTACCCCTTAAGAAAATTCCACTTTTGCACACCCTCACCTTAGATAATCAAATCCGAAGGTGAAATTCCACATCACCCAACTGCCTTCCATCGACTTAGCACTTGTCCTTTTTGTCAATGAGAGAATATTTGTCGAGGATGAATGCATGATGCGTGGATGTTTGCATAACACACTGCCATCCTTAATGGATTCCTACTTTGAAGTTGGCAGAAGCATTAGACACCCAATTGGGGTCGAATTGTAACATCCCTCTTGGACCAACTGACCCAAAAATGGTAGTTTTCTCTCAATCTTCCTTCAAATTCATCCATTCTCACTTCATTTGACTCTCTAGCATCTTATTCACTCTCAAGTACTATTCTAGCATCCCACTTTTGAGCATTGCAGTAACAACAAAACTCCATCAACTCCACATTACAAGTGTGAGGTCATTATAGACATTACAATCTTGAATTCTTGCGAGACCTCCTTTCACCACAGTCGCAGCAATGGTGACTTTGCCAAGTTTGTAACTTTCTTTCTCCTTCCATTGGCAAGTAAGATTTTGGGTGGAGGTGGTAATGCTTCACTCCTCTTCTCTATGATTTGATTGAGTACAATAACATTTTTTGTAGTGCTTATTTTTTCCTTTTCTATCCTTTTTCATATATTCTACTTTGTTTCTTTTTGGTTGTCCATGGAGGTGGAAACACCAAAATGGGGGGTCTAACTAAGGTAGGCCCCTATACATCCTCAACAATTTTACATCTTTCTTGTGTGTAGGAGGACATATGCATGGAGCTAGCTGGTGAACTAGTGCTTCTATGAGATCATCTTCATCACCCTAGTTCTTATTTACTTGCTTTTATCATTTTAGTATCTATTTCCTATACTTTCTCATTCTTTTTCTTACAATCTAGATTAACTAGCTAGTCTGTTAGTAGGTTTTTTGGTAGTTTCTACTTTGTTTACTATTTTTTAATCGTATGGACACAAGTGTGCCTGACAGATGCCAACACACCACGTTTTCATCCTAGAAGTATGATGTTGTCCAAAGATAAAGAGCTATCTAAGACACAGTACTGACTCCAAAAACTAGCTTGCCTAGCCTAAACCTAAACTTAGGTCTAGAGAGCGACAAAAGCGCTACATAGTTCTCTTCACTCTTGATCCTTGTCCTTTTAGAGTGAGGTAAGTTAGGTCAGCCATCCACTCTCAACTCTCTGTGACCTGGAGCCTTGGTGTGGTTGGTCCCCCTCTCTTATAGTTCCCTCACTAGCAATGAGGCCTCAATAATTCTTCTCAAACATTTCATCTCAATGGGATACCCTTCTCACAAGACCTCCTAGAAAGGAATTTGATTTTACACCCTTCTCATTATGAAGGAGCCTATTTAGATTATGGGCACTTTTTTGCCAAAAGTACTTGTGCGTGCCTAAGAGGCTATCAAGCCCTAGATCCAATGGAAGGGATTTGGATTCAAAGATGGTCTTTCTTTCAATCAATAGAATATCTGGTGGTCTCCTATATTTTCTAGTATGTATTGGGCTTTGGCCAAGTTACCTTGGCTTAAGGCTCTCAGATTCCATAAAAAGGTATCTAATCTCCTCAAGATTTTTTTCAGTCCCACTATTAGCATTATGATGTGGGGAGATTTTAAAGCCATGTTTGGCTTAAAAATCCATGACCAAGAAACTTTTAAAGGATTGGTTAGTGTCATTCTAGTTGATATGCTTCAAAACGTTGATATCCACTCCACCAAGCCTTGATGGAAAGATCGGAAGTGGGTTCTTGATACCCTGTTCATTAACTACAAGCCTCAACTTAGTTACTAGTGGAAGTCACCTCATTATTTGATGATTAACAACTTGAACCAAAGGTTTTCTTCTTTTTGGTTTGCCATTGTTGAGCCCAACCTTGTCCACTTCACTTCGTGTCTTATTTTCCAAGGCTTACTTGTCACATCTTGACTTTCCCATTTAGTGATTCAAAACCCTTGTTTCCCTTTTTGTGGGTAGTCCGAGTCTTTTAAGTACCTCTTTTATTTATTCTCTAGAGCTCAATAGTTGTGGAATTGGATTCATGATTTCTTTTGCCCCTTCCAACTAGAGCCTTTCTCTTAGCATATGGTGTTTTTGGGTGACTCAACCTAACTCCCCAAAATGTATACCTAGATTTGGCACAAATTTAGGGTGAAAATCCTCTTTAGTATTTGGAAAGATAGAAATTCATGCTTTTTTGCTCATAGCCAAATTGATAAACATGGTTTTCTTTACTCTAAATCTATTAAATGTTCTAATGTGTTATTGCAGATTCAAATACAAGCTAACAAATTTATGCTTAAGGTGGGTCGCGTTTAGGAGCTCCTAAAAAAATAAAGGAATTCCCATTGAATCATTGCTCCCGTGCCTTCCTCTTCCACTTCCTATCGGGATCGTTCATGCTCACATGGCTAGTGGTGGAGGAATAGTTCTATTAGGGATTTTTAAGCTCACCTTTGTTCTTAGGCTCCTCCGCACAATGGCTTGCATCCTCACAGGTGTTCGCCATGTCCTCCTTCTTGAGATGACCTGGGGTGGCATTCTAAGGGAGTGTGTAAACATGACGGTGATGCTTCTGGGACTCATACACCAGTCTAGGTGTATTAGTCCTAAACTATGGTTTCTAGTCTGGAACAAGTTTTTGGTAGTGTTAATTCAGGATCTACAAAAATATGGAAATTTTATTGTAGTGGGAATCATATGCCACTTCTAATATATCTATCTCATTCTATTTTCTCAAGAATTCAAAGTACAAATTTGTACTCCAATCTCTACCCTTCCTTATGAAACTTGTTTTCAGATCTGTACCTATAAAAAGACCTGCAAAACAAAATATAGAGTTTATTTTCTTATGGGGGTTTGCCTAGGTCAAACACCATTTTGGTAATTAAACCTTGATAGAAACAATAGATATTGAATGTAAATATAAACATAAAACCTGACCTTAAGTGTGTCTAAGATTAGGAAATATGGAATGCAATGCAACTCTATTTAATTGTGCTAGAGTGAGATACAATAATGAAGAATAGACATGAATGACTCACTTTGAGAGATCCCCTATCACCCAAAATGATCCCTAATGATATATGTACCTTCCTTAGGAAAAAGATAGAATGATAATAGAGGATGGAATCACTTAGGAAATAAGCCATTATGCTTGGCTTGATGGCTAGTTGCATCTCCCCAACCTAGAATCCATCATGATTCACCATAGACAACAATAATCAACCCTTGAAAATGCTAGATCTTAGATGAAAGTGAGATGGAAGACCGGAAAAACCATAATAATGTTGTGCCAAGCCTTCAATTTTGTTGATTACTTGTTCTTGAATGCTCATGAATTATTGGATCTTGAAATTGCTCTCCTAGATTGTTGCTTAGATGAAAAATGACTTTAGAAGCATGTTTATATAGGAAACCCACCTAATTTACCATTATTTAGATCTCAAAATCTGACATTAACCAAAAATTTAAATTAAAAAAGTTCAATTTATGACTTAAACCCTAAAAAGTAATAAAATGGAACTCATACGCCACTTCTGGCATATGGGTCCAACCTAGGGGGACTCATATGCCAAAAGTGACATATGAGTCCCACCTTAGATTTTCAGGATTAGTTGTTAGGAATTTTAGATTTTTTTATGATTTTTTGGGGTTTTTAGTTGAAATAAGCCTTAAGATCCAAAATAAAGGGTCTTAGGGGCCTATTAATGATGTTTTTAAGGGGTATTTACTGCAAGGGTTCTCAAATAGGTCCAAGTTAAGTGTGAAATTATACTATTTTCAAGAGTGTACAATTTTCTACACTACAACTAGTATTTTAGAAGACCATTATTTACATAGAGAATTAACCTATATATAGCCCTAGGGTTTATCCCTATATGCTTGATAAATTCAACTAGGTCCATTACATAAACATTTTTGAAATGTCATAAGGAAATCCATAAAAGAGTGAGAAGTCTACATATCTAGATGCAACATAACCCATATCATGTCCATTATCATCCCATTGAGTAGGCCACCCTATAGTTAAAGGCCAAGTGGTAAAATTAAATCTTACTTTGAACCTCCACCTAACCCCCAATACCCAAGATATATGCAAACTCCATTTATGTTAAGAAATTAATGCATATAAAGATAGAAAAGTAAACACCTATTCAATCCCACAACTTATGCACTAGGGTATAGTCATGTATTAAATATCATGTGTAATAAGATCATAAAAATTAGGGCTAACATATTTACATATATCCAAGACTAGGCTCAACATATAATCAATTCCTAGAATTAGTGACACATACACAACTATAATCCCTAACAGTATTTTCAGTAACAATGTTTGATTGAATGTAATGGTCAAATAAAAAATAAGAATCAACATTCAATAACCAAGCATCAAATTATCCAAGACACTACTCAATGATAAAAATTCCTATCTAATTTTTTTTATAAAAAGAATAAACCTATCCATACAATCTTTATAAGAATTTTTAATTATTATAAAAGAGAGTAATATGACTTAGTATAACTCTTTTTCAAAGAAAATAGATACCTTAAATAAGTACACATATTTTTCAAAAAACCTCAAAAGTAAAACATGCCTAGATATAAAAAACATAAGACATTAACAAAAAAATGAGCGAAAGAGAAGAAATAAATATTACAAAATAAATTATCCTCAATTTCCCAATACACTTCCTTTCTTTTTTTCCTTCAGTTTCCTTTCTTTGTATGCAATTTTTCAAAAAAAAAAACTACCTCTATTTTTCTCTCAATAAATTTCTCATATTTAATGTCATTCTTGATGGAATATAGAATTTTTTCTATGAACCTATACAACTAAATGATCAATAGTGTTCAAAGAAAACCCTTCCACAACAAAGTGACATAACTATAGAATATCAAAAAGTTCAAACAATAATATTAAAATCCCTTTACTCAAGATTATTAGCCTCCATAAATATCCTCATTAATGTTATAAAAAATGGTATTCCTCCACTACTAAACTATCCTCTTGCAAACATAGCATTGTGGTAAAATTCCTGTATAACAAAATCTAAAATTCTAGCTAAAGTTAAGAGTAAGTATAAAAAAAATTAAGTCATATGTTAGGGGCCTTGGAAATTTTTATACCATGGTAAACCATCATGTGACACCTACAATGACCTTATAAGAACAAGCCATCATGAATTCAATGGGCTCCATATATACCAAAAAAATAGCATGATAGAATGATAAAGTAGATATCAATGATAATGACTAGTAATATAAGGACTACAAATTATCATTTTATACCATTGCAAGACTTACTATCTTGGCCTTAGGAAAAACTAATATATCCTTTAGTTATAGAACTACACTTCTAACTAAAACTAGAAAACCTTGCATCATATTGTGTATTCAACAAAAATATCAGTACAACTTATTGGAACATTAATAGTATTTCAAAATACAAATTTAAATCATCTTATGTTATCAACTTTACATATTAACTATTATTTATAATATATATTATATTTTAAATTCTAATTTTATGTGGCTAACTCAAATACCTAGCACATCATTCACAACCACAAAAATATCCAACATCATCATAACACCTGTTAGCATACTATTACATATCACAATGTGATATTAAGTGGGAAATGAAGTTATGGTAGCTAATATACATGAACTAACGTAGAGTATGAATTTATAAGGCATATTGTGTTAATATTTATCAATTTTATATTAAGTTAGACCTCTATGATTACCCTCATTGGCCTTACGAAGACAAAAATGTAGATACTTTACCTATTCATATTAGTCAAACCTTAAATATCCATTCTATAGTTACAATTTGTTCCTCATTAGTTTAGATAAATATAAATCCACAATTCTTTGTATTGAGCGCTACTCTAAGATTGTGAGGTTACAATTTTCATTATCGATATAATTAATATCTAATAATGATGAATATGTGGAAATAAATACAAATAAGAATAGGTTAAGGTGAGATAATGATATAAACTAAACACAAAAGTGTGTCACTTGTTAATATGTAATTGTACTAAGGTGTTCCAACAAAATATACCTAAATCTAAATGGTAATTGGCAAGTGTAAACACAAATTTTATGTTACAATAATATATTAGTGAAAGTGAATAACATAACTCAAACCACTCATTTAGAGAGTGCCTAATTTGAATATCATATAATTTTGCAAGTCAAAAAAGTGATTACTCTAAACCTATTCATAGTGATAACAACATAGTACATTATTTGTAGTGGGTTGTAATTTATAGACTGTTTGTTTTTCATATTGTTTTAAATCATGTATATTTATATTTGAGAAATAAAAATTTATTATATGATTACCATTTGACTACAAATATAAACTTCTTCAAAATTATAAAAATACAATAAATTATTTCCACTATGTTATAATCTATAAATTGTATGATTCCTATATTTTTCTAAATCATATAGATTCATATTTCATATATTGTACCTTATAACGATTTGACTATAAACATATATAATAATTAAACTTGATCGATGAAAGATAAAGTATATTCACCCTAGATAGTTAGAATATATCTCCCATTGATATAGCTATTAAAAAGGATTTAAGCGTGTCTTTGGAAAAGAAAATAAAAATAAACAAAGTATCAAGAAGCGAATGAGAATGAGTACAATATGTCTCATCATAAACATAATCTCACCCATATTCAAAATTTATTAACGGTAAGAAAAGGTCAAGGGAGGGTTAAACTAAAGACATGAAAATCCATTTCTATTGGAAAACTCATTTATATATTGAAGAACGTGTACAACCTATCTTTTGAGCATAAAATATAGCTTGTTTATACAGAGGGCTTAGGAAATGGTCCTATGAGTCTACTATAGGAACCATTTTTTAGGGGGTAGAGGGTTTCGTGAGACCAAAAACACGTGCTAGGAGATAAATTAGAATTTTGTTTGGGTAAATAAGAATCTCTATTTGTTTATTTTTGAATGAATGTCTTTAATATGGAAATGGAAATTTTCTTGATTAACTTAAGAAAATTTGTTGTAGATATTAGTCATCTAAAAACATTAAATAGAAAAACTTAAATTTCCTCCTCTATTTAATTATTTTTAATCTAATAATTGATATGACTTTTCTACAAGTTTTGAATTCAAGTGTGTCTATTTTTTTGTTAAATAGACACAAACATATATAATATTGTGACTTCTCATTATAAATGTTTTTTTGATATGAATAAATAATGATGAAATTAAGACAAATAGTGATCAATACCTATATAAATTTTTATGCCATTTGTGTTTTTCCCTAAAACTTGTCTACCACCCTAAAATTTAGGGATTATTTCTTTTCAAATATTCCTTAAAAAAATTCATGAATTTTTTGTTTCACTCAAAGCTAAAATATTTTAAGAAGCCCCTGAGTGAGACCACAGCCTTATTCAATCGTAACGAAAAGCATATCACGGTCTAAACCAAACAAGTTCTAAACCTCTTGAAGCTCGACATTTTCAGCATCTTTCTCTTTTTCACCAGATATCTCCTCCAACGATCTACCCTTTGTTTCGGGTACCAGAAATGTGAAGACGAAGCCCAGAGCATTTGTGACTGCGAGTATAATGAGAGCCATCCTCACATGGGTAGGTTTCTTAGTTGACAGTCTACCAATCCCGAATGCTCCAACAATGGCTCCGGCCTTTCCGCAAGCGGCCGATATGCCGTGGCACGTCGAACGGAGCCTGGCTGGGAATACCTCCGCCGGGACGATGAAAGTGGTGCTGTTGGGACCGAAATTTGCGAAGAAGAAGGTGAATGCAAAGAGAACGACAAAGCCAATCTTGTTGTGCTCCTTCCAATATTCGTACGGGAGGGCGAGGGCGAACATGAAGATTGTCATGAAGAAGAAGCCCATGAGCTGAATGGAAAATCTGCCTATGACGTCGACGAGGGCAACCGTGAACCAGTACCCGGGAACAGTTGCAAGCAATGCAATCTTTGCCTGCGCTACGGAGATCCTGTACACTTCTTCTATGGCGTTGACACTCTTGCCTGCTTTCAGCCACCCGACGGCCTTTAAGATGTCCTTCTGAAACAGATTCTGGCTATAGAAGGCGATGTCAAGAAGAAACCATGTAGTGGTGGTACCCAGCAGATGTAGCCCATGGCGCTTCACGAATTGTGCCGACAGTAAGCCGTAGTCGGAATCAGTAAACCACACTTTTTCGGCTTTTTCTTCTTCGATGTCTACTTTCAGAACTTTGGACATGTCCGCCGCAGCTTGCTTTGCGTTCTTTGCGACCAGGGCGGTGAACCGCGCGGTCTCGGGCATTTTCGAGCGGGAGTAGAAGGTGAGAGCGGCTGGCACGGCTCCGAACATGAGAATAATCCTCCATACAAAGTCGGCCTCTGGTGCGGTCGACGGGTCCGGTTGACCAACCACGTGATTTGCATCGGCGTACGAAGGGGCCTTGAAATACGCTTTGAATGCCGCTGACACAATTATGCTCACTGTAGCGCCGCCAAGGATGCCGAAGCCCTGCATGGCGAACACTGCCGCAATGAAGGCCCCCCGGGTCTTCTGGTTCGCATACTCCGACATGATGGTGGCAGACAAGGGATAGTCTCCGCCTATGCCGAAGCCCAGCCAGAATCTGAAGAAACACAGCGTGGTCATCACGGACTTGGGCGTGTGACCCAAGGAGAGACCCGATCCTATGGAGCATATGACCATCAGCATCAGTGTCAACCCGTACACTTTCTTACGCCCCAGTTTGTCTCCCAGCCACCCGAAGAAGAGCTGCCCGGCTAGCGTTCCGCATAAGGCAACCCCCAGGACGGCCGAGTCTACGGTGTAGGGCAAGGTGCCAGGATCCCGACTGTGTGGATCGTAATAATAAATGCGCCCGAGGAGCTTTGTGACGGTCGTTATGCAGAAGAGGTCATAGGCGTCCGTGAAGAAGCCCATGCCTGCTACAACGATGGCGGTGAAGTGGTACCATTGGGTTTTGGCCGTGTCCAGTGCATTCAACACCTTTAACTGATCGTTAGCCATCACTTTATAACCGTCCAAATCTGCAAAACTTTTAATGCCAGGTCATTTCACGCAAATGTGACGAATTACAAATATGAGCAAAGTGAGTTCAAGATGAAATTTGAGAAAGGTTAGGTAGGAGCATTCGAAGTGGTAGAAAAAAAAAAATAATGTTTATTAATACGTAAATATTATATAATAAAAAAAATTTATACAATCAAATTCAGAAATCATTTGACAATAAAAAATATAGATTGTAAAAATTTGATATCATTAATTATATAATGTATTTTTTATCTGTTGGGATCATCAAATTGTTGGAAGTAAAATCCAACCATCATTGTCTTTTCGTTTTCCTCTTCTCATGACTCTTCACTTGCAGGAAGAATTGTAGATAATTCAATTTGTTTTTCTTTTTGAATTGTTGTGAAAACATTGCAACGAAATTGTTGTTAATCAATAAAGCAGAGTGACCTGCTTTGTTTTGTGGATATAGTCATTTTAATAATGAACCATGTCAAATAACTGTGTCAACTATTTGTTTTTATTTGTGCAATTGTTATTGCTGTTCTGTTTTATGTTTTTCTGCTGTTATTGTTGCACTTAACTCAACATAAATTAAGAAAATTTTGGGTTGGTTTTCACTCCAATTGTGGAAAGCCAGTCGACTGCAAACCTGCATCATATTTCCATCGAACCATTCTTTTCTATTCCTTAAGGGTTCAAAACTGAACATCAGGGCAATTAAAAACAGAACAGCAGAAAACAGACATCAAAACAGACAATAAAACAGGGTATATGGTTAAAAGAAATTTTAAATCGAATACAATAAATCAGTATTTTATCTGATAAACAATCACATATTTCCAGAAAAAAATTGTTTTGGTGAAAAGTATATTAAAGAAAAAGTAACAACTTGTATTCTAATTTTTGAGATTTTAAATGGCCAAGTCAGTTTTAAAGCAAGTAGATGGAAAATTCAAATAAAGTTTAGTCCTATTTTGAATCCTGAAGAAAATCAGAATAACTCAATTCATCACGATCATTGAAAGAATACAGTCCTTATTCTTATGTAATTTAGTCTTTATGGATAAGCTGAGAAAGCTTAGAAGATTTATCAGAAGACCGCAATTGTACCTCAGAAATATTCCAGCAAGGATACATATTTATAATCTTTTGTTTACAAAATCTCTGAAAACTTTCGTTTCCAAAAATATTTTACAATATTTTTTGTTTAATCTTCATAATTCTGTAAGAAATTCTACACATCTAAATTTTTTCTAATATATTTTGAGTTTCAGACAAATTCGCTGTCAACAAAATTTACTTCCAACAATTTCACTGCAAGCAATATGATATAAATTGTTGATGATGAATTTTTCATGAAATGAATTTACAATATCGATGAATTATTGATAATGAATTGTTAGAGATAAATTTTTCAAGAGCCAACCCTTTTGACATACCCAAATTGGCTCCTAACAGAAAACTCAACGTAAAACAATGATAACATTCGTTAAAGTTTGCACATTTCTGACGTTGTACACAAACAGGAAGTCGTCAGACTTATTTTCACTTAAACCATTGTAACTGCACATAAACAAATATCACCTTGGCTTTGGCTTCTAAAACTCGAGCACACAGAGATTACTACCCTCAATCGAAGTCTGGCAAATAAGAATATGTTGAAATTAAGCTCTTATATGCTGCAACCTTTTGCTTATTTTGGATCTTGTTCTTGTTCTTGGTTTCGTCGCCCAGCAGGAGAACGACTATACATTCCTGTCTTTTGCATCCATCCTTCGTTCTTAACTATGCTTGTTTCCATAGATTTCTCAGGCGCCTTACTGTAAGAAAATAAACTTCATTAAGAAAGCATATCTTAAGATACCAGAGAATATTGTAGACGATCTATCATGTGGCCTCCTTGTACAACAATTAAATTGCTTGCAATAGATATTCCGTGTTTTTGGGATTAATTATATCAGAATTGTCCCATTTCGTAGCAGGTGATATTTCGTTATTAATTATTTCAACCTTCCATTTCCAAAACACAACAAATTTTATCTCTTTCGGCGAAGTTTTACCGTCCAGGCCTGAAATTTGACTTGAATTTCAAAATTCCAACCAACTTTTGGGGAAGCTGTATTGTCTAGGTCACGAATTTGAAGGAAATTTCAGGAGGGCTTCCATATTTGATGAACTTTTAATTTAGATTTTATAATTATAGGTTCTCATATAAATTTAAAGACTATTTTTAGTTATAAAATCGATATTGTTACAAATTAAGATTTTATAATACAATATTTAAAGAAAATAATGTGTAAATTTTATATTAATTTTCAAATGTCTTTTTAAATATTTTATTTTATTTGCTTTTTATATTATTTTTGGGTGATAAATTTTGGGTTAATTAATTTATATATAATGATAAAAGTTAATAATTTTAGAGTTAGAATTAGAATAAAAAACATCAAATTAAATTTATTGAAATGAAATAATTAAAATGTAATTCTTAGCTAGATTTGGGATAGAAAGATGCATAGTTTAAATGTTAGGAATTAATTTCCTAATGCATTATAAAATATGATTTTTTTCATACAAATGATAAATAATATATAAATTGGTTATACTTCACTATATTTTAAATTAACATATGTGGAATTAATATCATATGTACATATAGAAGTTAAATGATAAGGAATTGCCAACTCTAATCAATGCACCTTAGCTCATTGAACTTGAGTTTAATGTGGGTTGGTGTTAAGAGATATTATTTCAAATATTTCAAGGCAATGCTTTATTTTTCTTTTGTCAAGATCCTAGGTGGATCAATTTAGGAATGGTAGACAACAATTGAATATAGGAAGCCACAATGTAGTATGTCTAAGACGATAAGACAATTAGGATACTTTATGATGCTCTCCTGTGAATGCTTTTTCATCTTGATATTAAATGATAACAATGGATTACAACATGCCCTTAAATACTTCTCTCTAGTTGTAATGTCTCCATTAAAAAAAAAATCAATTTGTGGACAATTAACCTATTTTTTGGTTTTTTCCATTAGCTATTTGATGAGTAAGGGAGAACTCTGGAGTTCTTGGAGAAAACATGCTCAATTTAGAAAAAATTTTAATCATAACATTGAGTTCAATTGGTGTTGTGGAGCTCATTGATGTTAGGATTTCCATCCAAGATCATACCAAAAAAACCTTCTGCTTCCACAAAAAACACTTGCACACAATGAGCCTAATTCATAATATCAAAGAGATTGATAAAAGAGTTGATTAAAATGTACAATATGAATTTTATTAAATAAGAAAGTTAGTGAAGGTAGACATGTGAAAACTAACTAACGCTTCAAAGATATAACACTTGTTAACTCACATGGCAAGTGTTGTAGTGAGTGGTAAGTGATCACGCAAGAGGTGTCTCACAAAGTGAGAACACTTGTCTCAACAAAATGGGGTGAGGAAAAACTCTAGAAGTCCTCTTAGTGAGCTTAAGTCTAGTGTGAATAGGAATCTACTATGTAGGTTAAAAGATGACTAGTTTAATAATACCTCTTTTTGCACTAATACCCCTCCTTAAGCAATTTTTAGGGAGTATGCTAAACAATGAAAAGATGAGTCTTGACAATAACGCCTGGTAAGGTACTCGTGTACAATAATGATCTCTTGCAAATGGAGAAAAATAAGAAAACCCAATCCGAACAAAAATCGTCTCCAAAAAAGAGAAAGAGATGGATAAGACATCTTGAAAAGATGTCCTTTGATTATAGGAACATGATGATGAAGAACTCATGAAGCATGTCAAAGTTGTAAACTCTATCAAAGATGAACTGGTGCTTACTGGAATCAATGAACCTTCAAGAAATGTAGATCGAGATAAGAGATACAAAAAATTTCATGAGTGAACATATAGAACTCTATTCAACCATGAATAAACAAATGCTTGTGAAGTTGAAAATACAAATAGTACTATTATTCTGGAGTATGGTCAATAAATACATGAGTGGCATGTGTACACTACTAAAATGTGCATCATGGTACTCTACATAAGTACTAGAATCTCACAAAATATGATCCACTAAAATAATCCCCTATACGAGAGATAAAGATAGGTCCATGAGACCCCCCAAAGTGGATTCTTCCACTACTCCATTGAAATAAGCATGATCCATTGAAAGAAGCATTATCATAACATTGTCATAATCCCCCCCCCCCCTTATTGATTTGAGGTATAAATATGCCAATTGGAATTGGGCCGAAAGTGTGCAAGGAATTTAGACCTAGATTTTGGTGCAAAAGATGTATAAGAAATCGAAAAAAAGGGTGTGCATCAAGGCACACACACATGGGGAAAGAATCACAAGGATCCATTTTTGTGATGGAAAATCAAGGGAGCACATGCATCAGCAAGAATCACAAGGATCGATTACTGTGATGAAAAATTGATGCACTACACAACCCCTATTACACTTTATAATTTAGTGTAAGTACAAAATTCCCTCCCTAAGGAATACACATTCAGTTTTTTTGGCACTTTATATGAGTGCATTTAAAACATTATTGTTGTTTTGAGTCCTTACAAGTTTATGTCATGAGTTGATAATGAGGAAATAGATTAAGTATTCCTTTCAAACTTCAAGAAAATGACAAAAGCATAAAATGAAAACACCCATTTTTCAAAAGGAGATCCCCCATTTACAAATTATTACAAAACCAAGAAAAAACCCTTACCGATTATGACAAAACCTTCCCACTTCTTCACAAATTTGGATTTGTAACCCAACAATTGACTAATGACTAGTAAGCAATGGTTTACTAGTATGACGAGCATAAAAAAAGGTTACAAAAATTGTGCCGAACGATTTAAAAAGTAAATAAACCATAGAAAATAATGCTTGAATTAATGGGTAAGTGGGGATTGACTAAATTGACTAGGTACTAAGGATTGATTATTTTTTCCAAGTGTTGAGGTTGACCAATTCAAAGAGGGCCATTGGAAAGCACGGGTTGTGTAGAGGAGACTTGCAACTACATGGGAGTGAATGATGTGTGCAGGCTAGCGTGGAAAGTGTTATGCTACCACTTCAAGACCTCTATGTTGAATGGAGAGGCCTGTAAGTTAAATCAAATTAACAGTTGCAAATTGAATTCAATTACCTTACACTTTTGAGAAGCCTTGTCAGGCTTTCTCCAATGCATTAATGAAGTAGCAGCAATTGCAGGTCACTACTAGTTTTTAGGGCCAACTATGTTTGTTGGGAATAATTCCAACTTCAGCTTAAACCACATAACCGTGTCTCTGTCTTTGACCCTTCACGGTGGCACTATGCTCTCGTCATACCGCACCCTATCTACTTGCTCCTTGCGGTAGTATGATATCTCTAAGCATCCTTTGGTTATCGCGGCCCCGCGACCTGGAATATCTCTCCTTACGGTAGCACGATTACCTTTTGCTTCCCGCTTTACCACTCACTTCATCCGTACTGTCAGCGACGGTGCAGTTCCCTCTTGTTGTGCTGCCTCAGCGCGTCCCTGCGGCCTCTTCGACTGTCACTCGCGGTAGTGAGGTAGCCCTTGGCTACACCGGGATACCAAGGTCCTGTACGACGTCCCTCGTAATTGGGCGGTACCCCACAGTATCGCGGCCAGTCTTTCCATACGCGCGGTAGCGTAGTTTTGACGATTTGTGGTAGTGCTCCAGTGATGTTCGTGATGGTGGATAATCAATTCAAGACATTATTTTAATGCAATTTATCTTTGTCTAATGCTTCCTGGACTTGATGTGATACATTTGGATTTTGCTGTTGGCTTTCGCACATTTTTTGGGTGTAAGGAAATATATTATTTTATGTTCTATTCTATATTCTTTATATATGCTCTCTCTCTATATATTGAATGAAACCTATTTTGTTGAGAACTATCTGGAGTCCAACACAGGAGAGCTGCCTATTAGTTGGTGGTCATCTGAAACCATCCCTATTAGTTGGTGGTCATCTAAAACCATCCCTGTTAGTTCGTGGTAATCTGAAACCACCCTGTTAGTTCGTGGTAATCTGAAACAACCTGCTTAAGAGATTAGATCTCTAAGGGGATTTAGTGAATTGTTTGTATGAGAAGAAGCTCAGTAAGTCTTGGTAACTATCCATATCAAGAAGTTGTAGTGGTGTCTGTTTGTATGAAAGAGCTCAAGCTCATATGTCAGAAGAATGCAATGGTAGTTGATTGAAAGAGCATCAGCTCAAAATATTTATCTCAAACTGTTTTGATTAAATCAAATTAAAATATCATGGTTTTTATTTCTGTGTAAGTTTTTTTATGTTTTCTCCTACCATTGCAGCTGTGAGTTGATATTGAAGAAGATTTAGAACAATTTGTTGGTGGTATTGTAGACCAAGTGTTGGGAAGCTATTTTTGAAGAAAGATAGCCAATTCTAGAAGTTGATATTCAAAGTGAAGGTGAAGTCTGTAGTTGTTTGTTTGATGATAGTCATTTCCAGTATGCCAAAGAAAAGAGGCCAGTCCAAAAAAGAAAGAGGTGTCAGGATGCTCTTAAGAGTGATGGAATTTTTCAAAGAAAAGGAGGCTGTTATTTGTGAAGAAGTCAGCAAGTCTTAAAATATATTAGTCACTAGTTGTAGCTATTCTTGCCAAGCAAAGGACCTTCCAATGAAGAAAGTTGCAGACCATTGAAAAGGTTGCAGGTGTAGAAGAAAAGACTACCACCATGGTTTGATTAAGTTGGTGGATGAAGAAATAAAAGGAAGGAGAAGTTGTTGTCCAAGAAGGGAAATCACAAGAAATAGATTCTGGTTTGGAAAGAGGGCACTAAGCTTGAAGATCCAAAGAGAGAGAAGAAACTGTTGTAGCAGCTGATGCAAGCTATCACCAAAAAGAGGGAGCAATGTGGTCTAAATACTACCGGTTGAGTGTTTTATGCAGTAGTAGCTACAATCTATAAAGCCTAGACACCTAGGATTGAAGTGGGTGGTCACCACATTGTTTACAGAGCAAGAAGGATGACATAGAAAATCAAAAACCTAGCCGACTATGCAGTCATCGCCGAAGGTAAGAAAGGTGGAGTAAAATTTGTTGTTGTGCTGTTAAATTTCCCAAACAAGAAGGAGTTTTAGAAGGTAAGAAGAGAGTGTTCAAATCACTGAAAGATGAAAGAGGAAGATCGAAACAAAAGAAAAGGATTAGAAAGCTGGAGAATGTTTTGGGGTGAGCATTGAAAGAATTTGATTAGGAATTTTTCTATTTGAAGTTGTAATTATGGGGGTGTGTTGGAAATGATTTCAACTTCAGCTTATATTGCATAACCATGTCTCTGTCTTTGATCGTTTGCGGTGGCACTGTGCTCTCATCATAGCGTGCCCTATTTTCCTGCTCCCCACAGTAGTGTGATATCTCATAGCGTACTTCATTTACCATAGCCCCATGACCTGACATCTCCCTCCTTGTGGTAGTATGGTTACCTTCTGCTTCCCGCTTTACTGCTCACTTCGTCTGTACTGTCTGCGGTGGTTCAGTTCCCTCTTGTTGTGCTACCTCACCGCGTCCCCTCGTCCTCTTCGACTGTCACTCACGGTAGCATGGTAGCCCTTGGCTACACCATGATACCATGGTCCTATACAGTGCCCCTCGCGGTTGGGCACTAACCCGCAGTACCGCGGCTAGTCTTTCTATATGCGCAGTAGTAAGGTTTTGAAGATTTGTGGCGGTGCTCCTATGATGTTTGTGCTGGTGGATAATTAATTTGGAAGGACATTATTTTAATCCAATTTATCTCTACTTAATGCTACTAGGACTTCATGTGATACCTTTGGATTTTGCTATTGGCTTTTGCACATTTTCTGGGTGTAGGGAAATGTATTATTTTATGTCCTATTCTATGTTCTTCGTATATGCTCTCTCTTTATATATTGAATGAAACCTATTTTGTTGAGTACTCTCTGGAGTCCAGCATAGGAGAGATGCCTTTTAGATGGTGGTCATCTAAAACCATCCTTGCTAGTTTGTGGTCATCTGAAACCATTCCTGTTAGTTCATGGTAATCTAAAACCACCCTATTAGTTCATGGTAATCTGAAACCACCTGCTTAAGAGATTACATCTATAAGGGGATTTAGTGAATTGTTTGTATGAGCAGAAGCTCAATAAGTCTTGGTAACTGTCCATATCAAGAAGTTGTAGTGGTGTCTGTTTGTATTAAAGAGCTCAAGCTCATATGTCAGAAGAATGCAATGGTAGTTGATTGAAAGAGAATCAACTCAAAATATTTATGTCAAAATGTTTTGATTAAATCAAATTAAAATATCATAGTTTTTATTTCTGTGTAAGTTTTTTTATGTTTCCTCCTACTATTCCATCTATGAGTTGATATTGAAGAAGATTCAGAAGAATTTGTTTGTGGTATTGCAAACCCAGTGTTGGGAAGCTGTTTTTGAAGAAAGATAGTCAGTTTTAGCAGTTGCTATTCAAAGTGAAGGTGAAGTCCGCAGTTGTTTGTTTGATAATAGTCACTGCTAGTATGCCAAAGAAAAGAGGCCAGTCCAAAATAGAAAATGGTGTTAGCATGCTCTTAAGAGTGATAGAATTTTTCAAAGAAAAGGAGGCTGTTATTTGTGAAGAAGTCAGCAAGTCTGAAAAAGTATTAGTCACTAGTTGTAGCTATTATTGCCAAGCAAAGGACATTCCAGTGAAGAAAGTTGTAGACCATTGAAAAGGCTGCAGGTGTAGAAGAAAAGACTACCACCATAGTTTGATTAAGTCGGTGCATGAAGAAATAAAAGCAAGGAGAAGCTATTGTCGAAGAAGGGAAATCACAAGAAATAGATTACGGTTTGGAAAGAGGACACGAAACATGAAGATATGAAGAGAGAATAAACTGTTGTAGCGGTTGATGGAAGCTGTCGCCAAAAAGAGGGACTAATGTGGTTTGAAGACTACCGGTTGAGTGTTTTATGCAGTAGTAGCTGCAATCTATAAAGCCCAGACACCCAGGATTGAAGTGGGTGGTCACCACATTGTTTACGGAGCAAGAACGATGACACAGAAAATCGAAAAACCTAGCCGACTATGCAGTCATTGCCGGAGGTAAGAAAGGTACAGTAGAATTTGTTGTTGTGCTGTTAAATTTCCCAAACAAAAAGGAGTTTTAGAAGCTAAGAAGAGAGCGTTCAAATTGTTGAAAGATAAAAAGAGGAAGATCGAAACAAAAGAAAAGGATTCGAAAGCTAGAGAATGTTTTGGGGTGAGCGTTGAAATAATTTGATTGGGATTTTTGCTGTCTGAAGTTGTAATTACGAGGGTGTGTTGGAAATAATTCCAACTTTAGCTTATACTGCATAATCGCGTCTCTATCTTTGACCCTTCTCGGTGGCACTGTGCTCCCGTCATACTGCGCCTTGTCTGCTTGCTCCCCACGGTAGTGCGATATCTCTCGGCATCTTTCATTTACAGCATTCCCATAGCCTGACATCTCCCTCCTTGCGATAGCACGGTTACCTTCTGCTTCCTGCTTTACTGCTCACTTCATCCGTACTGTCTGCAGTGGTGCGATTCCCTCTTATTGTGCTGCCTCACCGCATCCCTATGGCCTCTTTGACTATCACTCACGGTAGCGCGGTAGCCCTTAGCTACACTATGATACCGTGGTCCTGTATAGTGCCCCTCGTGGTTAGGCGGTACCCCGCAATACCGTGGCTAGTCTTTCTATATGCACAATAGCGCAGTTTTAATGAATTGTGGTGGCGCTCCTGTGATGTTCATGCTGGTGGATAATCAATTCGGAAGGACATTATTTTAATGCAATTTATCTTTGCTTAATGCTACCATGACTTGATGTGATACGTTTGGATTTTGCTGCTGGCTTTTGCACATTTTTTGGGTGCAAGGAAATATATTATTTTATGTCCTATTCTATGTTCTTCATATATGCTCTCTCTCTATATATTGAATGAAACCTATTTTGTTGAGTACTCTCTGGAGTCCAGCGTAGGAGAGATGCCTTTTAGTTGATGGTTATCTAAAACCATCCCTGTTAGTTGGTGGTCATCTAAAACGATCCCTGTTAGTTCGTGGTAATCTGAAACCACCCTATTAGTTTGTGGTAATCTGAAACCACCTACTTAAAAGATTAGATCTGTAAGGGGATTTAGTGAATTGTTTGTATGAGCAGAAGCTCAGTAAGTCTTGGTAACTATCCATATCAAGAATTTGTAGTGGTGTCTATTTTTATGAAAGAGCTCAAGCTCATATGTCAAAAGAATGCAATGGTAGTTGATTGAAAGAGCATTAGTTCAAAATATTTATGTCAAACTGTTTTGATTAAATCAAATTAAAATATCATGGTTTTTATTTCTATGTAAATTTTTTTATGCTTCCTCCTACCATTGCAGCCATGAGTTGATATTGAAGAAGATTTAGAAGAATTTGTTTGTGGTATTGCAGACCCAGTGTTGGGAAGCTGTTTTTGAAGAAAGACAGTCAGTTTTAGAAGTTGCTATTCAAAGTGAAGGTGAATTTCGCAATTGTTTGTTTGATGATAGTCGCTGCCAGTATGCCAAAGAAAAGAGGTCGGTCCAAAAAAGAAAAGGGTGTCAACATGCTCTTAAGAGTGATGGAATTTTTCAAAGAAAAGGAGGTTGTTATTTGTGAAGAAGTCAGCAAGTCTGAAAAAGTATTAGTCACTAGTTGTAGCTATTATTGCCAAGCAAAGGACCTTCTAGTGAAGAAAGTTGCAGACCATTGAAAAGGCTGCAGGTGTAGAAGAAAAAACTACCACCACGGTTTGATTAAGTTGGTGCATGAAGAAATAAAAGCAAGGAGAAGTTGTTGTCGAAGAAGGGAAATCACAAGAAATAGATTGCAATTTGGAAAGAGGGCACTAAGCATGAAGATATGAAGAGAGAGAAGAAATTGTTGTAGCAGTTGATTGAAGCTGTCGCCAAAAAGAGGGAGTGATGTGGTCTGAAGACTACCGGTTGAGTGTTTTATGTAGTAGTAGCCGCAATCTATAAAGCCTAGACACCCAAGATTGAAATGGGTGGTCACCACATTGTTTACAGAGTAAGAAGGATGACACAGAAAATCGAAAACCCAACCAACTATGCAGTCATTGCCTGATGTAAGAAAGGTAGAGTAAAATTTGTTGTTGTGTTGTTAAATTTCCCAAACAAGAAGGAGTTTTGGAAGGTAAGAAGAGAGCATTCAAATTGTTGAAAGATGAAAGAGGAAGATCGAAACAAAAGAAAAGGATTAGAAAGCTAGCGAATGTTTTGGGGTGAGCATTGAAAGAATTTGATTGGGAATTTTGGTGTTTGAAGTTGTAATTACAGGGGTGTGTTGGAAATAATTCCAACTTCAGCTTATACTGCATAACCGCGTCTCTGTCTTTGACCCTTCGCGGTGGCACTGTGCTCCCGTCGTACCACGCCCTGTCTGCCTGCTCCCTGTGGTAGTGCGATATCTCTTGGTGTCCTTCATTTACCATGGCCCCATGGCCTGACATCTCCCTCCTTGCAGTAGCATGCTTACCTTCTGCTTCCCGCTTTACCGCTCGCTTCGTCCGTACTATCCATAGTGGTGCGGTTCCCTCTTGTTGTGCTGCCTTACCGCGTCCCTGCGGCCTCTTCGACTGTCACTCACAGTAGCGCGGTAGCCCTTGGCTACACCATGATACCACGGTCCTGTACGATGCCCCTCGTGGTTGGGCGGTACCCTGCAGTACCGCGGCCAGTCTTTCTGTATGCGCAGTAGCGTGGTTTTGATGAGTTGTGATGTTCATGCTGGTGGATAATCAATTCGGAAGGACATTATTTTAATGCAATTTATCTTTGCTTAATGCTACTAGGACTTGATGTGATACGTTTGGATTTTGCTGCTGGCTTTTGCATGTTTTCTGGGTGTAAGGAAATATATTATTTTATGTCCTATTCTATGTTCTTCGTATATGCTGTCTCTCTCTATATATTGAATGAAACCTATTTTTTTCAATACTCTCTGGAGTCCAACACAGGAGAGATGCCTTTTAGTTGGTGGTCATCTAAAACCATCCCTGTTAGTTGGTGGTCATCTAAAACCATGCCTATTAGTTTGTGGTAATCCGAAATCACCCTGTTAGTTTGTGGTAATCTGAAACCACCTGCTTAAGAGATTAGATCTGTAAGGGGATTTAGTGAATTTTTTGTATAAGCAAAAGCTCAGTAAGTCTTGGTAACTGTCCATATCAAGAAGTTGTAGTGGTGTTTGTTTGTATGAAAGAGCTCAAGCTCATATGTCAGAAGAATGCAATGGTAGTTGATTGAAAGAGCATCAACTCAAAATATTTATGTCAAATTATTTTGTTTAAATCAAGTTAAAATATCATGGTTTTTATTTCTGTGTATGTTTTTTTATGTTTTTTCCTACCATTGCAATTCAATCAATGTTGAGGATGATTGGTGCTCTAAATGGCACACAACTAGGGCACCAATGAGATGATGAAACATATCAAAGATAAAATCTTTACATTCTCTGTAGTCGCACACACAATGAATCTCTAGAATTGATCGATGAACAACTTGCTGGTTAAAATGTCACCCAAAATAGATATCAAATCTGTATGATCTGTGCTTGGTTGCAAATGTTGGTCACACCCAAGTATGGAGTACTGAGAAGAGCTCGACAATGAACTCTAGGATGCTATGAGACTGGTTATAGCTTGCACAGTCAAGGACTACAATGAAACTCAGAAATTTTCTGCAAATAATGACTCCAAAATGTCCACTAATGAGGCCAAAAAAAATTCCAAAACAATCACAGAAAAAATCCACAAATAATTACACAATCAATTTCCATCGAACTATAAACTTTGTGCTTCCAGAAAAAATACTTGCACACAATGAGCCTAATTTACATTGTAGTGTAGGAAATTGTATATCTTTACAATTTCACACTTTGTTGGGGTTCCTTAATTTATTGGACTTAATTAAGCTTCTAATTTTCCAAAGTTTTATTCCAAAACCTTATTATTTCCGTTTTCCAAAAAGAAAACCAACATTTAATTAATGCAATCAATAATTAAAGCAGAGTGACCTGCTTTCTTTTGTGGATATAGTCATTTTAATGATGAACCATGTCAAATAACTGTATCAACTATTTGTTTTTATTTGTACAATTGTTATTGCTGTTCTGTTTTATGTTTTCCTGCTGTTATTGTTGCACTTAACTCAACAGAAATTAAGAAAATTTTGGGTTGGTTTTCACTCCAATTGTGGAAAGCCAGTTGACTGCAAACCTGCATCATATTTGCATCGAGCCATTCTTTTATATTCCTTAAGGGTCCAAAACTGAACAACAGAACAATTAAAAACAGAACAGCAGACAACAGACATCAAAACAGACAATAAAACAGGATATACGGTTAAAAGAAATTTTAAATCGAATACAATAAATCAGTATTTTATCTGATAAACAGTCACATATTTCCATTTTTTTGTTTTGTTTTGGTGAAAAGTATATTAAAGAAAAAGTAACAACTTATATTCTAATTTTTGAGATTTTAAATGGCCAGAGTCAGTTTTAAAGCAAGTAGATGGAAAATCCAAATAAAGTTTAGTCCTATTTTGAATCCTGAAGAAAATCAGAATAACTCAATTCATCACGATCATTGAAAGAATACAGTCCTTATTCTTATGTAATTTAGTCTTTATGGATAAGCTGAGAAAGCTTAGAAGATTTATCAGAAGACCACAATTGTAACTCAGAAATATTCCAGCAAGGATACATATTTATAATCTTTTGTTTACAAAATCTCTCAAAACTTTGGTTTCTTAAAATATTTTACAATATTTTTTTGTTTAATCTTCATAATTCTGTAAGAAATTTTACACATTCAAATTTTTTCTAACATCTTTTGAGCTTCAGACAAATTCGCTGTCAACAAAATTGACTTCCAACAATTTCATCACAAACAATATGATATGAATTGTTGATGTTGAATTTTTCATGAGATGAATTTATCATGTCAATGAATTGTTGACAATGAATTATTAGAGATAAATTTTCCCAGAGCCCATCTTTTGACATACCCAAATTAACTCCTAACAGAAAACTCAACGTTAAACAAGGATAACATTCGTTAAAGTTTGCACATTTCTGACGTTGTACACAAACAGGAAGTCGTCAGATTTTACGCTTATTTTCACTTAAACCATTGTAATTGCACATAAACAAATATCACCTTGGCTTCGGCTTCTAAAACTGGAGCACACGGAGATTACTCCCCTGAATCGAAGTCTGGCAAATAAGAATATGTTTAAATTAAGCTCGTATATGCTGCATTCTTTTGCTTATTTTGGGTCTTGTTCTTGTTCTTGGTTTCGTCGCCCAGCAGGAGAACGACTATACATTCCTGTCTTTTGCATCCATCCTTCGTTCTTAACTATGCTTGTTTCCAGAGATTTCTCAGGCTCCTTCCTGTAAGAAATAAAACTTCATCAAGAAAGTATATGCTAAGATACCAGAGAATATTGTAGACGATCTACTATATGGCCTCCTTGTACAACAATTAAAATGCTTGCATATATATTCCGTGTTTTTGGAATTATATCAGAATTGTCCCATTTCGTAGCAGGTGATATTTCGTTATCTATTAATTATTTCAACGTTGCATTTCCAAAACACAACAAATTTTATCTCTTTGGGCGAAGTTTCACCGTCGAGGCCTGGAATTTGACTTGAATTTCGAAATTCCAACCAACTTTTGGGGAAGCTGTATTGTCTATGTCAGAAATTTGAAGGTCAACCTTTCATGTTATCATGAAATTTCAGGAGGGCTTCCATATTTGATGAACTTTTAGTTTAGGTTCTATAATTATATGTTCTCATATAAATTTAAAGACTGTTTTGAGTTATACAGAAAATTGATATTGTTACAAATTTAGATTTTATAATACAATATTTAAAGAAAATAATGTGTAATTTTTATATTAATTTTGAAAAAAATTCTTAAATATTTTATTAGTCTCTGTTTTATAGCGAAGAATTAATGTTATCATGTCAATCTTGCATATTAAAATTGAATATGGGGAATCGCATCTGAAAAATTTATGTAAAGTTTTGCTGATGTTGTGGGAAATATTTATTAAAAGCTAATTATCGATTTTTTTTGCAATTTTGTGATTGGCTACTCGTATTTTCCTCATGGTTTTGTCATTTTGTAATTTGTTTTTAAATAATAATTGTTGTAGGGAGCTTTGCTATTGGAAATATTTTATGAGTTGTTTGGTATATGTGGGGAAAGGGGCAAAATATTTTATACAAAAACAGAGCAGCAAATTCAGAGAACAGAGCAAATTGAGATTTGCATACAACAATAAAATAGAAAAATAAAATGCATATGAAAGTTGTCTACAACACACAGAAAATGCACAGCAGCAAGTAGACAATTTCATATTTATATATAAGTATTAAAACTGGAACAATTTCAACAGAGCTTCGTTTTTGTGGGTTTCTTTCTCCTTCTTCTTTCTGTAGAGCTTTGTCGCCCTTCTTCTTAATTCTTCTCATTTACAAAATGACAACAAATCAATTTTAAAAGCTAAAAGCTATGGTGGAGAAAGAAGAATAAAATAATAATATTATTACAACCCACAAAGTGTGTAAAACTTAATGATGAGTTAATGCAACATAATTACAAATCCCTGAAATCTTTCTCCAACAAAATTCTCATTAACATGTATTTAATGCTGGTACGCAGGCTTAGCTGGAGAGGACATCACGATAAGATAGTTGAGAGTACATATTTTTGACACTCCCCCTTTATCTCAACTAGCTAACATTCTGCTCAAAATACTTTCGAAGCATCAATCTTCATTCCTAACATACTTCTCAAAACGTTCCGGCACATCCATCTTCTTCACAAAAAGTTTCGACGCATCCATCTTCACTTCCAGTATTCTATTCAAAAAATTTCGGCACATCCACCTTCATTTGCACCATTCTGTTCAAAATTTTCTAGCGCATCCACCTTCATTTCCAACATTCTGTTCAAAATTTTCCATCTCATCCACCTTCTTCACAAAGTTTTTGGTGCATCCATCTTCATTTCTAGTACAGAAATTTCCAGAGCACATCTTCAACACAAACAACCAAACAACTTTTCAAGTATACACATACATCTTTTGCTAATGGTTTAGTGAGAATATCAGCAAATTGATCTTCTGATCTACAAAACTCTAAACATATTTCTTTGTTCTTCACTAGCTCTCTTATAAAATGGTATCTAGTGTTATTTGCTTGCTTCTTTTATGAAAAATATTATTTTTCGACAATGCAATGACTGAGTTCTTATAACAATAAATCTTTGTTGCTTCATCTTATTTATGCATCAACTTAGCTAGCATTCTTCTCATCCATATAGCTTGACATGATGCTCCTATGGCTACCACATACTCCACTTCTGCTGAAGAAAGAGTGACAATAGGTTGTTTCTTTCAAGCCCATGATACAACCCTTGATAAAAAATGAAAGGCATAATCAGATGTACTTTTTCTATCATCAATGCTAGCAGCATAATCACTTTTTGTGTATCCAATGAGTTTGAAGTCATCTACAATTGAATATAAAATTCCATAGTTTTTAGTTCCACATACGTACCTCAATATCCTTTTTCCAACTTGCCAATGAGATTCTTTTGGAGACTCCATGAACCTTGAGATAAGGCTCACACCATACATGATGTCAGGCCTTCTAGCCATGAAATACATGAGACTACAAACCAACATTTTAAACAATCTAGGATCAGCTAATGAACCATCATCATCTTTGCTTAACTTTAGTCCTGTCACAACTAGTGTAGGGGATGGTTTGTAATTCAACATATTAAATCTTTTCAATACATCACTTGCATATTTTGATTGAGAAATAAAAATACCATCTACTCATTGCTTAGCTTATATTCCCAAAAAATATTTCATAAGACCAAGATCAGTCATCTCAAACTCTTTCATCATAGTTGCCTTAAAGGAACTTATAGAAAGGTCTCCCATAAAAATCAAATCATCTACATAAAGATAAAATATCAAAATTTTACCTTCTTCATCCATCTTAATATATAAAGTAGGCTCATTGTTGCACCTACTAAAACCATTCTTAGTTAAATAAGAATCAACTCAATGGTACCATGACCTAAGAGCTTGCTTGAGTCTATAGAGCACCTTTTTCAGCTTATATACCATGTCTTCATGACCTGAAATTTTATACCTTTTTGGCTGCTCCACATAAACTTAATCTTCTTCAATAAAACCATTTGAAAAAGAATATTTTACATCCATTTGAAAAACAAACCACTTCTTTTGGGTTGCAATGGCCAAAACAGTCCTTACTGTATCTAATCGAGCTACATGGGCGAATTTTTCATTGTAATCAATACCAGGCTGTTGAGTGAAACCTCTAGCAACCAACCTTGCCTTATGCTTTAGCACATTTCTATCCATGCCATACTTTGTTTTGTAAATCCATTTTACGCTTATAATATCCTTTCGTTGTGGGCGATCCACCAACTCCCAAGTGCTATTTTTTTCAATAGCTTCAATCTCTTCATCTATAGATTCAACCCATGCTTCATCCTTTATTGCTTCATCAAAGAACATTGGATCAAGAAAATAAAGAAAAAACAAAAAAATAATTTTATGTTTCAACATTAAAATCAACTTCATAGGTATCTCTTAAACTCCTTATTTTTCGCTACAATAAACTTGCCAATGTAGGATCAGATGACTTGCTTCTATCAGTTGAGTTTGATGGACTTTCTAATGGTGTTATGACTCATGTTCCTTGTGGAGTTTGTTGTGTGGGTGAAAAAATATGATTTCTTGAAAGTCTTGTTGTAGAAGGAGGTGTAGCTTGTGCTAAAACTTATGTTCCATGTCCGAGAGTGGAAGGAGGTATTGTTTGAGGAATACCTTGTTGTTCTATGACTTTATCAGTCATATCATCATATGAATCAGGTGCTTCTATACTTATTATTTTTCTACACATCCATCCCATGCGTCATTCCCCATAAACTGCACATCTCTATTGATTATAACTTTTCTTGTATTTGGATTAAATAACTTGTAATCTTTTGTATCTTCTGAATATCCAACAAAAATACATTTCTCACTTTCGTTATCCAAATTCCTTCTCAGTTGTTCAATCACATGAGCATATGCAACACAACCAAAGAATTTGAAGTGTGCAACATTATGCTTTCTACCACTCCAAGCCTCGTGAGGAATCACATTCCTTACTCTTGTAGTTGGACATCTATTTAAAATATAAACATCAGTTGCTATTGCTTTAGCTCAGTATTCATTTGGTAAATTCTTTGACTTCAACATACTCCTTGCCATATACATGATAGTTATATTTCTTCTTTCAACCACACCATTTTGTTGAGGTGTGTAGCAGCCTATAAATTGTTTGTGAATACCATGTTGTCTGAAAAATTTAGAAAATCATTAGAACTATACTCACTGCCTCTATCAGTTCTTAATATTTTGATGTAGTAGCCACTTTTCTTCTCTACAAGAAGCTTGAACTGATAAAAATCTCCACAAGTGTCAGATTTATGCCTCAAAAAGTAGACCCATGTCTTCCTTGTATAGTCATCAATAAAAGTTTAAAAAAAAGTACAACCTCCAATGGAAGGAATTTGCATTGGTCCACATATGTCAGAGTGAATAATCTCAAGAAGTTTACATCCTCTTTCTAATTTTCCAACAGGGAAGGTCTCTATATGTTGTTTACCAAAGATGCACGCTTCACATACTCTTTCTGATTTTTAAATCAATGGAAATACCTTAACCATATTCTTTCTATGCAACAAATTCAAACCTCCAAAGTTTAAATGGCCAAATCTCATATGCCATAACCAAGATTCATTCTTTACCACTGATTATTTTTTTTTTGAACAATTACACTATCATTTTGTTCATCTTTAGTTCCAATTTCTGATTTTCCAGAGCAACCTTGTTCTATTCTGGAGCAACCATGTTCTTTTCTCAAGCAACTTTGTTCTTTTCCAGAGCAACTTTGTGATGCATCTTGAGAGTTTTCAGCCTTAAATGTTGCTCCAACTTGTGTATTTTCTAACATATGACAAGCTTCAGCTGTATTTCTTTCGATATCAAGTTTCAACCTCAATGAGAATATTATTTTTTTTGTCATTTGTACCTCTACTATCAGTTGAGTACTAGGAGCTTTATGAAAAATAACACATGCATTATTTTTCATATAAATTCTATGTCCTTTTTGCACTAATTGGCCAATACTCATCAGATTATTATTTAGACCAACAACATAAAAAACATCATGAATGAATTTTTGCTCCCCCTTTTTGGTTAGAATATCAATAGTCCCTTTTCCCATAACATTCACTTGATTATTGTTCCCAAGAGTGACATTTAAAGTAACTGATTTATCCAAGCTAGAAAATAATTTTAGATTTTCAAACATGTGATTGCTACAACTAGAATCTAAATACCTAATATCATTTGGACTCTCTTGAACCATATTACATTCAACCAGTGATTTTGTAGATAATGTATTCAACAATCTTTGTGCATGCAATAAACAAAGAATTTTTTGTAGAATTTTCTAGGGGATTTTGATTTTATCTTCCTTGATCATGTTGTTTCTTTCTACATTCAGAAGAGTAGTGACCATACCTCTTGCAGTAATGAAATTAAACATGTGACTTGTCTTTCCTTTGAACAGTTAAATCATTATGAGAGTGTTCATTGTTATGTCCTCTTCCACCTTGATTTGCAAGACTACTGCTACGTCCTATAAATTTATTTCTTCCTTTACCCCTAGGAGTGACTCTACCTTTACCTCTTCTATGACTTATTGAATCTTGAGATGAGTGTAGACATGTGAAATCAACATCATGCATTCCGCTCTAATTAACATTCATTTCTTCTATTTATCAATTAAAATATTTTATTGATTAAATCCTTAGCTTCATCAGGCTTAATTAAATAATTCAGATTTCTTCATTAAGTTCTTAAGTCCTTATTTGATAAATCAAATTCATTTAAATCAAATATCAAATCCCTAAAATCCCCCAAGTTAATTAATATAAATTAATTAACTTCTAATCATAACTACCATTCTCTAGCTTTTGACTCAACTAGAGTCAAATCTAAACTCTCAACTAACCCAACCACTTGCACCAATAAATCAATTATTTGATTTATCAATTCTTCTAATTACTTTCAAAAGGGCATCAAGATGGAATATTCTTCTAGTTTGAACCTTCCCTCCACATGAATTTTCCCTTCCAACAAAGCATTAAATGCTCTTACACATCTCTTGCACAAGTCAAACTTGGCATTTATTGCACCTTTCATCCCCCCTAAACATGTTTTTTCATACAAATTCAAATTTGAAACTGGCACATTGGCCAAGACTTGCAAATTCCTCACCCTCTCACACCTTGACAAGTGTCATCTTGTCATTGGATTTTTGAATGATCCCACATTCATTCAAAATCTCTCAATCTCCTACCCTTGAATCTATAAAATCAAGGCACAACAACACAATAAAAAAAACACACTTCATGCAAGGTCACTCTCTTCATTTGAGAATCAATCTTGCTCTTCATCATCTACAATCTACAATATACATTTACATTTCAAAGCATCTCCACTATAGGCAACTTGAGTTCATGAGCATCTCATTTTCTATCATCTCACTAAGCTTATCAAGGATTGGGAAAGGGCTCTTTCACATTTTCAAAGAGCACCAATCCAATATGGGATAGATGTGGTTCATGTTATTTGTGCTTTTAATTATTTCATTTGGCATTTCTAGTTGTTTCAATGTCTTAATTTAGCATGTCTAGTATGGAGTAATATTTCATAGGGTTTGCTTGGTTTTGCCATGTTAGTTTGATTTCCATGATATACTAACATGTTGTAGAATTTAGCTACCACAAATGGTGCTAGAAGGAGGTCACAATTACATTTCCAATTTTTTTTTTCTTATAGTTAAAATCTATTTTGTTTACATGTTCTCAATTAAAATGTTGTCTTCACTTTTGATTGAGGGTATGGATCTTTTTGGAATCACTCTTTCGGTGTTTATCCAAGACTTTGTGTTTATCGGTTTTGACTATGGATCCATTTTGTAGTTTTGCATATAAACCGTACCCATTTCCCTTTTGAAGAGATCTGATTGCAGATATGGAGCCTAAAACAAATGGTTTTGAGAATGTAGTCATTGGGATTAAACATGCAGTGTTAACATTTTCTCAAGGCATCTGGTTTTTCTTTTCATCTGAATAGAAAGAAAAAATGGTGACTGCGGTGATTAATGGGGGTCTTCAAAATATTGAAAGGATGGTCAATTTTAGAATGATAAATGCGTAAAAATTCATTACATTTTATTAATACAGAGCTCCAATTATTTCTATATTTCCATATTTGCATAAGAAAAGGGAGGTAGCTTCATATCATGTTCTGATAGCTCTGGTAGATTGTGCTGAGTGAAACTATGCCTTTATCATTGATAAATTTGACTTACTGTTTCTATAATCTGTAGTGGGCACACTGATCTTGTTTTGAAAATTGATTATTAATTTTGATGGTTGAAATATTCTCTGTTAATACCGCCATCCACCACACCTTACATGCATTAACTTCAACACATTTCTTAACACTTCCTTCCATTATTACCATTCGTTCCATTCCCTATGTTTATAGCTGCAACTGTTACACTCCTGTCATGGATTTTCTATATTACTATATAAAGCTTGCAATTCTTATTTACAATTGCCATGTACTAATGAAGCCGTGTATGGTCAAGTCATCTTTTTATTGCAATGGGTTTAACATAAATAGTTAAGGCATGGACTGTCAAGCAAGTGAGTTTGGATGTTGTAAGATGTGGTAGAGGGCTCAAGACTACTATCACTTCCTTCTTGTCCACAATCCGCTTCTTCTCCACCTCCTTTGTGGTAGGCTACTATGCTAGTTCAAATGGTAATGTAGTGGGTGGTGGGCCGTCCATTTGTCTTTGATTACTGGCACTGTTTATTGTCCTAATTGCAACTTTGGGCTTCATTAAAGTTTATTGTTAAGAGTCGCGAGTAATCCCCTCACTTCAATCAAGTGAAATGAAGGCGTTAAGAGACTGTTGTTATTTTGTCTTTGTTAGCCTGATTTTGAGCCAATAGGGAAGGTAAATAAGGCTTGCTTGTCACCTCCATAGATCCATCATTGCTGCACTTAATAAAGTCATTGCTATTTGGTGTTTCCTCTAAACAAGGCGATAGTTGCTTGTGATCTCGTCTTTCTCCTATATGCTCAATGTCTTTGTCGTCGGTTCCAAGCTATTAGTTCTTAGCATGGTACGTGAGAGTCTGTAATCTCATGAAAAGGCATCGTCATCATGGAGTTACCTGTCCATCTATGTTACTAACACCTGAACCCACCGCCCTAGTCTATAATAATGAAGGCTTCACACTATAAGTGATTGGATAGGTGAACTAAGTACCCCTTCCTGCCTTGTTATTTATGGTGAAGTATAAATCTAATTATCACGAGTTGGAAATCAGGATAGTGAGAACTCCAGGATTTCTTCCCGCCGATAGACTAGATCTTGGTATTGATTTTTTTTCCAACTCCCCATGCAAGTGACCCCATTTGATCTCTTAAAATTTATGATACTAACTGCAATAAAAGCACTACCTATATAAGTCTCTCCCTCTTTAGTGTTATCGAGAATTTCTAAACTCCTGCATTCAAACACAATTATTGTATGCATGGTCTTTGTCCTCCTAAGTTACGGGTTAGTGTGGTATTTAAGATTGAATTCATGTGACTCGTCTACACTTTCATACATTACACTTACAGCTATTAGATATGAAAGAGTATTGGCCAGAGATCGTTGAATTCCATTTTACACCTAGGTGATCCCACAATAGTGGTTTACAATTTTTGGCCAAATTGGACACTAAAATTATTATTTTTAACTAAATCTTCACATTCGAGCACCTATAGTGGCTAAACCATGAGGAATTTGAAGATGATGCAAACTAGAGTCTCATCACATTTTGTCTGTAAATTCTAAAAATATTTTTTTCAATTTTTTTGGAATAAGATTGCACTTCTTTTCCCATCTCCCACGAAAATTGTTTTTTTTCAAAAAAGAACATTTGAAAAAAGTGACGCTCACTGTATACAACATAAATTTTTTTGTATGAAGAATAAAATTCTAATTTTTTCGAATTTAGATTTGTAACTATGATATCTAGCACTTTCATTTGGTCTCATATTAGTTTATTGAATATTTTTTCCTTAATAGAGTTTTGAAGTCAAACCAATTGCAATTCAGACATAGACGGACTGTATACAACATAACTTTTTTTGTATGTATCAAAATTCAATTTATTTATTTATAATGGATCAAGGACATCAATACCCAACACGATCATATTTTTGAAACAAATATTATGATAATTTTCTATTTTTCCACATGTGCAAAACAGAGAGCTTGATTTTCTATAAAAAACCTATGTTTAATAAAACTAAAAAAACACATACATAATAAAACCAAAACATATTAAAATTATATTTGTGGGATAGCTCATTTTGAGGATTACCATAATCATTTGAAATAAATTTTAAATGAATTCATTTGATCCCCCAAAAGCTAAATCAAAAGTGTTTTTTTTATCAGCATTTTGATAGGTGTAAAGAAGACTCATTTATAGGTATGGTTTAAAACTAGCGAGGTTCTATCCAAGGGGGTTTGATCTAAGATGGTTTGATCAAACTGTCTTTAATTGGAATCCTTAAAATGAAACTTTTAAAGGCTTCAATCATTATATTTTCTAAAAATATGTGATTTCAGCAAAAATCAGTTCCTCTCAGAAATTGTAAACTAGCTTTGTGGGATCACCCACCTACCATTGGTATTAGTTTGATTTTTTTAGAACCATGCTACATTTTTTATCTCAGGTTTGATTCAATCATAGGAAAAATTTACTATCCTTTTCTTTTTCAACTGAGGTTTGCATTTTATTTTTTGTCTGCAAAATGTAAATTATGCTGACATACATTAGATCTCCTACAAATTTTCCTAAAATGCGATCTATTTAAATAAAATAGATGATAAATGTTGATGCAAATTGTTTAGCACCATAATTATCAACATTGCTATTGTTGTCTTTTCTTTTGACTTTGGTGCCTAGCTGGTAAGAATTAATAACGATCATCCACATATCTTCCATCATGTTTAATGCCTATTTTGACATGTGGAAAACCTTTGTTGTCCTTGGCGCCTAGAGCTGCTCACCAAAATTGGTTGTCATGGGAAGTAATGGAGAATGGAGTATGAAGTTGGTTGTTTCTCATGTTTTGGAAAGTGATATGATATCGACCAGGTCATCCATCTCATAAGAAAATCACACTTTGTTTTTTGTTTTTTCCAACTTGATTTTGGAAACTTCTATTAATAAAGGCTAACACAGTATCAATTTCAATAGAAGTTTTCCAAACCTTTAAGGATGCTCGGTATGATCAATTTTAAGAATTTTATTGGTTAGGGGGCCTTTTGATATTTTATGAAATGATTTATCAATAATTGATAGTTCTAAAATCAACATTCCAACATTCACAAATAAGATGAACAATGAGAAAAGATATATTTAAAAGGTCATCAATGAGGTAGTTCTTTTTTTTCTCTCTTGCATATGAAGGTATTTATTGAGTTATTTTGATTCCTCATAAACATGTTCATTATGTTTGAAAATGTAGGCATTATATCATTGATTTCTTGAAACATCATAGCTCTTATTTGCGATTAAGTGTGTACTTTTTATAGGTTGAAATTGAAGGTGTTGACATTGTGATCAAGCACAAAACGAAGGTGAATAGAGTAGACTTGGAGATTTCTTTGAAATCGAGATTTGAAAAAAGCATTTTTTAATGCTTGTTTAAACAATCTAGAGCTTCCATTTTCTACTCTTGTTTTTTTTGTTTTAAACCAACTCACTTTTTGATTTGGGCTTAAAATCAATCACTGACTTGATCTTTTTAAGCTTGGTTAAAATTGAACCTTAGACATTTACTAGATTTTGATCTGGGTTAAAATTGAACAAGGCAACTTCACATCTCATTTGGTGCTTCTAAAATGAACTCATCACTGCTTTGAGGTATAAAATGAACAAGTGTCTTTCATGTTTTGCAATCTTTTTCACAAATTAATATCATTAAAATGCATATGTGCTTCTCTCACGCTTCACAACGATCTTGAGAATCAAAAGCATTTTGGCAATATTAACTTACCAAAAAGATTGCCTCCACATTTCAATTTGGGCATTTTAAAATGGAACAAAATATGCGACTGTGAGCACGACATATTGCAGAGGTTTTCCCCTTTGTTTATCAATGAAGGTTGTGTGAACGACGGGATATGTTAGCTTGCTTTTGTTTATCTTAGAGGGCCTACCTTGTGGGAAAATGTAATCACCCAAGGGAATGACCCAACCAGGAACACGCTAAAGCCAAACAACTTCCAACCGGTATATAAGTGTGGATTCTTGAGGAAAGTTCAAGAATCACAAGGATTATTCCGACGAGATGGACAGAAATGGACTCTCGTCGATGTTGGATAATCCCCCACAAACGAAACGCCTGAATTAGAACCATTTGTTTAGAAAAAGGCCAAAACTTTATCTATTTTGTTGGTGCAAGAGGTCATGTCCTCTGATATCACCCCACATTATACATGTGGTCTTGTTGTAGAAATGGAAGGTATGCCATGGGAGATTCATGGGTACTAATGCTTGGCTGACTTGAGAAGTGTGTGCACTATAAGGGAGAGCATGTGTGGTCAAGCATTTAGCCATTCGCACAAGATATGCGCAGCTAGATTTTTCCAAGTGGGAGCCCAACAAAATATTGTCTCATCATCCTAGGATTGTAAAAGTGCTTGAAAGAAAAGAACACATTGCTTGGTTCCTAAAAATATTTGAAAACAAACATTCACAAGACCTTCAAATTTCAAACCCCTTTAGGAAACAAATACTGTTGACGAATTTAAGCACTCTTGCTTTCCCTAGGGATCATATCCTTAGAGGTTTCTAAGTTCTTGGATTCTATCATCATTTGTTTTCAATAAGGTTAAACATAGGAGACTTTTTCCCTATTTTTCTTGATTTCCACGTAATGGGTTTTGTGGGATGAAAACGAAAGTGGGAAATTAGACATACAGTTTGGAAGATAATCAAGCATGTACTTTTGGTAAAAAGAATTCACTAAGACAAGATAAAAAACAAATTGGATTACACATGTGTTTTCTAACATGATTTCCCGCAAGACCAAAATCCCAAAACCAAAGTTCAAGAAGCCTAATCTGAAAGCTCATGAGGAGCGTCTTGAGATCCTGAGTTTGTATGAGTTTTACTATCAGCAGAATCCCAAACTTTTTTGAAAGGTTTGCTTTCCTCTCATAGAAATATAGCGTGTTCTTCAACACCAAGGTTTTGTAAGAAGAAGTGTCATCTAGGTCAAGTCTAGGATCAAATTCAATCACTTTCATCCATCTTTCAACCATCAAAATCAGTCAAAAAATCACCTCACCAACAACTCTTGGAAACTTTGTAAACATCTTTTATGCTAAACTTCTAGGCAAAATCAAATCACTTTGTTTGACTTAACACACCTAGTCAAACTATCATCTTTTACATGAGTTTTCTCTAGGATAGCACAACTTCCTATGGTTTATGAGTTCATCTTGTTTGGATTAACACACTTAGCCAAATTATCAAATCATCACTCTGTTTGACTTAACACACTTAGCCAAATTATCAAATCATCACTCCGTTTGACTTAACACACTTAGTCAAACCGTCCTTATATGTACAAGTCCACTCTATGATAACACAACTTCCTACGGTTTTACAAGTGCATTTATCACATTTTGTTTGACTTAACACATTTAGTCAAACTATCAATACAATCACAATCAATCAAAGTCCTAAAAAGTTTAGCATTTCCTTCAAAGTTTCTTTAAGAGTTCCATTCATCCAAGTCAAGGTAACCCCATGCATAATCAAAGTTACCAAGTCAAGGCAATATGATTCCCAACCACAACAATGTTAAATTTCAATCTATAATGCCAAGTCAAAAAATCATACCAAATCATCCCATTTTGCCATTGATATCGCAACAACAGGCGAGAACCATCAAAGCAATCCCAATGGTCAACACCATTCCCATTCCACCACCACCTACACCACCACCAAAATACAACATGAAAAATTCATTCTCCATCATGTTGCAAGTCGCTCAAGAAGCTTCCCGCAAAAAGGTGCTCCAAAAACAACAAGCCGCACATACCGCTCAGATGGCACAAGCAATCCAACAAGAACATGCTCAAGCACGAGTGCAATTCCAAGCTCAGCAAGCGCAAGCGCAATCACAATACCAAGCTCAATTGCAATCACAACAAGAAGCATATCAACAAGCTTCACAAGACTACCAATTACAACAACAATACGACCAACAACAAGCGTTGTTTGCGCAACAACAATCACACAACCAACAACAAGCATTGTTGGCTCAACAACAAACATAGGCATTACTCGCTTAACAAAGCTTGCAATAGATTCCCACCACAATTGTTGAAATCAAAAATCAATATCAATCTATCAATAAGCACCTTGAAGATGTTTCCACCTCGACCAATGATCAAATCAACATACACCAAGAGCTACTTTTCAATCATGATCAAAATCCACCAAAAATAGCCAACAATGAAATGTCAACATCACTTGATCCTATGGTTGAAGACATTGGTAATATCTCTTCCACAATTGTTGAAAACAATATTCAAGATCTTGAAGATGCTCCTACCCCATCTAGTGATCAACTCACCATACATCAAGAGCCACTTTTTAGTGATCTATTTCAAGATGTGTTACAACTATTTGATCCCATTGACATAATCTACAATCCATTCACTAAAGATCATACTTTAAATGTCTCTACATTACCTTATGAGTTAGAGGACATATCTCAAGAACTTATTCCAAAGCATGATCAAAATCTATCACCAAGGTGTAGCAATGGTCCTTCCCAAGACATATTGACATCCTCTAACCTCGTGGTTATAGATATTGAAGGAATATCTAGCTCAACATTTGATCCAAATCCACTCAAAGCTCAAGAGAATATTGAGCCACTTCCCAATGACGATGTCCAAGAACCCACTATAAGCAATCCATCATTTGAAATCGACCCATGTCAAGAACTTGATCCAAAACATGTCGAAAGTAATTCCAAAATTAGTCAAGATCAAGAATTTGTATCTCCAAGATACTACAATGATCTAATGGGAACTCTTCTATCTATACAATATGCTGCAAATGATGATCATATCCATATAGCACATATTCTTTCATCTACCCATGAGATTCCTTCTTTGGATGGGCACGTAGATGATCTTCATTCAAAAAAAGAGTCTCATACTCTTGACAACATTACCAAGGAACAAGAGTCTCCTACTCTTAAAATTTGTGCAGAAGACCAAGATGTAAAAAAATATGGAGACATAACACAAACAAATCATGAAGAAGGCTTCTACAAAAGTTGCATATTAGAAACATCATGTGAAAGCATATCGGAAATGAATCATGAGGAGGACTTTTACAAGGACAGTGAAGCATCAACACAATTTGAAGAAGCACTACAATCTGATAGTTCAAAAGATCAAATTAAAGATATCAATCAGGAAGATCTTATCACTTATAAATTGGGATCACTTACCTTTCTTAGGGAAAATTATCTTATCAATAAAGAAGTTGACACTTTTGAAGATCCACCACAGAGCAGAGAGAGATTAGCACCTTGTTTCCAAGGTAAATCATAGCCTATTGCAGATAAAAAATTTGAGCAGATGAATTATCAAGGTAGGGGATTAAGCCTACACGAACAGGGTATCCTGGAGCCAGTGCAGATTTTTGGAAATCCTAAGCATCAAGGCCTTGGTTATTCAAAAATCAAGGGATATAAACATATCAAGGCTACCTCTACAAAATGGGGGCAACTTCATTTCAAGAAAACGTCAGCATAGGGAGCATGAAGAATCCTTATGATGAAACCGATGCCAATACTATGACTCATCGTATCACAAATCTTCATCCACCCATCACCCTATCCATGAATTGGGACCAACATCAAAAGAAAGATTCAAATCAAAGCATGAAGAACATTATCAAATAAAAAGAAGCTAAGAAGAATGAAGGACAAATCAAATACATATGGATACCAAAAAATACAAAGAAAGACTATCCCTATCAAACTCCATTAGTCAAAGAAACTATGGGGCAAAATCAAAAAGGGAAAAGTATCCATCAAAGATGTCCAGAAAGGAAAGAGCAGGCTTCTCAAGCAACGTACAAAGGGTATCAAGCAGTTTGTCCTAATTCTATGCACACTTCCATATCCACCCATCATTGCTCATCTTTCCAAGTTTGGAGAGTCAAAAGCTCCAAAATATCAACTAATCCATCTTTTATCCCTAAACACACCCCATCCACGCCTCCACGCATGATATCAAATTCACACATTGACCATGTGTTGGCAATGACCCTTCATCATAAGGTTTCAGAAGGAACTCTATCACGATGTGCGCACAAAGACAGAGTTAACTCCAGTATCAACAAAGCATATCAAGGATCTCAAAATTTGCATTCAAGTGCATGTGTCTTAGCAAAACAGCTTCTTCAAGCAGGATATCGATGGCACATTATGAAAAAAAGCATCAATGTCAGCAGTACTAAGTGATTCAACATCAACTTAAAATCTCTTGGAAAATACAAAAAAATCAGAAAAATATCTTGAAAAAATGGTTACCTTGATGAAAACCTGGCAAACAGGCATCTTGGCGACAAAAAAAAAAAAATTAAAAAAAAAATTTAAAAAAATTTAAAAAAAGGATTGAAAAGAGTAAAGAAAAAAATCGTCCTCTAGCGAAAACCATTTTGTTGGTGCTTTGGACAAGTACCATGATGAAAACTTGGCAAACAGGTGTCATGTGTATAATCGAACATCTACATGCATCAATTCAGGAGAAAGCATCTCATCGCATCCGCAATAGAGCCATCATTTGATCCATGAACTATTTATCCAACCCATTTTTATCCATCTACATCCAAGGTGCAAGTTACCTTGATCTTGATAAAATTTTGGAGCACACTTTACACTTATTTATAGTAAACATCTTGACATGGGTCATTTTCACTGATCCTATCTAATGCAAATATTATCTAAGCCTTGAAGAATTATCTGAATGAGTATTCCTCTATTTAAACATCTTATCTTGTCACAAGATAATCCATATCCATTCGTCCAAGAATCTACCCATAGTCGTTCAAACATTGCTAGACACTAGGGGCAAATATTTACATCTCGCTTCGGGAATAAATCTTGATCTATATCTTCACACTTATGTGGTGATCCAAACATTGGAAAATGTGAAATCAAATTAGTTAAGGCATTTGTGAACAAAAAAATCCAAAATACTAGCCCATGGCATATTTTGATAAGAAGACATTCCTTATCATGCTCTATCTTTTGTCGAACATCAATCCAAATAATCAATATCAGTCATGGGGCGGGTGCATGGAAATGGGTAGCAATTCCGTGGACACCCTCAAAAAAAAAAAGTTGTAAACCATATCGCGAGTGTGGTATAACAAGCTCACATTATGTCTTCGGTTAAACCTAGGTAAGGTCTCAGCGGTTGCAACTGCAAAGACATAATGCGAGCGCATTATAACGCACTCACGTTATCGACTGTTAAAAGCAAAAAAACAAATGCAAATCTCTCATTTGCATTTTGAATGGATTTTTTGTGCACCCATGGCCAAAAACACCAAAATAGAGTGCTCGCATTCGAGGAGAATAATTTCTTCACCAAGAATCCGAATTTCTTCGCAACGATGGAACCACGATGACGAGGAGTTGTAAGAGGTAAGGATTCTATGCTTTTTATTTTGAATTTGTTAGTTTTAGGTTGAATTTGATATCTATTTGTTTGAAATTTTAGGAGATGCAAATCAACCTGCAAACCCTCAAAATCCTCAACAGGAGGACCAACCAAATCTTCAAGATCAAAATCAACCACAACATCAACATCCTCCACTAATCACTCAACCCCCTCCTAGCACTTAACAAAATTTAATGAGTGAAATTGAAAACAATAAAAAACAAATTGAGGATTTGATCAATAGGTTGAGTGATCCAAATGGTTCAACCACAGAAAGAATGACCCTAGCAAATTCCTTGAAAGATATGTTAACAAACGTAGATTCAATTAGCAAAAAATAACTGGATGGGAAGATAAGAGGCAGGCTGCTAGGGAGTATTATACAAATAAACTATCATACAAGGATGTGAAAGATATAAAAATAATAAAAGTTGATTTGTGCTCATTATTCACTGACCCACGCACAAATCAAAATCTTACCCTCAATGCGAAGAGGTTTTCTATCCATTGGTGCCACCACCAACAAATGAAGGAGCGGTTTTATGATAGGTGGTACATGGTCTTTGATTACCCACCGTGCAACAATTGCGAGGTCCCGCGATATTTCCTTATGAAACTATACAGTGAGTTCATATTGAAAAAAATCCCAAATTATTTTGATATAAGGGATTTCTAGGGGAGAGGTGGGGGGTCAACTCAAGATAGACCTAGTGCACAGCCGGATCCTACGTGGCAAGGTAGACAAGCTCTCGCTAGGCTGCCTCATGAGCACATTGTTATGCCTTCCATCGTGAAGGAAAGTGCTGATGTAGAGACATTGCAGGAAATCAACACTTTGACCTAGAGTGTCATCCATCATACTAGCCCTATTCTACAATTCCATCTAAGGGAGTCTTCTAGTGGTGTTCTTCGAACACATGTGTGCAAATCTTGCGGGGCTACTTGTTCACATGACCCCACCGACCCTCAAGAGACTCGTACGCAGGATCCGTCTGTAGCTATGAAGATGGAGAGGGCAGCTAAAATTTTGCATGAGGCATATGGAATTGATAGTCAAGTAAAATTTATTGCATGCGTTCATTGAATTTGATTTATTAAATTTCGATTTTGAAATGCAAGATTAACTAGAAATGTTTTATGATTTTAATAAAATTGCAGGGTCATGGTGTTGAGACTAGATACACCGGCCCCCCACCAATGTATTTTTGCAGTACAGCTATCGCTAGGGTATGTAACTAGGGTGATCCCACAATAGTGGTTTACAATTTTTGGCCAAACTGCACACTGAAATTATTATTTTTAACTAAATCTTCACATTCGGGCACCTATAGCGGCTAAACCGTGAGGAATTTGAAGATGATGCAAAATAGAGTCTCATCACATTTTGTCTTTAGATTCTAAAACTTTTTTTTCAAAATTTTTGGAATAAGATTGCACTTCTTTTTCCATCTCCCATGAAAACTGGTTTTTTTCAGAAAACAACATTTTAAAAAAGTGATGCTCACCGTATACAACATAACTTTTTTTCTATGAAGGATTAAATTCTATTTTTTTTGAATTTAGATTTTTAACTATGATATCTAACACTTTCATTTGGTCTCATAGTTTTTTATTGAATATTGTTTCCTTAATAGAGTTTTGAAGTCAAACCAATTGATATTCAGACATAGGCGGACTGTATACAACTTAACTTTTTCTGTATGTATCAAAATTAATTAATTTTTTTTTTATGGATCAAGGACATCAATACCCAGCACAAATATATTTAAAAAATATATATTTTGATAATTTTATATTTTTCCACATGTGCAAAATAGAGAGCTTGATTTTCGGTGAAAAACCTATGTTTAATAAAACTAAAAAAACACATACATAATAAAACCAAAACATATTAAAATTATATTCATAGGATAGCTCATTTTGAGGACTACCATAATAATTTGAAATAAATTTTAAATGGATTCATTTGATCCCCCAAAAGTTAAATCAAAAGTATTTTTTTATCAGCATTTTGATAGGTGTAAAGGAGACTCATTTATAGGTATGGTTTAAAATTAGCGAGGTTCTATCTAAGGGGGTTTGATCTAAGGTGGTTTGATCAAACCCTCTTAAATTGGAATTCTTAAAATGGAACTTTTAAAGGCTTAAATCATTATATTTTCTAAAAATATGTGATTTCAACAAAAATCAGTTTCTCTCAGAAATTGTAAACCAACTTTGTGGGATCACCCACTAGTAAACAATTATAAGTTTATTGCATATTAATGGAATTGTTTTATGAAGGTAATTTAATATGCAATTTTGGATGTTGAACAGACTAATATTGGAGGTTTTGATGGAACACTTCCCAGTGGTGGTGGATTTACTCAAACCTTCACGCAGGTAATAGAATAAAGAGTTTAACTAATGAATCAAGTACTTAAAAGATTTGCGTAGTTTATACATGCACATCATTGATTACGTTGAATAATTTGTTGTTTTATTTTCAGTTGTTGTGAGATGATATAGCTCCGAATGTGACGAGGGTAATGGATATTGGTGTGACATCTGCTATACAATCCTCGATGGCTCTGACAGAAGAGGTATGAGGAAAATTAGTAAAGTTTAATTTACATTTGTTGTTAAAGATGTTAGTTAGTCAAAAATCAAACCATTATTGATTCAGGTAGTTTTTGTCTATTTGTATGGTTTATACAGGGCTTGAGCATGCCTAAGCATGGGCATGAGGATATTTCCCTCGTGGAGAGAGATCGTGATATGGCTGTAAGTGATTATTTTGTCAAATATATCATTTTTTATAATATAATTTCTATATATTCATGTCTTTACTTCTTATTGTAACAGTTAAAAATTCACCATGAACTAAACCCTAGGAGGAGTAGCAGGAGCACTCCACGAGCACAACAAAAATTAGTGACAGACCTATCGCCATCCGAGCAAAAAGGAAAGGGAAAGATTTTATTTCTTGGGCATGCAAAGCAATGACTTTTAATTCCAGAGTCCTTTATTGTATGCCTGCATGGCAGTTTTGTACATATTTTTTATTTGACATATTTGACATTGTATGCCTAGATGACATTCTCATAAGCCTATATGGCTATTTTGTACATATATTTCATACTTATATCGACATATATTTATGTATGCCTACATGGCTATTTGGTTAATATAAATATCTTTTTTCGATGCCTATCAATATTTGCATTCTAAATTGATGGTTCAATAGATATGAGTTACGTATATTCAAGTGTATACTTTACAACTTACATGTATAATTTGTGACTTACGTGCATTTGAGTGTATACTTTTTGGCTTACATGTTTTCATGCATATACCTTGTATTAGTGCATATACTTTGTTTTAATTTTTGTATACTATGTATTCGTGTGTATAATTTTTTAAGGTTTATGTGTTTATGAGTACTTGTAGTTCCCTTATTGACATGTACATGTTTGAACTATTCACATGTATAATTATTAATTGGTTACCCGTAGCATTGATCTATGTCATCCTCAATGCATGATCCTTGAGATGGAGTAAGTACACCCTCAAGGTCAAAAGGAGTTTCACATGCATTCTTCGTAGGCTCATTTTGGTAGTGAAACCAAAATCCTCTTGCATCATTGAAATGAAAAAAAAAATTCTTTATAGTAGGTTTGAAGCCATTATCATTCTCCATTAGTTCTTCATGTATCCACTCCCCATTAATGGTTGTCTCATGACCTTCGTGAAACCAAGCACTTATCTCATTTGTGATAGAAGAAATGTATGAAAATTTATCTTCCTCCTTATGAACCATTCATTATCATGAGAGATGGGTTCTTGTGAACCACTACTGATGAATCATGGGTCAATGAGTTTGACTTGTAAAACTACATAATTGAATCCTGATAGCAATATCACAATATTTATATATCTAAATACTGCCATTGAATCCTGAATACTGCCATCTTACCCACACAAGATTCTGGAAGATGCTTCCCACCCTTCTCTTAGTGGTTGCTCTCATTGCACCTTCTACCCAGCTTCATCTTGGTGTAGACAATACAAAGACCCCAACTTGAGATCTTCACACATGCAAGAACAACTACGTCCTTCCTGCAGCTTGGATGGATCAGCTTGCAACCAAGAACCCATGCTATTGCCTAGTGTAGATTGCCTTCTACATGCTCAGAACCTTCTGGCTTTGATACCATTCTAATGTAGAGCAAACAACACAAGACAGTGGCTCATCCACACTTCTCACTCCTTAACCTACTGATCACTATTGATCACTACTGATCAAGACATGTTCTTAAGCCTCTAACTCTATCCGCCACCTTTTCATTGTTCAAAGCCCGAGTCACACATTGCTCAAACACAATGGTCGAGCAATGTAATGGTTTCTTTGAAAACCGTTATACATTTAAAACCATACAAGAATTTCACACTCAATTATATTATGTACATTCCCTATCAACTGAAACCATTTCTTCGATTCCATTCAGGACTGTCATAAAGAAACCCAAAAATAATACATCCATGACATTCAAAACAATAGCGAATCCTTCAAAACTAATCTGCATTCACAATTTGTAAAACAATAAACTAGGAAAGATAGAGAGAACAACATGATGGGAAATGGAAAATCCCCTTTAACGAACTCCATATATTAACACTTCAAAAATATACATGCCGAAGGCTAGAGAGCCCGATTTCTTCTCCTTCTTTTTTACTCTCTTTTTTGTTTTCCCGTAGTTGCACTCTCTATTTCCTCTATCTCCCCGTATTCAGTTACATGTTGTCTCTTTATAGAGATTCTAGGGTAGCTAGACAAACTATTCATCTACCCAATATTCCCATTTGGTTACAACTATCATTTAATCCTTTTGATGAATATATCATTGCAATTTTAAACACTTAACCATTTCTTAACATGGTCCCATGAAATTCTAAATGACTAAAACATTACAAAATTATGAAGATTGTCATAAATTTCAAGAGTCGAGGTGTCCCCGCACTAGTATCCTAGTTGTCCCTTTCTTTATTTATCTCCTCACTGATCCATCTTATTGGATTCTTTCACCTTTTACCCATCACTTTCTTGAAAAACTCAATTTTAGGCCTTGTAGCCTTCTATCCCAATTTGGCCTCCTAGAACCCATTTTCTTGACTTTTCTCACAATCAGTCTTAACAACCCCCAATTTTTTTTGTAAAATATTTCTTTTGATGATCAAGGCTTCAAGATTTACTAGGCCTTAGGTCCTACAAGTTTCCGTACATATGATTGTCCTCAAACCCCCTATTTTCAAGGGTTCCTATGGTTTTTGGCTCTTTTTCCTTCTTTGAGGGCTTCAACGACCTCCTCAGCTCTCCTCCTAGCACACAAATGATTGAGATACATGTACCTACACTCCAATACTCTTTATTGGCACAAACCAATCCATTTAGCAACTCTCCTTTCTACTGTCCTCTCCAAGCTACTAGCTAGAATGCACTTGCACTCGCCTAGTGCTTGATGATTTCATCACCTTCCCTGCAAAACATGACCCCAAAACCTATATGTACAATATTTACATAGTCGCCAACTTGATTCCAAGTGGGCATGAGAGGAAATCCATGGGAAGTCAAGTGGGACTCATTATTCACAAAACTTGCCTGAACCAACAATGAGACCAAGAACACCAAAAACTTGCAAAAAGATAACCAGTCGGTCTAGATGACTAATCTAATGCTACAAAAGGTAAGTAAGTGACACAAATGGAAGACTCAAAGCATTAGATAATTCCTTTCAATCCATTCTTGACTAGATGAAGGCTCAAACACAAAAATTCAATGAAAACTTGCTCTCTTCCAATCACAAAAATGTACTCTCCAAGTCTCAATTCATGAAAACAATCCTCCAACCCAGGTATTAGGGTTTTTCTAACCTTATATACCTTTCTCCCATGTTCTAGGACCCTTGGGTTGGGCTTAGAGCATCATTAATTCCATTTTCCAACTTTTAGGACAAATAGCCAAGGCAACATTGCTCAAAATGCTCACAGTGTCCAAGACTTACCCAAACCGCAAGCCCCTAACAAACCTATTTCCAATTCACTCATCAAAAACACTCTTGGGACTTTACATCATAGTCCTTATTCCCTTGGTGGTTGGATAGAACCACCTACAAGCCAAAATTGCAAAGATCTCTCCAAAAGACCTTAAGGTGCTCCTGCACCATTCTCCCCCCTACAACAAAGAAGTTAAGGAACCTATGGTATCAAGAGCTCCTCACTAATTCCCTACTTCTTAAAGCCACTTTCTGCTATCCAAGTAGCCTCTGACTCTGGTTGATGTCTCCACTTCACTAGGTGCTCCATGTATGTCTTGTGCCCAGTCTTCTTCTTCACCCTTGAGTCTAGAATCTTGTCCACTTGTGGTATGATATGATTAGGTACCTTGAGTTTTTCCACATCCTTACTCACCTCAGCACTATATTGTTCCTCATCCATTTCTGGTCCTTTATACTTCACCAAGTCCTTCACATTCAAGATAGGCGAAATGGACATCTCCTTGGGTAACTCCACCTTGTATGCATTGGATCCATACTTAGGCAACACTTTACATGGCCATATCCTTTTCATCTATAGCTTACTTGGTATGCCTTTCTATAGTCTTTCCTTCTTCAAGTATACCATCACCAAATCACCTATTTCAAATTGTAGATCTCTCTTCCCTTCATCTCTTTTAGCCTTCAACTTCTAGTTAGCCTCCATTAATGTCTTCTTTACCTGCTCATGAACCTCTCTCATTGACTGAGCAAAACCATCAGCATCTCCAATGATTCCTTCATAACCTTGTAGGTCTCTTAGCTCAAGTACACCCCGTGGATGTAACCCATATACAATTTCAAATGGGCTCTTACCAGTAGACCTATTTGTGCTATCATTGTAGGCAAATTCTGCCTGTGAAATGACTCGTTCCCATCCTTGTCCATACTCCTTAGTTAGACACCTCAACAAGTTACCAAGTACCCTATTTATCAAGATTTATGGTGAGCTTCTCCTCTTGAAGTTTCTTCAACACAAGTTCTAGGTCCTTCATATGTTCTTCTTTTGTTTTGCTAAAGATGAGGATATCGTCTAAGTAGACTACCACAAAGACTCCTATAAAGTCCTTCAAGACCTCATTCATCACCCTCATAAAAGTGCTAGGTGCATTTGTAAGCCCGAATGGCATTACTAACCACTCATATAACCCCTCTTTGGTTTTAAAAGTTGACTTCCATTCATCTCCCTCTTTCATCCTAATCTGATAGTAGCCACTTTTCAAATCAATCCTAGAGTAGTACTTAGCACCCCCCTAAACAGTCCATTAAGTCTTCTATCCTAGGAATAGGAAACCTATATCTAATGGTTATCCTATTTATGGCCCTAGAATCAGTACACATTCTCCACTTATCTCCCTTCTTAGGTGCCAACACCACTGGAACAACACATGGGCTTATGCTTTTCCTGATCAACCCTTGGTCCAAAAGTTCATGAACTTTCCTTGCTATCTCCTTGTTCTGCTCCGGTGTCATTTTGTATACAGCCTTGTTAGGCAATGTTGCTCCTGGTACAAATTCAATTTGATGACTGATTGCCCTCTTAGGTGATAGTGTAGCTGGTGTGCCTTCACAAATGATATCCTTGAACTGATCCAACAGTTGCTTCACCTCTGCTATCATAGGTAGCCGATTGGGTGACTCCTCCTCCTTTAGCTTCAACATGATTGCATAGACAACTCCTTCTTCCTCCTTCATGTCTCTTAGGAATTCCTTTACACTCAACAAAAGTATACTGGATTCTGCCTTTTCCACTATGCCTTCTTGGGGAAAAAACTTTGTGGTTAAGCGCTTGAGCTAGAGTATACTAGAATGGGTGACCTCCCAAGAAGTCCTAGTGCCTCACCTCTATGAGCATCACTTAGATGCAATGAGTGCTAAGTGGGCCATTCAATATCATTTCAAATTTGTTGCTTTAAGCAACTTACAAATTTGCAACTTAAGACTCCTCCAACCTTAGGGATCGATTCGGTGGAACATAGCTCAGAGCGATTCCACATGTCTTAGTGCAAAATAGGACCATGCCTAGCGTAAACATACCTATTTGGATGTGTTGGAACAATCTGCTTGGTCACACAAGTTGCAGAATGAAAGTTGCACCACTCTACAACTTTGCACTGCTTGCATTTGATGCTTTTTCCATCAAGTGAAAATTCGCCACCACTAGAAAACCACTCCGAGATAGCCAAAACCAAGAGAGGTTTTTGTACATAGGCTCAACATGATCCTATAGGATTATACAAGAAGTTTCTAAGCATCACGACATCTAAGTAATAGCATGTTGAAGTTTGCAGCCATTTTGCACTTTGGACCCTTAAGGGATCGATCTGGTGGAACATAGCTCAGAGCGATTCCACATGTTTCGGTGTGAAAGAGGACCATGCCTAGCATAAAAAAATCTATTCGGATGTGTTGGAATAGTCCGCTTGGTCACACGATTTGTAGAGCGAAAGTTGCACCACTTTGCAACTTTGCACTGCTTGAATTTGACACCTTTTCCATCAAGTGAAAATCTGCCGCCACGAGAAAACCACTCCAAGATAGACAAAATCGATAGAGGTTTTTCTAGAGGGGTCCAATACCTTTCTATGGAATCAAATGAGAAGTTTTTAAGTGTCACGGTATCCAAGTAATAGCATGCAGAAGTTTGCAGCTATTTTGCACTTTGGACCCTTAAGGGATCGATCCGGTGGAACATAGCTCGGAGTGATTTCACGTGTTTTAGTGTGAAAGAGGACCATGCCTAGTGTAACCATACCTATTCTAGCATGTTGGAATAGTCCACTTGGTCACACGAGTTGTAGAGCAAAAGTTGCACCACTTTGCAACTTTGCATTGCTTGAATTTGACACCTTTTCCATCAAGTGAAAACCTCCACCATGAGAAAACCACTCGAAGATAGACAAAACCAGGAGAGGTTTCTCTAAAGAGCCCAACGCTTTTCTATAGGATCAGATGAGAAGATTCTAAGTGTCATGGTATCGAGGTAGTAGCATGCTAAAGTTTGTAGCCATTTTGCACTTTGGACCCATAAGGGATCGATCCGGTGGAAGTTAGCTCAGAGGGATTCTATGTGTTTTAGTGTGAAAGAGGACCATGCCTACTGTATACATACCTATTCGGACATGTTGGAACAGTCCACTTGGTCACATGAGTTGTAGAGCGAAAGTTGCACCACTTTGCAACTTTGCACTGCTTGAATTTGACATCTTTTCCATCAAGTGAAAATCCGCCGCCATGAGAAAACCACTCCAAGATAGACAAAATCGAGAGAGGTTTTTCTAAAGGGGCCCAATGCCTTTCTATAGGATTAGATGAGAATATTTTAAGTGTCACGGTATTTGATTATTGGCATGCTGAAGTTTGCAGCCATTTTGCACTTTGGACCCTTAAGGGATCGATCTGGTGGAACATAGCTCAGAGCGATTCCACATGTTTCGGTGCAAAAGAGGACCATGCCTACCATAGACATACCTATTTGGATGTGTTGGAACAGTCTGCTTAGTCACACAAGTTGCAAAAAAATGTGTACAGATTGTTTACATGACCTTTATATGACATTTTTCACATTGTTTACATTTCAAAATTCAAAGTTTTCAAATTTTCTTGCTCAAGGCATTTACAGAACAAGGTGCTACTACACCAAACATGAACTTCAACCTTAAAATATTTGAGTATATCTCATTATGTAATTAAATCTTATTAAAATGCCTCTGGCACTTCATTCTCTCAGATCTTTTACAATGTCACTCATACATTCAAGATTCTCTTTAAATGTCTACATCATAGGTGCTCATCATGAGGTTAACTTCAAATGAGTAACTTGAGATTCCCTCACTAAGCTTCACATACTCTCTTATAATGGCTTGAAATCAAAATTGAGATTTGTCAAAATCATCAAAATAAGTATGTTGCATTGCTTTTTTTGGCTGAGATTTTTGATAATGGCTCTTAAATCAGCATTTTCTGCAACAAAAGATCAATCAACCCTTAGTAGTTTACTTACAAATACGAAAAGTAAAAGAGAAAAAGAAAGAGCATACAAAATGGAAATGAAATAAAAATAGATGGAAGGCACTTACAGATGTTGCATACAGGCATCAAAATAAGGAAGTTGCATTGCTTTTATGGTTGGCATTCTCTTCGATGGTTCATATATCTGCATTTTTTGCAAGGGGACACCAATCACTGTAAAAGAAGATGATAGCATTGGCGTCAAACAAATTAATGTGCATACAAGCATAAATTAATAAGAACCAATGTGCATATACTTACAAATTAATCCAACGAACCATCCGGGTCTACTCACTCTTTATTGTGTCAAGTATTGCCTCATGGTCAAACTCACAGACCTTCCATAATATCTTGTTCAAAGGTCTACCCCCATATTTGGTCAAATGAACATTGGATGCCACGACAAGGTTCAAATAATGAAGAATCTTACAATGCATGTCAAAGTACTGAAATAGCGAATGTTTAACACTTGAATGTGGGTACCTTCTAAGCCATGTTCCAATAACCACAACTGAGTCTGTAGGGTATTCAATGTTTTCTCCATCTATAACTGGGGCCTCCAATTTCTTTTTGGTCTCAACAAAACAACACAAGTAATAGTCTATTCCCTCTTCATTGTCTTCATCTACAATAACTGCATAAACATGCCCTGGATTGATATGTGCAAAAAATCTATTGAAATTTGTCAACATTACGAATACAATACAAAGTAAGATCTAACGATATGGAATTTCAACAACTAAGAAAGTAGATATATCACCTCATTGAACTAGATCTGATATGTGGTCAAAGTTGACAGATGATTCTATCTGTGTCAGTTCCAATGTCGTTGGAGGGTGATATGTGTGAAGTGGGCTAAGATAACTTGTGAACCATTTATCAACCCACTCCCCTGACTCACAATAATTCCAGTCTTGCATTGTACATGAAGAACAAAAGCATGCCATCTTTCGTGTATCGATACTCCATGAACCTGTATTTGAGCTAAGGAAAGAGTGTACCTCACTCAATCCTATTAGTGCACAACAATCTTCATATGGTACAATGTTAGTATCATCCATCAACCAAAAAAATATATGAACTGAAGACGTACCTTCATTACTTGGACCCATCAAAGCATTACACCACTCGATGATTGATTTTGCATTTGTCAACTTTGCATTGTCTTTATACTTTAACTCTTCTTGTGCTAATGCTATTTTCAGGCATGCTCCTACACCATCGTGCTTCCCCTTTCCATGTCTATCCTCACAAAAGTTCCACATATGTTGAACACCTATAATGACATGCATCCTGTACAACCAGTAGAACATGCATGAGTTCTTGAATTGTGCTGCACAGTTATCAGACCATATTATATGTTGATCGTATTCTATGCCCCTCTAAGCCAAACCACTGTAGAACATCTGGAAGCAACGTTGCACGAACTCTGGAGAATGTGTGCAATCATCACTAATGTAAAAGTGGTACTCACTCAATACCTTCCTTTGCTCAAAAGAATATATGGCCATCCTCTATTTCACATAAATTTTTTGATAAGCTCTCTTGAAGATTTTGGTTGGGCTTCTATGCCACAATCCTGCAAAACATCATTGGTATGCAAATCTAAACATATTGAACGATAAACATCGTAATGGTTAGAAAATTCAATATGTAGTCTACAACAACAAGTAGTGCATGTGTGATTTATCTTGACATAAAAAGGTTTAAGCAGTTCAAAAAATCTTTGAGAAATACTAATTTGAGGATAATCATTTTCAAATTTCTGAAAAAATTGGGTTTGAGTCATATCCAAAAAATGCTTTGGATGTGGCTCACGATTTCGACTATTGATTCTCCTTCTTACCACATCCCTTTGATTCGGAGATGGCCTTGTGTTATTCTTCCAATACTCTTCAATTAGTGTTCTCAAGGCTTCGACAACTTCTTTATCTTTTCGTGATAGTCTCCCCAAGAATGCGCATAATTCATTTCTATCATTGCCCTCAATTCTTTGCCACCTTTGAATGGCTCTTGATAAAGTTTTTCTACTAATTCCCATTTTTTCACTAGTCTTTTTAATTAGGCAAGCTCTCTTTGTTTGGCAACTTACCAAAGTTGATGTAATGACACATCGGATGGCATTACTATCCTTTGAGTGTGAGGTCTTACCCACACTCTCATATGCATCCATTAGATTCTTAACAATAGTGTCTTCATTCGATGCATTTGATTTTCTCAACCCAAGAGTCTTCATGATGTTCCTATAATTTACACCCCGCATCATTTCAACAAATAGTTGATAGCTTGCAGTCTCATTTAGCCTTTCAAAGAATTGTTCCCAAATCTTATCAGCATATCTTGTACAAGTGTGTGTTGAAATCTTACCTTCCATGTGCTGCAAAATCTCATCATCAATATTAATCAAATACTTTGGCTTTCTACGCAAAATTCTTGGTGGTGTTCTCCTAGGTACATACATCTCAACATTAGGAATTTCATCAATATTTAATTGAGGTGGGCTAGATTACATACCTTCGATCAAGGGTGGAGAAGAGGACATACCTTGAGGTTCATATGGGAATGATGGCATACCTTCTTCCTCAATTTTGAGTGATGATGTACTCTCAACTTGAGATGTGTTGAATGGTGTCCAACAATATTCACTTATGGTAAATGGTGTCCCTCCATATTCACTTGCAGTAGATGGTGTTTGTCCATATTTAATTGTGCTAGATGGTGTCCCTCCATATTCGCTTGTGCTTAATGGTGTCCCTTCATATTCACTTGTTGTAGAGGGTGTGTCTCCAACTACGATATCTGAATCTGTCTTACAACGATGCTTTCACATTCATGCTTGTTGTGCTGCCAATTCTAGTTCTCTTTTTGAAGGTTGAGGTTCCTCTACAATCGGGTTATTTTCATCAATCGTTTCCAATTTCTTCTTTTCACGATATGCCACCACCCGAACTCTCTCCTTTTCTTTCAAGGTTTCATTCTCTTCATCTATTAGTTTCCTCTTTGTCTTTTTCTTTGGCATGGCAGATAATTTTATCTATACCATGGTAATGAGACGAATATTAGTTCCTTAAAAATGTATCCGTTCAAGATAATTGAAAAATATATGTCATTGAAGGCTTCATTTAAATAAAACTTACAATCATCGTGTACAAAAGTAGGGTCTTTTATTGTTGATGGTTCTAGCCAACCACCAAGGGAATAAGGACTATGATGTAAAGTCCCAATAGTGTTTTTGATGTGTGAGTTAAGGCAAACTTAGGGTAGTATAGAGCCTTGAAGTTTGGAGAACCCTGAATGATGAAAGGCAAATTAGTCCATGTAGACTTGGCAATTCGTCCTAAAAGTGGGAAAAGGGAATTAATGATGCTCTAAGCCTGACCCAAGGGTCCTAGAATGTGGGAGAAATGTATATAAGGTCATAAAAACCCTAATTGAGCATGTGGGAAAGCTATTGTATGATTTGGAGTTTTGGAAGGGGAATTTGTGAGTTGGAAGAGTGCAAATTTCATTGAATTTTTGTTTTTGTGCCTTCATCCAGTCAAGAATGGATTGAAACGACCTGTCTAATGCTTTGAGTCTTTCAATTGTGTCACTTAATTACTGTGTGAAGCATTATATTATCCATTTAGTTCAATTGCTTTTTGTTTTGCAAGTTTTGAGAGTTTTTGGTCTCATAGCCAGTTCAGGCCAGTTTTTGGAAATAATGATCCCAACTTGAATTCTCGTGGCAAGGCTACCATGGCCACTTGGAATCAATTAGGGGAATTTTTTTACAATGTACATATGGTGTGTGGTGTCTTGGTTTGCAGGGGAGATGGTGAATTCATCAAGAAGTAGGCGAGTGCAAGTGCATTTTGGCTAGTGGCTTGGAGAGGACAATAGTAAAGAAAGTTGCTAAATGGACTAGTTTGTGCAAATCAAGAGCAAGAGAGTGTGGGGACATGTATTCCAGACATGTGTGTGCAAGGAGGATAGTTGAGGAGGTCATTGAAGCCCTCAAAGTTGGAAAAAGGAGCCAGAACCCTAGAAACCCTTGAAAATAGGGGGTATGAGGACAGCCCTATGTACGGATGCCAAAGGGACTAAAAACCTTGTAAATATTGAAGCCTAGGGTACCACTAGAAAGAATATATAAAAATATTTTGGGTTTGTTAAGACCGTTTTTGAGAAAAGCCAAGAAAACAGGTTCTAAGAAGCTTAATTGGGCAAAAGGCTACAAGGCCTAAAATTGGGTTTTTCAAGAAAGCGATGGGTACAAGGTGAAAGAATCCTATGAGATGGATTAGTGAGGAGTAAAATTAACAAGGGGATAGTGAGAATACCCTTTTGTATCCCCTCGAGTGGTTAGGACAATTTGGGTCAGTGTGGAGCCCAGGGAAGCTTAATGGTGAATTGAGAGCAATGGTGAAGAATTTGAAATTGGTGGAGAGTCTTATGAGATGAGAGGTGAATGGTTCTGAATTTCTATAGTTGGAAAGTGTAAAATGGTAATTGGCAAGTGTAAATAATTGTGTATATAATTTGGTAATTTAAAATGTGCATTGACAACCTAAGGTTATAATGTCAAACAAAAATGAAAGCAAGTCATAATAGAATGAAAGAAAATTTGTAAAGACTTCACATACCTTAAAAACCTGACTTTCAAATGGAGGAGTTCAACCCAATTATGTAGCCTTAGCTTCTTCTTTCTTCAAACTCCACAACAATTTGACTTGTTCAAAAGCTTGTTCCCTTCCACACTTTAATTGATATTATATGTCTTTCAACGTCGAAAATCTACTATTTCATGAAAAGGTGGTAAAAAGATCATGGAAAAGGTGATGGAAAGTGAAAAAGATGCTTGCACACTTCACAACATCATCAAAAATATATTTTTTGTCGGAGCATGCGTAGAACCAGGGGAATATGTAGACTGTGGGCCTTCAAATCATAGGTATATTGATCTTTTTACTATTTTAGTGGACTCTAAAACACGCACGTGTTATAATGCACATGTGTTATAACACGAGCGCATTATGCGAATTTAGGTTTACTTAGTGTATTTTTTATAGTATAGGAGTTTCTGAGAGAGTGGGAGGGAGAGAGGGGGAGAGTGGAAGATAGAGAGGGAGGGAGTTGGGGAGAGTGGGAGAAAGAGAGTGGGAGATAGAGTGGGAGGGAGGGGAGAGTGGGAGATAGAGAGGCAGGGAGAGAGGGGGAGAGTGGGAGAGAGTGGGAGAAAGGGTAGAAGTGGGAAGTGGGAGATAGATACATAAACAATAAACCCTCAACCCTTAAACCCTAATCCCTCAATCCCTATACCCTCTTAATCCTTCAACCCTCAACCCTCAACCCTTAAACCCTAATCCCTCAACCCCTATACCCTCTTAATCCCTCAACCCTTAAACCCTAATCCCTCAACCCCTATACCCTCTTAATCCCTCAACCCTTAAACTCTAATCCCTTAACCCTTAAACCCTAATCCCTCCACCCCTATACCCTCTTAATCCCTCAACCCTCAATCATGAACCTTTATACCCTAATCCCTCGATCCTTAAACCCTAATCCCTCAACTCCTATACCCTCTTAATCCCTTAACCCTTAAACCCTAATCCCTCAATCCCTATACCCTCTTAATCCCTCAACCCTCAACCATCAACCCTCAACCCTCAACCCTTAAACCCTAATCCCTCAACCCTCAACTCTCAACACTTAAACCCTAATACCTCAACCCCTATACCCTCCTAATCCATCAACCCTCAACCCTCAACCCTTAAACCCTAATCCCTCAACCCCTATACCTTCTTAATCCCTCAACCCTCAATTCTCAATGCTTAAACCCTAATCCCTCAATCCCTATACCCTCTTAATCCCTCAACCCTCAAACCTCAACCCTTAAACCCTAATCCCTCAACCCTCAATTCTCAACCCTTGAAACCTGATCCCTCAATCCCTATACCCTCTTAATCCCTCAACCCTCTTAATCCCTCAACCCCTATACCCTCTTAATCCATCAACCCTAAACCCTCAACCCTTAAACCCTAATCGCTCAACCCCTATACCCTCTTAATCCCTCAACCCTTAAATCCTAATCCCTCAACCGTTAAACCCTCAACCGTTAAACCATAATCCATCAACCCCTATACCCTCTTAATCTATCAACCCTCAATCCTGAACCCTTAAATCCTAATCCCTCGATCCTCAAACCCTAATCCCTCAACTCCTATACCCTCTTAATCCATCAACCCTTAAACCCTAATCCCTCAACCCTTAAACCTTAATCCCTCAACCCCTATACCCTGTTAATCCCTCAACCCTCAATCCTCAACTGTTATACCCTAATCCCTCAATCCCTATACCCTCTTAATCCCTCATCCCTCAACCCTCAACCCTAAAACCCTAATCTCTCAACCCCTATACCCTCTTAATCCATCAACCCTCAACCCATAAAACCTAATACCTCAACCCCTATACCCTCTTAATCCATCAACCGTCAACCTTCAACCCTTAAACCATAATCCCTCAAACCTCAACCCTTAAACCCTAATCCCTCAACCCCTATACCCTCTTAATCCATCAACCCTCAATTCTCAACCCTTAAAACCCTAATCCCTCAATCCCTATACCCTCTTAGTCCCTCAACCCTTAAACCCTAATCCATCAACCCTTAAACCCTAATTCCTCAACTCCTATACGCTCATAATCTGTCAACCCTCAACCCTCAACCGTCAACGCTTAAACCCTAATCCCTCAACCCCTATACCCTCTTAATCCCTCAACCCTCATACCCTAATCCCTCAACCCTTAAACCCTAATCCCTCAATACCTATACCCTCTTAATCCTTGAACCCTCAACTCTCAACCCTTAAACCCTAATCCCTCAACCACTATACCCTCTTAATCCCTCAACCCTCAACCCCTAAACCCTAATCCCTCTACCCTTAAACCCGAATCCCTCAACCCCTATACCTTCTTAATGCCTCAACCCTCAACCCTCAACCCTTAAACCCTAATCCATCAACCCCTATACCCTCTTAATCCTTGAACCCTCTACCCTCAACCATTAAATCCTAATCCCTCAACCCTCAACCCTCAACCCTTAAAATTTAATCCCTCAAACCCTATACCCTCTAAATCCCTCAACCCTCAACCCTTAAACCCTAATCCCTCAACTCCTATAACCTCTACTCTATAACCTATTAATCCTGCATCCCTAAACCCTAAACCCTCTACCACCAATTCTATACCCTCTACCCTCAACCCTAATCCCCCAACCCTCAAACCCACTTATTAAACTCTCTACCCTAATCCCTCAACCCTCTTGACCCTTAAACCCTCAACTCTTAAACCCTTAAACACTCAACCCTAAACCCTCGACCCTCAACCCTAACCCCTTAAACCCTAAACTATTAAACCCTTTACCCTCTACCCTCTAACCTCTACCATCAACCCAATACTCTCTACCCTAAACCCTAATCCCTCAACCCTTAATCTCTCAACCCCTATAATCTCTACCCTATATATTGGACCCTCAACCCTAATCCCTCGACCTTATACCTTAAACCCTCAATCTTCAACCCTCAACCCTTAAACCCTCTACCCTTTACCCTATACATTAAACACTCAACCCTCAATTTTCAACCCTCAACTCTCAATCCTTAAACCCTAAACCCTCTACCCCTTACATTGGACCCTAAACCTAATCCTTCAACCATATACCCTCAAAACTATACCCTAAACCCTCTACCCTCAACCAAGTAAACCCTTAACCCCCTTAACCCCAAACCCTTCAACCCTAAACGCTTAAACCTTAAACCTTCTACCCTATACCCTCAACCAAATACCCTCTACCATCAAACCTATTCCATCAACCCTCAAACCTTAAACCCTACTACCCTAGAAACCATCAACCCTATAGGTCCTCCATCCTAATCCCTCAACCCTATACCCTCAAACCCTCACTTTCTCTCTATCTATACATCTCACCTCTCCCTCCTTCCCTCCCTCCCACCCTCTCTAATTGTCTCTATCTACCGTCTCCCTCTTTCTACATACCTCTCACTCAATCAATCCCTACCACCCTCTCTCACTCCCTCTCTCTCACACTCCCTCTCACTACCTGTCTCTCAAGTCTCTCCCTCTCACCCCCCTCACACTCTCAAGTCTCTCCCTTTAGTACCCTACCTACATAACCCTCTCTTTCTCTTTGTCTCTCTCTCTCTCCCTCTCCCTCTCCCTCAATTCTCTCTCTCCCACCCCCCTCTCTCTCTCTCCCTCTCCATCAATTCTCTCTCTCTGACCCCCCCTCTCTCTCTCTCTCGCTCCCTCTATCCCTCCCACCCCCCCCTCTCTCTCTCCCTCCCTCTATCCCTCCCACCCTACCTAGCTAAGCCCCCCTCAATCCAACCCCTTCTCTCCCACTCCCTCTCTCTTAAACTCTCACTTCGACCCCCTCTCCATCTCTCTAGACTCTCTCTAAATTCTCCCTTCATCTAAAGACATACATAAATGCATACATACAAGCATAATACATTTGTACATATAATCTTACATCCATACAAGCATACATACATACATGTACATAAAAATATATCAGCATACATTAATATATTAGCATTTAACATAAAATAAGAAATAACGTGAGCGCGTTATAACGCGCTTGCGTTATTGGTTAGTAGACATGTTCCCCGCAAAAGAAAAAACCATGTAAAGTGAGAAATAATGCGAGCGCGTTATAACGCGCTCGTGTTATATCTTGCTTTGAGAATTACTGAACTTTAAGCTTGGTATTGCCTTGGAATTCCAACCCAAAGGTTTGGAGGGCATTCCCAACGACTAGAGACGTGTTTTTAAGAAATCCACCATATTTCTCATAATCGAGTTCGTGCTCACCATCAGGATTGCACGTGGTTCAATATCAAAAAAATCGAGCACATGGGTAATGTTGGGTTATCTCTTAGCTATCCAACGATGTAATTTTTTTCACTTTCTGAAAATGTTAAGTCTTTCATCCATAATTTATTTTATCCGTATGTCTTTTATTTTCCAAAAGGCAGTGTTTGGTATCTTTTTCGTTATAAATTAACTGTTCATCAATTTTTCAAATAAATTACATTTTTAGAAACTAGAATCCATTCTACAAAATTAAAAAATTAAAAAAAGAACAAGTCAATTAGTTTCCAAAATGTGTAAGGGTAGCACGCCCAAAATTCTATTTTCAGGATATGTCCACTTCGCAAACTAGTAAAAAATCAAATATTCATTAAAAAGGATCAGAAAAATTGTGCATCAACTACATACTATTAGCTAACTTCTAATCATTGCGATTTTAAAAATACTAAAAAAAATTTCACCGTATGAGGGTCGTACAAGAGTTGCTATGTTATATTTTTCTGACAAAAACAACACCAATTTGTGTACGTCCCTCGTTTGAACCTCTTAATCTCAATCATTTTCAAAATAAGTTAGTAGTTTAGAAAGTAGACTTGGAGCATTTGGATCCTTCTTTTTGTTCCATCTCAAAATTTTGAGTCTAAGTATCATCCAAGGTTAGTATTTCCCGATTTCAAGAAAATGTTGTCCACTTAAGTCCCCTTTTTGGGAACCATCTTGGTGCACTTACCCCGTGTCTAAGGCACACTTCAACGTCATGTCAAATCATCGAAATAATTTGGTTCCAAATCAAGCTCCATCAATCTTGATCAATCGAATCCAATCATCACCTTGTTTGACTTAACACAATTAGTCATACTATCATCTTGTGGATGAGTTTACTCTAGGATAACACAACTTCCTTGGGTTTACAAGTTCATTATCACCTTTTTTGACTTAACACACCTAGTCAAACTATCATCTTGTGCACAGATTTACTCTAGGATAACACAACTTCCTTGGGTTTACAAATTCGTTATCATCTTTGTTTGGCTTAACACAATTAGCTAGATTATCAAATCAAAAACCACCTCATTTGACTTAACACACTTAGTCAAACCATCCTCTTTTGTACAATTTTACTCCAAGATAACACAAATTCTTGGAATTACTAGTGCATCATCACTTTTGTTTGACTTAACACACTTAGTCAAACTATCAATCCATCAATCCAATTGATCAACATTAAGCTTGGTTTTCAATAAAATCTCAAAATGGAGCACTAATATCATCACATATCCATATTGAAATTGTCAAATTAATCAGAAAAAACCAAAAACATTCAAAAAGTCCAAAAACATGTCAGAATATCAGAAAATCTTCAAAAGTTTCATTATTTAGTCTTGTTAGTCTTTCAGCTTGTCAAACTACGCCGTCTCTAAGCTTGAATGTAGGCAAGGTTGATCTTTGATCATCCCCCGAGACAGTTAGGGTCAGTCCTTAGGCATCCGTCGCAATGACATCCGTTTGTCCATCTAGTTAGGCGTCCATCATAGGGGCATTCATGTGTCCATCTTTTTCACATTTTAGGATTTTAGGCATCTGTCGCAATGACACCTGTCTGCCCATCTAGTTAGGCGTCCGTCACAAGGGCACCCATTTGTCCATCTAGTTTACATTTTAGGATTTTAGGCATCCATCATAATGACATCCATTTTCCCATCTAGTTAGGCGTCCATCGCAAAGGCATTTGTTTGTCCATATTTTTCACATTTTAGGATTTTAGGCATTCGTCGCAATGACATCCGTCTGCCCATCTAGTTAGGCGTCCATCACATGGGCATTCATTTGTCCATATTTTTCACATTTTAGGATTTTAGGCATTAGTCGCAATGACATCCGTCTGCCCATCTAGTTAGGTGTCTATCGCAGGGGCACCCGTTTGTCCATATGGTTTACATTTTAGGATTTTAGGTGTCCATCGCAATGACATTCATCTGCCCATCTAGTTAGGCGTCTGTCGTAGGGGCATTCATTTGTCCATATTTTTTCACATTTTAGGATTTTAGGCATCCATCGCAATGATATCCGTCTGCCCATCTAATTAGGCGTCCATCGTAGGGAAATTCGTTTGTCCATCTTTTTCACATTTTAGGATTTTAGACATCCGTCGCAATGGTAATTTGTTTTCCTATCTATCTTTTCATTAAGTCAAGTTTTTCGTTAGTTGAACTACGTTGTCTCTGAGCTTAAACATAAGCAAGGCCATCCTCGATTGGCCCCCGAGACAAAAAATCCAAAAAACATTCATAAATCTTGAAAATACCAAAAAAATTGTAAAACATCTCAAAAATTCCAAAAACAGCCTCAAAACATTTGAAAAAACCAAAATGGTGCATCCATTTCATTTTGCTTTCACCCGTAATTGTCATCACTCATAATAAAACAATTGTCACTTTCACCCTTTGGTGAGTTAGTCAGAAGCAAGTTTAGCAGGTTCCAAAGTGAACACTTAATCGTCAAAGTCTCAAGTCTAGAGCAGTAAGCAAGCAAGTTGGTCAACTCAGAGTATCAATATCTTATCACCCAATTAGTCCCATCAAAACCCTGATCACTACATGTCCTAGGATGAAGCTTTCCTGTGATGGACATAAGCATCAGGTACCCCACAGTAGTTAGTCTTGGTTAGCAGTATGAAGAACATTAGCTTGTTTGTTTACTCTATTTGGTCTTTTTGACTTATCTTATTTTGCGCTCATTCCAAGGACCTCTCGATGATGCCTAAACAAAATAGGTTTAGAGAGAAAGGAATGGGGCAACGATCATTATCCTTTTATCTGTTGTGCTTGTTCGATATTCTTGTAAAATAACTTCGTCATGCATACTTTGTTTTGTTTGTAGGAAAGATGTTTTAGGTATCTTGTTGACCACATAAGAAGGCTTGCCTTTTTATGTTTTGGCCTGAGATGTCTAGAATATTTGAACTGCATTCTAAATAAGGTTATGTTTGTCAAGTGTGAACAAGATTACTCCTATCTATTTGACGAGTCAAAGTCCATCACACTAGGCGCCACGCCATCCTGGTTCTTAATACCTTGATGCATCACACCTACGTGTGTTATCAAACATAAAGAAAGGTATGCTCTTTTCCCATCCTTGGATAAGCAATTCATCATCATCATTCATCATCATATCCAATAAAGTCTCGATGACTAGAGGACTTATTGGACTTCTTCATCTTCTTGAATTTAAGGGTTGATCCCTCTCATTCTTCTATCCTCTTTCGTGCTAACAATGCATCCATCTTGCATCCATGCTGCATTCATCCTCTCATCTTGCATTATCACATCATATGATTATAGGACAACATCATCCATCTCATCCATCTCACATGCATTGCATAATCATTTAACATGCTTAAAATAATATAGATTTGTTATTTTAAGCATCTTCCAAATATATCATTTACATCATCAGTATCATCCATACATCCATTTTTAACCTCTTTTTCATGAGATCGACCTCAAATCGAATATTTTCTCTCGATCTCTCAAGGGGGCAATGTACTAGCATATTTATTTTCGTTCGGGCATTCGAAAAAAATAGATTTTTTTTAAATTTTGATGTCGGCAACATCATTCTTTGAATCAATGCAATGAGTACATTGCTTCAAAGAGGGGTAAAATGTAGACACATAAAATCAACATCATGCATTCCGCTCTAATTAACATTCATTTATTCTATTAATCAATTAAAATATTTTATTGATTAAATCCTTAGCTTCATCAGGCTTAATTAAATAAATCAAATTATTTCATTAAGTTCTTAAGTCCTTATTTGATAAATCAAATTGATTTAAATAAAATATCAAATTCCTAAAATCCCCCAAGTTAATTAATATAAATTAATTAACTTCTAATCATAATTACCATTCTCTAGCTTTTCACTCAACTAGAGTCAAATCTAAACTCTCAACTAACCCACCCACTTGCACTAATAAATCAATTATTTGATTTATCAATTCTTCTAATTACTTTCAAAAGGGCATCAAGATGGAATATTCTTCCAATTTGAATCTTCCCTCCACATGACTTGTCCCTTCCAACAAAGCATTAAATGCTCTTACACATCTCTTGCACAAGTCAAACTTGGCATTTATTGCACCTTTCATCCCCCCTAAACATGTCTTTTCATACAAATTCAAATTTGAAATTGGCACATTGGCCAAGACTTGCACATTCCTCACCCTCTCACACCTTGACAAGTGTCATCTTGTCATTGGATTTTTGAATGATCACACATTCATTCAAAATCTCTCAATCTCCTACCCTTGAATCTATAAAATCAAGGCACAACAACACAATAAAAAAAAAACACTTCATGCAAGGTCACTCTCTTCATTTGAGAATCAATCTTGCTCTTCATCATCTACAATCTACAATATACATCTACATTTCAAAGCATCTCCACTATAGGCAACTTGAGTTCACTAAGCTTATCAAGGATTGGGAAAGGGCTCTTTCACATATTCAAAGAGCACCAATCCAATATGGGATAGATGTGGTTCATGTTATTTGTGCTTTTAATTATTTCATTTGGCATTTCTAGTTGTTTCAATGTCTTAATTTAGCATGTTTAGTATGGAGTAATATTTCATAGGGTTTGCTTGGTTTTTCCATGTTAGTTTGTTTTCCATGATATACTAACATGTTGCAGAATTTAGCTACCAAAATGAGAATGCATTTTCTATGGAAGTGTGTGATCTTTTCAGCCTATATTCATGATTTATGAAAGATGCATGCAATTCAGCCATTGTCATCTGGGTTAAATCCTTAGTTTCCTCTATAGCAAGAACTAAAGGATCAAACTTAGCAGGCATAACTCTTAGTATTTTTTCAACTATTTTTGTCTCTTCTATTGTTTCCCTATGTGATTTAATTTGATTCACAAGCCCAAAAACATGTGTAAAAAATGATTTCATAGAATCTGAATCTTTCATATTTATGTTCTCAAAATCTCTTCTAAGCAACTGGATTTTTGCAGTTTTAGCTTTGTCCTTACCTTAATAAGTTGTTTGCTATGTATCCCATGCCTCCTCTACTTGTGTTGTTGTTGAAAATCTTGGGAGTATGATTTCATGCATTGCTTGATGAATTTAGAAAAGGGCTTTTCTATCCTTCTTTATTTTCTCTTTCAAGAGATCTTTTTCTGCTTGTGTGAGAGAATTATATGTTGCTTGGTCTATTGGTTTTATGTAGCCATTCTCAACAATTTTCCAAAAATCTTGAGACCGGAATAGAGATTTCATGGTTAAAGACCAATACTCATAATTTTTACTTGTGAAAATGGGGGTTTGTAGACTAGACAAAGACACACCAGATGTGGAAGTTGTGGAAGCCATTTATGGTTGTCAAAAGAACATAAGTGCAGACCCAAAAAAAGGGTAGAGAGACAAAGGGGTTTAAACCAAGGATTCGATACCATATGTGGGGAAAGGGGCAGAGGATTTTATATAAAAATAGAGCAAACAATTCAGAGAATGAAGCAAATTGATATTTGCATACAACAATAAAAGAGATAAATAAAATGCATATGAAAGTTGTCTACAATACACACAAAATGCACAACAACAAGTAGACAATTTCCGATTTATATATAAGTATTAAAACTGGAACAATTTAAGTAGAGTTTCATTGCTCTGGTTTTATTTCTCATTCTTCTTTCTATAGAGCTTTGTTTCCCTTCTTCTTGCTTGTTCTCATTTATAAAATGACAACAAAGCGATATTAAAACCTAAAAGCTATGGTGGAGAAAAAGGAATAAAATAATAATATTATTAAAGCCCACAAAGTGCACAAAACTTAATGAGGAGTTAATGCAACATAATTACAAATCTCTTGAAATCTTTTTCCAAAAAAATTCTCATTAATATGTATTTAATGCTGGTACATAGGCTTAGCCGGAGAGGACATCATGATAAGATAGTTGAGATTACATATTTCTGATAGTATAGTGGTGTCTTCGCATGCACTCTTTGTGGGGACGTCTGGCGTTTTAAGCAATACATTTGCATATAATATTTGAGCTCATTTATTGTGAGTAGACTGAAGTGTAGTGTGGTTTTTGTAAGTTCTTGTATTTTTTACAATATTATTGCAACATATTGTGGTGGTGGTTTTTTTTCTCTATGCCCGCTGCTATTAGGGCTATGGATTGTCTTCTGCGATCGAGTTTCTTGGCTTGAATTTATGCCAAATCTTATCAAATTCAGAGGTGAGTACTTTTGTGGAGTTTCTTTTGCAGTTCTCTCTATTAAATTTTGGCCTAGGGCTTCTAAACTTTGTCATAGGATTTCATGCTTTTTTCTTCACATTTTTGAGTGATTTTGAAAAAAAAAGGGTTTTGAAAACAATTTAATTTGTGTTTTTGTCTCCTTTTATCTTCATAGTTTCACCTCCCTTAAATTTAAAGTGGGATTTGGTCATTGTTTGGCATATCTAGGTAGGGTTTTGTCCTAATATTGCATAGCATGGTAGTTATGTGTTTATATATTTTTGTGGGTTTTTTGTAATTTTTGTTGCACTTTGCAATTATTTGGGTGTTTGTAATTCTTCTTTGGTTATCCTCATGTTGGTTTTATTTCATTTAATTTTTAAGGCCTTTTGTGGTGGGTTATGAGTAACTGGTTTTGGGGTTTCCTTTGATCTTTGGCTTTCCTGCGTAGGAACTTTGATTTGGGTTCGATAGAGTGGTGTCAGTACCAGGGTTTTATTTTACCCTTTTGCTTGAATTTTAGTGGGTTTTGGGAATTTTGTCTTCTGCTGATTCACTGTAGGAGATAGAAATTTGGGGTTTCTTTTGATATGAAAATTATATCTTTCTGATAGTTGTGGGCTTCAATATTTTTCTTTTTTATTAAGAATTTCTGAGCTATAATATGAGGGTTCTTCTATGTTTTTGATTGTTATGTGATTATTAGTGGTGGTTTTTAATTTTTTCGACAGTTGGCCCACAAAAATTTTAATAGGTATTGAAGAAATTATAGATCTAGTGATTATTTTGGTGTAGACTGATTTACAGGTTTGTAGGTTTGTGCTTGCATTATTTTTTGTACATGTTTTTACATTTTAGTTTAGTTTTGCCTATTAAAAGCTTTGTATTGTACATCACACTTTACCTCCTCTCACATGTTTTCTTCACCACCCAACTCAACTTCACTGAATTCATCTCTATTTTTCCCCTATTTCTCAGCCTAACCAATTCAGAAGCAATTTATAATGTGTTGTACACATTTAGAAACACATATAAATAATTATAGATCTTTATCATTTTTAGTTTTTTTAAAAGGTTGTGTTAAGGAATCATTTTTAAACTAAAGGGATGCAACCTTTGTCTGAAGACTTGCACTGGCTAATTATATATTCTCAAATTTTACTTGATAAGCATCCATCTATCTAAATTTTTGGTGAAGTGATTATTATTTTCAGACTTGGAATAAAATTGCATTCTTCACAGAATTGTCTTTTTGGAAGAAATTTGGTGTGTGCTATCATATTTAGGTATGCATTTCAAAATTACAGATCAATTGTGAATATACAATTAAAATATTAAAATAATGTATAGATTACATTTTACAACAATTTTAAATGTATATAAACAATTTTTGGACAAGTAATCTTAAAAAAATGTCACTGATTGATACCATTTATCTTGGAAATCAAAAGTGTTTTGACTGGGTTTTGTAGGTGGAGTTAAAAAATATGACTACAGAAAAGGGAATTAAGCAAAAAGGCAATGACAAGCAAGTAAAATATCAACCTTGATAGGTTAAAGAAATGGAAATTGTAATATGGTAACTAATAAATGTATTGTACAACAAATTTATAGAGCCTTAGCCAATAAACAACAGTAACAGTAGATGCAAAAGATGACAGAGAAATGAGAAAAAGTGATGAGGTGGAAATTTGAAAAGCCTAAATGAATGCTTACTAACCACAATTACCAACCAAAGAAAAGAAATAGATGAGTTGATAAAAAATTCGGAAATGTGTGATGATACGAATAAAAATTTGCTTGAAATGATAACTATAGATAAAAACACCTTGGTTACTTGTGAGAAAAACATGAAAAGTAAAATTTCAAACTTAAAGAATAAACTTAAGCAAACTATAAATTTGGATGAGAATAATTGAAAAAATGTTACAAGATAATGTGAAAATAGGAGGTTGTGGGATGCTTCCAAGAGAAAATTGGAAGGAACAATTGTGGAGGTATAAAATAGGCATGATTCTCTAGATAAGGAAGGAAATGTGTTGAGGCGGAAACATGAGGACTTGTGCACTATCTACAACAATGACAAAAGCGAGTGGGGAAAATGTACTGAGGATGCTATGAAATTAAAAACAAAGATGACTGGGGATCAAAAATTATGGGATTCATGCAGGTTGAATTTTGAAAGAAAAGTTGTAGAGCTATAGAATGAGATTCTTGAAGCGAGAAAATCAAGCCATAAGTCAAGGCAAGAAAAAAATGAGATGAAAAACAAGCTTAAAATAATTAATGATAATGCTATGAAATTGAATGCAAAGATGAGTGAAGATAATTAGCCATGGGATTCTTGTAAGGAGAAGATGGATGCACGGGTTTTGGGGCTACAAAATGAGCTTAATGAAACAAGAGTATTTAGCCTAGGATATGAAGAACATGGGGTAATATGCTATGTATATATATGTATGTATATACATGTATATATACATATATATATACATATCTACATGTATATGGATATATCTATGTATGTATACATACATATATGTATATATACATATATATATATATATATATGAATGTATATATATTTTATATATAAGTATATATACAAAGATATATATTTATGTGTATGTATATATATAAGTATATATACATTTATGTATGTATGTATGTATGTATATATGTATGTATGTATATGTGTGTGTGTGTGTGTGTATGTGTGTGCAATTATAGTTGGAGTAGTTCTAGGTCTCATAGACTAACCATGCAACTTATTTTATATGGAAGGTTGATAAGGTGGACTTCCTTGCATGTATGCACACTTTCATGGGAATCATCTTAATCTCTATGCAAATGGGCCTTGTCATTGTGGTATTGATTAAATCCTCTTTGCCTAAATCCTTGTTGGGCTTATTTCTCTAACATCATTCTCAATATGCCATTTTCTATATACACACATATATAGACATTTTATTTAGAATTATACATTTCAATTATGGTCTCAGTTCCTAGTATCTTTTTATTTTTAGTTTTTTCCTAGAAAGAATCTGGTGGGTAAGCACATTGGGCTAGGATTTAGTTTTAAATTGGTAGAAGTTTTTCATTATGTAAGAAATTTAAAAAAAAAAATGTTTTGTGTCATATATTTCAGCAATGCGAGTAGAAAATTTCAGGCCGCTCATTAAATTCAAGCCATATGACACAATCACTAAATGCTATCATTTCAATATTATGTAAATTAGGTGGTGCTTTTGTAGTGTACCGAATTATCTAACTATGAGTTGGTATTTTTCTGTAGTTTCAAGTGAATCTTCATTGACTCATATTATGTATGTTCAAATCTAGATCATCTGCTACAAAATAATTAGGTACCCGCATGAAATAGCTCTATCTTGCAACTTTGTCTTTAATTCCTTGCTATCTAGTTGGGTATCTTCTATTGCTTCTATGACTTGTTGAGCTACTTCTCTTTTTTAATCTTCATGGTTGAATTCATGTAGGGTTAGAATTAATTTCATTTTCAGAGAATTTAAGGCTCTCTTTTCACATCAAATTATTTATATAATATGGTCATCATTGTGCTTCTCACTTTTCAATGGATAGCTAATTCTGAATAGATTAAAGCAACAACAATGGGGAGACTAGTTTTGGTTTGTCCCATTTTGAAAATAATAATGGTTCGTTAGGTCTATGTAAAATTTTCCTTGTAAACTCTATCCATTTTTCCTAATGTGACATGCTGATTACATGACATAATTTATGTAGAATCTCGTCTCTCTTTGAGGTCATAGAGTGTTTTTCACCATGCTAATGTTTCCAGAATTATTTTATGAAAAGGAAATTTTGGCCTTTTCCTTGCAATTTTTTCATTGGTTGTTGCCATTTCCCTTGTGGTTTTGTGTTTTTTGATTAATTTAATGAATTCCTAATGTTTTGTTGCTATTAGAAACATTTCATGACTGTTGGAAAGAGACACTGGGAATATAATCCGTTGTTGTCATTGATGGCAACCCTAGTTGGTAATTGGGTACGTGCATCATCATTTTCTCCTATTGGTAGTTAGATTGTAGATAGTTAAGGAAGAACAAAGCATTCGATAGTTTTGGGTTCATCAATTCTCATATAGATCTTTAGTTAATATTTTGTGTTGTGTATCTCAATGAAGGTTGATTGATGTATGCTTAGTATTATCCATAAGTCTCAATGCCTTGTATTGATCCATGTGCGAGTAAGAAGATTTGGTTGGCTAGTTCTCTTTTTTATCAATACTAAAGCTAACTTCGTGAATATATCATGTGGCGAATGTATGGGAAGTAATTAGTTAAGTATTTTTGTGTTTGTGCATCTTTGTTTGGACCCTAGCCAATTTGTGGCCGACCATTGTGCATGAGCATTATACTTTACTCATGATTTGAGTTGACAAATGTAAATATTCCTTTGTTCTATTGAAGTCGACATACTGTAATTGAATTCTAAGTTGCAGATATATATATGAGATCAACTGTATCATTTTAGTGTGTCTATGAAGTGTATATTGATGTGAATTGTGAATAGGAGCATAACAGAAGAGGGTATGTGCAAGATCATGATGGGCCAAAAAGTGGCAATATCTAAGTCATATGATGGCCCATGTGGCTGACGAATTATTTTTTACCCAAAATTGATGAAACGAAAAGGGTTTTTAAAGGATATTCTTAGCTTTCCACCAATATAAATTATGCTTTACTTTGAATTTAATAAATAATTATTATTCGTTTTCTATTTGAATTATGACTAAAGTCCTAATTGATAGGCAGATTGAAAAAAATCTATAGCTTTCAAATGGTATCATATTTTTTGAATTCAAAACATGCGTCACATTCTATGCTTCATATTCTATAGGATTAAAAAAAAAGAATTGAATTTCATGAATTTTTGACCAAGTTAAGGTGGTTAGAAATAAAAAAAATTATATTTTTTAAAAGTTGTAATAAAAAATTCATAATTAATTATTTACTTGGAAAAAAATTACAAAAAAATATACATCACATTGGTACATGAGTCCCCTACTTATATTTAAAATATTATAAAAAAATATTATCATTTTATTGTAGTTAGGGTGGTCAGATAGACACCTACTCCTTATTTTTTCCTTGAAATTGAAGTACTATTGCATTGAAATTTCAAATTTTCACCAAATAGATTTTATATTTTTTAAAATAAACCTAGTAGTTTAGAAACTACATTCAATTTTCTATAGATTCTATTCTTACATATTTTTGAAATAATATAGATAACTTATTCAAATTTTTATGTCAAGTTGCCTAACTCTGATTTTCTGAATTTTACTGCCACTTAAGGGCCTATTTTTTCCATGATGATCTTGCACATACCCAAGAGAAATAATGCATAGTTTCACTTGTGCATGAAGGATCTATGTTGTGAGTGTGAGCAGAACAAAGAAAAAGTACAAAATCAGTCTGTAGGATAGAATATTGAATATTGCACCTAATCGGAATAGTAATCAGGCATATGTAGATTCTACTTTTCTCAGTTCAAACTCTTAGATGGTTTTAATTTGATTCTCGTTGTAAGGAAGTGAGCCTTCCCTTTGAGCAGTGAGTTCTAGGAAATGTTCTTGAATGCAAGTGCATTCCCCATATTGTAAATTTTGTTTGAGTATAATTAGATCATATTGTTGATTGGCCATCCATCGTGGTTTTCCCCTTAACAGGTTTTCCACGTAAAAATCCTTGTGTTATGGTGTTGTGTTTATTTGCTTCATTTTTATGCATTATGGTTGAATGTTGCTAATACTTGAAGATAAAGGTTAATAAAGTTAATTTTTTCACAACACTAATTCACCCCCCCCCTCTCAGTGTAGGTTGATTCCAATAATTGGTATTAGAGTTATTTCATCAGAAGAATAAGTCTAACAACTTGGGGAAATATTTGAAAGTGTTTCAATGGATTCAAGCAGTCTTCAACAACAACTTTGGTTGGCCCTAGATGATCTTGATCAGTCAAAGGATGAAGTTCAAAAATTGCAAGAAAACTTCATGGATGCTGAGAAATTCATTGAGTCTTTGAAAGACAAAATCAATAAGTCTAGAGAGAAGAGAAAGGAACTCTGTGATTAGATTAAGTAGAATGACAGTAAGAGCATTGAAGTAGAACAAATTAGTCAAGCCCTAAAGGAAAAGGTAGAAGAATGTGAAAAGGTTACCAGAGATAATATAGTCCTAAAGCATGAAATGAAATCTATCATGATGAGGATGACCAAGGAGATTGAAGATATAAAGAAGAATGAAGAGAACCTAGCACATTCCTTGAAAGAAAAATCTGAAGTATGCAGCCGATTGGATGATGAATTGGAACAATCTAAAAACAATGAGGAAATACTAGAAAAGCAGATTGATGATCTCATAAATGAACTTGCTAGTGAAAATGAGTACAAGGAGAAGTTCAAAGTTAGATCATCCAAGCTTGATGAACTATTTAGTAGTCAGAGGAAAACTGGTGACAAGCAATGTCTTGGATATGAAGAAGGAGACAATCCTAGATCAGGTCAAAGGAGATTCAGGCAAGGAAATCAAATGAAAAAGTCTGTAAGGTATTTGGTAAGGCAACCTAATGATGGATACTATTTCAGTTGCAATAAATTTGGACATATGGCTTCTTAGTGTAGAAGTAGGATGAAATCAAGTGGTCCACCATTCTCAGGTCAGTACTTTAATTGTCATGAGTCTAGTCATAAGTCAAATGAATAAAGAAATGTGATGAATTTTTTTCATAAGAATTTCAAATGCTATGCATGCAATAGATTTGTGCATATTGCTAACCAATGCAGATCAAAAGGAAATAAGTGGAATAACTAGTCTAGACAAAAAAATGTTGTGTGCTATAACTACAAAAAATTTGGTCACATTGCTACACACTATTGGAACAGAGGAAGTCAGGTAAATTAAAGAAGGAACATGCAAAATGATGTTAAGGGAAAATGAAAAGTCACTAAAAATGTGGTTAGGAAGCAGATGCAGAAGAAATGGGTGAAGAAGAGTCCCTCTATTGAACAAAATACACCAACACCAAAACTTACTTCTGGTAGTTCATCCGAGAATTAGTTTTAGGCCTTTGGCCTAGGGGGATCCATCAAGAAAATCTTTTAAAACCCTATCGATAACTGACACCGAGATGTGGATAAGTTTAGTATGTGCATAGATGTTCTATACATGTTGTTGAACCTATTGGAGAAATTATTATGCAATGTTGGAGGTCCATACAAGATCTATCTGTCACAATGCATGAAAATAGTGTAACCGGATGAGTAAGGGTATAAGTATTTATTGCGAAAAAAAGGGTTAAGTATGCGAGTGATAAAAATTAATTTCTATCTTTCATTTGTCACTTTGAATTTTGAAGAAAAGAAGTTTGGAGAGCTCTAAGGTGAATTAAGGAGAATTAAGGAAAAATTCAAGTGCGAAGAAGCTTTTAGAAATAAAACTGCGATCTAAAGGAAAGGTATTTATCAACAAAAATCTGTGAAATTGTGAATTGATAATGGCTACTCCATTATTAGTTGAAGTTAAGGATAGACCCCATCCAAAATTCAAATGGCATCCCTACAAGTCTGTTGAGACCAATCCATCAGGATATTTTTCATCCATTCTATACAATGTGTTAGACATAGAGGATATAAGGGTTTCTATTCATGTGAATATTAAAGAACTAGGAAGATCACAACTGCTGAATTTATATAATAATCACATCATAGGTGAATATTTTTGTTTGAAGCTAGAATATAAAACCCTAGAAGAAAATAAATTTACACAGATTTGTTGAATTTGTCATCTTTGAAGAGTTAGAATGGGTTTGCTACATTCTAAGTCGAGTCCATGATGAATTCATGTGGTTAAGCATACCCTTCAAAATCATAAAGGAGGCTATCAGTGCTGCAATAGGTCTAAATTCTTTCAGTGGTTTACAATTTCTGAAATCAGAGAAGAATCAAATGGTCATTAATGGAACTGGTTCTAAATATGATAGAAGAGCAATGACAATTGATGAAATTTTTGATGTAGATGTCAAATTTGCATCTATGGCTATTGGGTACAAGATTTATCATTCTAGTCAAGAAAAATCTGTGTTTGATACATCCATTTATGTCGCCTATCAGATGGTGAAAGAAAATGCAGGCTATGATCTTTGTGAATTGTTGAGTCAAAAAATGGAAAATATTGTGAAGATCAAGAAGGATAAGAAAAATTATTTCAAGTATGGCAACTTGCTTTTATGCTTATTCTTTTATTTCATGGGTGAGGTTCTAGGATTCAGAAAGATTCATTGGCAAAAAGACAAATCATTAGCTTCTCAAATCAAAGATCTCTTTCACAGATATGCAAATACTTAGAAAAAGAATGCCACTATCTAGGGATACTTAAAAAGTTTTCAAATTTTGATGTAGGCCAAAGAGAGGATTCCCACTTCCATTATAGAGAAATATAAGGAAACAATTTGTTTCATGGTAGATATTGATCAATGTATGATGGAAGTCGTTGATCCTAGAACAATTTGGATCATGTTGATGAGATATGAGGTTGAGGAGAACATTCTAGAAATGTATGCAGAACATTCATTGAGCAAGCCTCTAGATCAATTAGAAGAGAGATTCAATACCTATGCTAAAAATGATATACAAGTTCACAATGAGCTCAATAAACCTATGTTAACCAAAAGAGTTAGAAAAGAGGTAGAAATCTCTAGAGAAAGTATGGGCATAACCGTTGAGAAAATAAGAGAAACTAGAAAGAAAAGAGAAGAAGCTAAAGAAGAAAAAAAAGTAGCTAAGGAGACAAAAAAACTAAATTTATTGGTTTGGCAACACCATCTGCCCAAGCCAGATCAACTAGAAGCTCTACATCCCATTCTACCCCTACAATAAAAGTAATCCCTGTGAAAATTGAGTCTAAGGGATCCATTAAAGAATGGAAGAGGAAGAAAGATAAGAGAAAAAGAGTCTATGTAGCAATTTCTGATGATGAAGAAATAGAGTCTGATGAAGGTGTTAAAGAAATCAAGCATCAAGAAACCAAGGTAGCAACTATTATAAAAAGTAAACCCTCTAGTGTAGATGATCAAGAAAAGAAGGAAAAAATTGACAATCTAGGTATGTTAGTAGAGGAAGTTGAAAAGGCTTTGGTTAAGGATGGAAATTTCAAGCCACTCCGTAAATGGTATGAGTATTTTGATGAATTTGATAAAATAATTCTTGAGGAGGCAACAATAAAAAATTTGAATATTTTCAATAAAGTTTGGATTGAAATAATGCCAAATTTACCCAAAAGTTTATATGATATTTTGGAGATGAGGAGAGTTAATGCCAGATCAGAAGAAGAACATATGAGAGAAATAATTCTTGTTGAATTGTGCCCAATAGCTTATGTGGAAGAAATAAAGTCAATTCTGAACAAAGCAAAGAAGGATTTTAAAAGAAAAACTAGAGTGAATATGTTAATGATTGGTCAAACCAAGGAAGTCGCAAAAGAAACAAAACAAATTATTAGAAAAGTTTTGTTAAACAACAAAATTGATGTTGTACTTGAAGGAACTCATGATGTTTCATATAGTTCAAGAGAAGAAGAAGAAGAGAAACAAGGTACAACTATAGATACTCAGATCCCTCCTAAAGTGGACAATGCAAAAATGCCTATGGAAAATGAAGTTCCAAAAAATGTATTAGTTAAGAAAGCAGAGATCCCTGAAGACAAGTCAAAACCTGCAACTGAGGAAGTGATGGTTGAAGAGAAGAAGGTTGATGTAAATAAAATTCTAGTAGAAGCAAGAGACACTACAGAGGCAATGACAAAATCCTTTGTAGAACAAAAAAAAGAGTTTGATCCTGAATTGATTAAAGGCCTAATTGACCTATCTACCTTGAGTCCAATTCAAAAAATGAAAGTTGCTTCATTTGCCCAAGAAAAATCTAGAGAAGAATTGTTGAAGTTCTATATTGAGGACAATGAACTTCTAAATCTTGCATCTGGAGTCCTGGAAAAGATAATGCTCACTCATGTGAAATATCTGATTGGTTCCTCCTCTGATGAACTAAAGAGGCTCATCAACTTAGTAAGTACTCATTTTGAGTCACTTGAAAAATAAGCTATGATTAAAGTTCAAAAGGAATTTGATGCTAATAGATTAAATGGGCTGAAGGAAATGATTGCTAAGGATAAAATTTTGCTAGCCATCTCTATGGAAAATATCCAAAACACTCTATCCAAAGGCGGGAAGATTTACAAATCATGTTTTTCTTTATCAAAATTTACTAATGACAATGAGAAAAAGGTTACTTGGGATTTGGAAAAAAAATTAGCTACTATTTCTGATGAATTTGATCCTTTAACTGGTAGTGTTGGAAAGTTAGAAGGAGAAGTGATATCTGTGTTTGACAGAATAAAGATCCTAAAACATGAAAATGACAAAATTGTTGCAAGAGCATGTGAACTTAGAGGTCTAATTGGCCCAAAGATAGAAATTATGTCAAGTGCATTGAAAGAAGTAGAAGATGCTAAAGTAGTGAGTGATCCAGCAAACCTGGAGTTTGCAGAGACAAAATCCTATTTGGTTTGTGGACACAACAATCCTGGAGAGTCTCAAAAGAGTTTGGGACATGAATTTGGCTCTGTTGAAGAAAGAATTCTCAGAAACTATAAAGTTTATGTAAGATTGTTTGTACTTTGTTCATAATAGTTTTGATCAATCCATTTTTGATATGCAGATTCATTCCTTTGCCATTGATGTCAAAGGGGGAGACAGAAGAGTGAAAAATTCATAATCATCTCTAGGGGAGAATTGTATTTTGGAGAAGTGTTTGGTTTTTAAAATTTTGGGCAATGTAGTAAATGTTGGTAATGATCCAACACTTAGCCATTTTTCACTAAGTGTTGCCATCAATGCCAAAGGGGGAGATTTGTGGCAAGAGACACTGTGAATATCATCTAGTGTTGTCATTGATGGAAACCCTAGTTGGTAATTAGGTACGTGCATTATCATTTGCTCCTACCGACAGTTAGATTGAAAACAGTTAAGGAATAATAGAACATCTAGTAGTTTTGGGTTCATCGATTCTCATACAAATCTTTAGTTAATATTTTGTGTTGCGTATATCAGTGAAGGTTGATCAATGTATGCTTAGTATTATCTATAAGTCTCAGTGCCTTGTATTGATATGTGTGCAAGTAAGAAGACCTGGTTGGCTAATTATATGTTTTTATTAGTACTGGAGCTAACTTCATTAATATATCATGTGGCAGATGTATGGGAAGTAATTAGTTAAGTATTTTTGTGTTCATGCATCTTTTTTTTAATCCTAGCCAAATTGTGGCCAACCATTGTGGATGTGCATTATACTTTACTCATGATTTGAGCTGACAGATGTAAATATTCCTTTGTTCTATTGAAGCCGACATACTGTAATTGAATTCTAAGTTGCAGATATATATAAGAGATCACTTGTATCATTGTGGTGTGTGTATGAAGTGTGTGTTGATGTGAATTTTGAATAGGAGTAGAGAAGAAGAGCAATAATGCACAGTTTCACTTGTGCATGAAGGATTTGTGTTGCGAGTGTGAGTAGAACAAAGCAAAAGTACAAAATCAATCTGTAGGACAAAAGATTGAATATTGTACCTAACCGGAATTGTAATAAGGCATATGTAGATGTTATTTTTCTCAGTTCAAACTCTCAGATGGTTTTAATCTAATTCTCTTTGTAAGGGAGTGAGCCTTACCTTTGAGTAGTGAGCTCTAGGAATTGCGCTTGAATGCAAGTTCATTCCCCATATTGTAAACTTTATTTGAGTATACTAAGATCATATTGTGGATTGACCATCCACAACAGTTTTTCCCCTAACAAGGCTTCCATGTAAAAATCCTTGTGTTATGGTGTTTTGTTTATTTGCTTCATGTTTATGCATTATGGTTGAATTTTGTTAATACTTGAAGAGAGAGGTTAATAAAGTTAATTTTTGCACAACATTTATTCAACCCCCCATCTCAGTGTAGCTTGTTTCCAACAATGATTTTGTAATGTTTTTCGATATATTCGTATCTATGCACCTAGTGTTTCAATTGATGTGTATCGTTTTAACCAAGAATAGACTAAACTTTTAACCTATTAATATGTGAGCCATTGACATGCTACCTTATACAATTCAACTCATTGTATCTAAAACATGGTTTCTTACCAAATCCTATATCATTTCCTCACAAACCCATGACCTTACTTTAGCATTTAATCAACCCCTTGAATTGAAACATAAGTGAAAACATTCATTCAATTTAAACAATGGAAGATAAATGAAACTATCATTAACAATCCCATTCATAATCTGCAAAGAAATTACACAGGCGAACACATACTTTAAACTAATATTTTCTATTACTATTTTGACTGTAAAACCCTTTTAAGATAATTACATCATAAATTATACACATAACTGGTTCCTGGTATATCCATTAATCCATCTATTTACATTAGCCTCCTTTTCTGAGCTTAGCATTTTCACCTAGACCTTTCTAAGACTTGAAAATCTGAACTCCTCCTCTCTTTGTAATCATCTTTGAAATACCCTTTATAGAAAAAAAGAGCAACAATCATCTAGCTGGATTACGATTACATTTCATATTCATTTGAAAAAAAAATCAAAAAATTTTGAGAGATTCCCTAGATGGTTATATGCAATAATTGATAAAACAAGGGGAAGAAAAAAGACAAAATTCTATATAATTTGTTCAGGGATGATAGCCAAATCACCATAGAGTAGTGCTAGTCACTGTTGTAGTGTCCACATCAAGCAAAAAGGTTTTCTAAATTATACTAGCTGAAAGACTTCTACATCAGCATGGAAGAGTAAAAGACAAAAACCGCAGACACATTGGAAATGGTGTCATCAAAAACTAAAACAAGGTTGGGACATTACTCTAATTCTTAAGAATTAGAGTATGCTCATCCACTCCTCGTTCTTGATGCAATCGGAGGAAACATCACCAAATCCTCATTACAATCATCATACGACACCAGAGAGAGTAGGTATTGGCTATACCCCGAGTAACTGTCATCTCCATCATTTGAAAGGATATCAGAAAGCACAATGGGAGAATTATATTTCTATAGGTAGGCCTTTAGATGCTTGTCCCTTTCTTTCATGGCCTTCCTCATAGGAACAACCAACTCCTTTCCTTTAAACTTGACCAATTTTTTTGAAATGGTCTTGTTTCATAAGTTCTAGTTACTCTAGACAATTGTCTTCTTCTTCTTTTGACCACGGGCACTCCTTTTACCCTTAGGAATCATAGGAGTCTCACGAATCTCCTATTCAACAATAGGAAAATCTCCATGACACTCAAAAACACTAAGATGGCTAGACCTCCTAATAGGTTGATTTGGCACACCAAACTTTCCCATTTCATAAAACTTAGGCAAAAACTAACAAGTTTAAAATGAGTAGAAAACCTAACAATCTTAGAAAATTCTGAACCAAATTTGTAGAAAAAAACACCCACAAGCCTTGACAACTAGAACTAGTCCCAAAAATATGAATTCTTAGACCAACTAGAACATGGATTACAAAGAGCTCATATGAATACCAACCTACCTAGAATAACACATCAACTTCTCAGCACTTAATCACCTATCACTTGCAGACTTCTTCTTATGACTCACACCTCATATTTTCTATAGACTAAAAATGGTGAGATCAAATGGAAAAAATCCTCCATTAAATTATACACAATTTGGAGCATGCAATAATTAATGATTGAAGAACTCCTCATGCGAGTGAGTTGATAGCTTAGTAGATTAGCTTTGAGTCTAGGTTGTCCATCTTTGCGGATTTAAAACATCATCAATGGTGACCTCAAGCATTGTTTTTGGCCTTTGCAACTTGTTACTAGAAAGCAACGATGCCACCTCAAATACTACCATGTTTTCCCTTAATCTTCATTAGTCACCTATGATCTAATGATTAACATGCATTTCCAGCCTAATGCGCACCTTTCCATTTATATCAAAAAAGTACACAGAGTTAGTATTGGAAGTGAATATTCTTTGAAATGACTCATCGCGCGTCACGGGTCCATACCACCCGTCTAGGGTTCAAATAGTGACAACAACATCAATGTGATGAAATCTGGACCATTAGATCATTGCATCACTTTGATAATCTTCATCATGTCACATGCCCCTGATTTGGATTTAAAAAATCCACATCACATCAGCGATATTCTTTGAAACCAGTGATGAAACCATATCAAGCCACATACATCTACATCAAATACCGAGGTACCAAAGACATCACTCCCAAGAATACATCAGATTGGCAAAGGAGAACCCTAAACAAATACATCATCGCTCATCACCCATTTGAAATTCAAAACATGGAGAAGATCCACAATGAGAAATAAAAGAAGATACAACAAGCTCTAGGGTTTGTTGATGGGTTTTTTTGCACCTTCTCAACATAGGCAACACACAAGTATGCTACCTCTCTTGAAAGGTAATTTCAACAATTAAGTTGGAGAAATCACCCCAAGGTCTCTTGAGTGTCAGGTCATCACAATGCTTGGAATAGTTCAATTGGTTGATGTGTTTTGTTAGTAATCATATGGCGACCTTTACGGTTTAGAAAGCATGGGAACTTGGGTCTAAAAATAGAGTTCCAAAGTGTTGGAAGTGAATGAACAATGGCTGGCCACTTAAAATAGCAAGTTGAAACTCACCATGTTCATCAGATTTAGCATTTTGTGATGCTTGGAATCCTATTTTAACAAACGACTAAAAGAAATAGAAAAAGAGAAAGGGGTTAAAAAGTTGTTCTAAATCTAAGCTATAATTGAATAGTAATAATGGAAGCTGCTACAGTAGAAAAACTTCCCTAAACTAGATTTTGCTTGACCAAGGGAAACCTACAACTACAAAAAATCAGTGCAATCTTCCAAGGTCTTCTAATTTTCAGATTGTGCATTCACCTCATGAACACACAATTGAAATAATTTTCAGCAAATAAGTTAGCTCATACTAGCTTTGTAAAGTGATTCATCATCAACAAATCACAAAAAGCATGAGTTGGAAGTGCATCCAATATTGTAACATCCAACACCACTAAATACATTCAAGAAACTACAAGCTAAAACTAATATGGAAGTTGAACCATGCATGCATAATGAACAAACTCAAAAGAAGGACCCATAAAAAAATTCAATGTTTCTCTCTATTGCTCCAAAATTCCCTTTACACTAGTTCTCCAACTACCTAAAAATGACAAGCAAGCCCCTATTTATAGTTTTCCAAAAGAAGAATGAATGGCCATGGTTAATATACATTGTGTGGCCCTGATTCAATATAATTTAGGTTTTCTCCTAACCCTAAATATATGGAAATTAAAAATACAGTTTTTTCTTTTTCCCTATTTTGTCATCCAGTGACCCCAACATTGTAGCAATTTTGTCTTGTAGCTATTTTTTGGGCTATGGCTGAAAACTACCAAAGGCTACTTTTTTTCTAATATATTTGTAGCATCCTCTCAGCCATTCAAGTGTATCCTTTTGCTGATTGATATTACTAAGAAGCATATGTGTTTCTCTTGATCCTGGTGGACAACTCCTTAATGATCATTGTAAGTGTAGAATATGTGAATAAGATTAAAACAATTCTTAATAAGAAATTATATCAAAGACAACTCAATTTGAACTAAATCAAAGTAGTAATCAATTGAAAGCGTCATATTGTTCTCTATCTCCAAAGATTTATTAAATCAAAATTGATCTTAGATTGTTAAGCACTATGATTGTTAAAATGACTATCTAAAGAATGAGATGATAAATAATGTAAACTAGCATGTATGAAACAGATAATTGCAGCTACAAGATGCAGCCATTGATGTGAAGCTTGATTGTTGAATTGCTTTGAATATTGATGCTTGATGCTTGATGTCTAGATTCCTACAGAGTAAGAGTGCACAATCTTGATTATCTGGATTCCTGTAGAGTAAGAGTGCACAAGCTTGTTTATCTGGATCCTTTTCTTGGTTCAATGAGGCTTTATTTATAGATTTCTTGGCTGTAGAAATGCACAGGGAAAGTTTTGAGAGGCTTGGATTCAATCTAGAGAATTGAATGGTGAGAGATGGAGGAGATTGACAGAAAGATGGAGATTGTCTCTACCCATGAAAACACCAGGCAAGAGAAGAGGAAAGATTGATGGAGGAGGATTAAGAGATCAAATTCCAAATTTGTCTCCAATTTGTCTCCAAAACTTCCCGTGAAGTTTCAAAGCATTAATTGTGACAAATTTAGGCATAGATTAGACATAGGAAATCTAATTCATTTTTTAGGAAATGTAGATTGGAATATTCTTTATGCTCTAATTCAAATATTTTTTATTTATTTAAATTAGGAAAAGGGAGATAAATAATTTAATGAAACGAACTATAGGATAGTTGTTTATTAAATTAATCAGAGGAATATGGTAATTAATAAATAAAGTGTTTTGATATTTATTTAATTAATTTAAGATGGATGTGATAGATTGAAATAGGGATTTGATAATTAAATCGAACAAAGTATTTAATTAAGATGAATTTGAATGTGAACTATATAAATAAATATTTCTATTTATTCAATAGTAGAGGAAAATAGGATAATTAATCAAATAATTTGTATTTAATTAATCAGATGCTACAGACCAATTTTAGGTGTATACATTTTGCCCCTCTTCGAAGTGATGTGTTTACGTGTTGCTTCGAAGAAATATTTTGCTACTACTGTCAGGATTGATGATTTTGAAAAATAATTCCGTATGCCCCAGACATGCCCCAGATTTTGATTTTCAGATGATTTGATGACAATATGCTCCCTCGGGAGATAAATTAATGATGTCATGATTTTTAGAATTTTTCAAAAATTTGATGATTTTTTATTGTTTTGATGATGTTTCGATAATAAAATAATTGATCTCTCGAAAAATGATGAAGAAATGAGCCCTCAGATGAGTTTTAATTAATTTCATGGATAAAATTAATCAAAATATAATTAAATCCACTAAAAATACCTTTTTAAAAACTATAAATAGTGCTAAAAGGTCATTTTCAAAATCATATTTGCTTTTTGAGTTCAAAATTCCTAGTGATAAAGACTCTTCTGCCAGCTGGAGCAAGATGCCTATCCCCTACCACACTCACCAATTTGAGCGCATTCGACATCACTGATGGCCACCTGCGTATGGACCTCCGGTATGTACCCCTCGACCTCCTCGTAATTCATGCATTTCTATTTTTTTATGCCTTTTAGCGTCTAGGCATGTCCAAGTCCATTTTAGTGCTTTCAAGTTGCGCTGTAGTGCTTACATCTCAATGTAGCACTTCCAGTAGGTACTTTAGCGCTTTGAGTTTTAGCGCTTGCATTTAAAACTTTAGCGCTTCCAGTCGATAAAGTAGCGCTTTCAATGATTTAGCGCTTAGGAGTCAAAAATTAGCACTTTGAAGCCAGATTTTAGCACTTTGAGACTTTCAGTACTTTGAGTTGGTGAATTAGCGCTTTTAGGGTCTGTTCTAGCGCTTCTGGTAAAGCAGTGCTTTGACGACCTATTGTAGCCCTTTGATGCAAAAAATTAGTGCTTCAGGACTTTTAGCGCTTCAGAAGCCTGTTTTAGCGCTTCGGGGTGCTGAAATAGCGCTTTCAAGATTTAGTGCTTTAGGTCCCTATTTTAGCATTTTTAACTGATAAAGTAGTGCTTTTGGGATTTAGCACTTTGGAAGTCTGTTTTAGCGCTTCTCGTCAGAATTGAAGATTTTGACTTAGTGAACCTTGATTTTGTTAATTCCGATCATGTTCATTCTTCTTATTGGCATGATTTGACAATCCACATTCTTGATGTTGGATTTGATGATTTAAATAAGACTAAATCTCATGATAGGTGAGAAGAAATCCTATTTATTGATTATCATCATGATAGGCAAGGAAATGATTCAATACTTGATAAATCTCATGATAGGTGAGATCTAGGTAATGTTTGATGAACCTCATGATAGGTGAGGTTTGTTGATGATTTAAGAACCTCATGATAGGTGAGGTTTGATGTTCGTTTATGAATTTTGATCGAAAATCCATACCATAGCTTTTGAAAATAGACTTGATAGTAGAATGACGTTTGATTCTTGACATAGTTCATTGATTGTAGATTTTTCGTTATGATGATAGGAGGATCTGGGTACTCTCCAGATACAAGAGAGGTTTCCTTAGACTACAGATTTAATACCTCATCTGACACTAGATGAGCTTCAAGTGATAGGCCATTGTGGCCTTACGAGCTTGCTTGAGATGCCCCAAATTAGGATTAATCGGGGTTTGTTGACTGCATTGGCTGAGAGGTGGCATAGTGACCACAACACCTTTCACCTACCCATCGGTGAGATGACAATCACACCAGAGGATGTGTGGCATATTTTGCGCATTCCATTCATGGGAGAGATTGTCACTTATGATTCTCATGGGACCAGCAGTAGAGATGCTCTCCACAGAGTTTTTCAGGATCAGGACATAGAGGGTCCAAGCATTCGATGGGGGAGGATCACGAATTCTTATGCGACACTACCTGTAGTGCTAGCTGGATTCATTAGAGGATTCCTTTGCCTTGATCATAGGTCAAAGGGATTCCTCATCGGCTGGGGTAGGACTCTTGAGAGCATGATGGTACATGTTACCAGATATGCGTGGGGGATGTGCATGTCAGCGCATCTTTATCATGATCTACACTCAGTTGTGTACCTTGGTGCACGTAGTTTATCAGCAAGGGTGACCCTGTTACAGGTGTGGGCTTGGGAGCATTTTGCTATTTGTCGACCATTTCCAGTTGCAGATAGACCAGCCGACAGACCGTATGTTTTTAGATACAGAGGTCGGTTCACCTAGGCCCGGATGGGAAAATTAAAGCATTGGAGATGGGTGTTTGATGACACTGAGACAGTTATCCAGCGTCCATACCTTGACTGCGAGGAGTGGGATGAGAATGGTGTAGTATTGGGATATTTTTGTGATTCTGTGTACCTCATTGGTCAGACTCCATTCATACTAGAGAGATTCTTGCTTCGTCAGGTATACAAGCAGTATGGAATTGTTCAGTGCATGCCACAAGGAGTAGCCCATTATGCATGGTGATGGATGGATATTCTTGATAGGGGTCCCACACTACCCTATGATGTTATTGTAGAGGGATACGGGACCTTACAGCCCTCTCCTTGGGACATGCAGAGAGATATCTCAGAGGTAGCTGGGACAGAGGATTACGCAACATTCCTAGCCTTGGTCCCCCATCCTCGGATTACTATCCCCAATGAGCCAAGACCTTTAGTTGTAGAGGGGGATGTGGCGAAGGGTTCTGCAGATAGTAGGGGTGGAGATGATTCTTCATCCAGCAGTGGCTTAGAGAGCAGTAGTAGTTTGAGCAGTAGCAGCAATGATAGTGATGGCAGCAGTGGAGGAGATAGAGGGGCAGGGCCAGACATCAACAGTGCTCCTTCTTCTAGTAGGCCTTGTACAAGGCAGGTAGTGACATTGCTAGCAGTTGGGTAGCAGAGATAGATAGCTAGGCTTCAGGCATAGGTCCAGACTTTGTAGGGGCAGTTGGTACAGGCTCGGAGCATGCTTGTGCAGACTCAGACCCAGATGCAGGCACAGGCACAGGTGCACGCACAGGCCTTAGCACAGGTGTAGGGACAGTTAGTCGCTATGCAAACATAGGTTGATACCCTAATAGCAGAGCGAGACAGTGCTCGGTAGATTGCCGAGAGGGCACAGGAGATAGCTGAGACTCTCCAGAGATTAGTTGATGGCACCTCCATAGGTGATTATACGAGAGAGGTTCTATGGGTTGGCCGAGAGGCCGAGTTCTATAGAGGCCGCTATCATGATGCAGTGCCTACCGAGCACCGAGTCAATTATGCCCTGTCAAGATTTGGGTGGACTCATAGACGGATAGTCAGTGAGGGGGTGACACAACCTCCATGTAGAGATTCCAGAGATTCGGGTCCTTCTAGGGGTGGTGGTGGTATAGGTTCTGTTAGGCTTACTCACTCTGGTAGTAGCAGGTCATAGATGCCATTGTGATCCTCTATGATGTAGCTCATTGTATGATTATGTATTTTGTGGTTCAAACTTCATTGTATACTTGACATTTGTGATATATATATGAGATGCAGTTGATGTGATATGATGATGGCTTTATGATTTATATTTGATGGATGTTTTTATTATATGATTATGTGGTGATTTAAATCTTAAATGTGATGATGTATATGAATGATTTTATTTGAATGCAATGATGCAATGATTTTGTGATAAATGTATGTGTAGATTAGATGATATATGGATATAAGATGTGATGTATGATTTTCTAAATGATAATAATGATGATGTAATGACTTGCAAGACTTTTTATGGAATGATCTTATGATGAATGATCTTTGACGGGTGTAATGATAATAATGACGTGATGTTTAAATGTATGGATGGTAAATGATGTATGCATATGATGTTGGTAGATGATTTGTAACTATATGGTAAAATGATGATGATTTTGGATTTTATGTCAAGTATACTCAGTTTTATTTGTAGATTAGATTATCATTGATTGGAATCCTTTATGCAACAAATACTCTACAGATAATGAATGATGATGAATGGAATCTAATTTAATCATGCAATGATATGCAAAACATATGTCATTTTAACAGTCTTTATGTGCTTGGTATCATCATAAGGCTTTATTGAATGTTGAAAGTGAATACAAGCGTCAATGGTTGTGATAATCCAATGATGACCTGAGTATTTCTTTCATGATTTTTGATATTGCAATCAAACACAAGCATCTAGGTATAATTGAACCGAGATGAATTGAGAATTCATTGCGTAAACAAGTAGTGATTAATCATTTCAATGTGTGAATTCCAAATGTCATCGGTGATACATTTGCATAGCACATCCTCTGACAATTCATACATTTATATGATTAACGTACTGACAATAGACAATAAAAATATCATCCTTTTTCCTTGTTCCTCTAGTTCAATACATCATTGAGTTACTCCAAAGAAATGATAATAAAAAAGTGTAATTTATCCATTGTTTATTTAGAGTGTTCCATTCATTATTCAGATTTTTAGATCATCCATCCTGATTTTGACATGTTTTTGGATTTTCGAGATTTTTGACTAAAGACCTAACCTACTAACCTATCTTAGGGGTCTCGGGGGCTGATTTAAGATTAGCCTTGCCTACATTACACATGCAGAGACCACGTAGTTTGACTGACATAGACCTATGTTTTTGGATTTTTGATAAGATTTTTGATATGATATGGATGGTTGATGCCTTTCTGACGATGATTTATATTGCACTTTGATCTTTTTTTCGGTTTTCTGCCATACTATTGTGTTTCCCTTTGGTGAAATTGATATGTTCTAATTTCCCCTAATGATATCCAGATGTTTCCCCCAAGCTATGGAGTGATATGTTGACTACGTGACATGAGTTTTATAATGGATGTAATGATGGACAAACAAATGATATGATATGAATTGATACTGACTTTCAGACGAATGTTCCTGATATGTTCATAATAGATGGGAAGGCTGATCTTAGAATCACATATGATGCCTATTTCTAGGTTTTCACCAAATGCTTTGATTACACCCTTTGTGTTTTTTTTGTATTTTTCTCATTTTTTTGTTTTTCTTTGTTTTTTGGTATTTTTGTGTTTGCCAAAATGCCTATTTGCCAAGTTTTCACCAAGGAAACAATTTTCAAAATTTTGCCTCGTGCACTAGGAGTTTTAAGCATAGAATTTTCTGAGATGAATACTATTGATAGGTTCATCAAACAGATCCCCTTCTGACGTTGATAGCTGATATGCTCCTGATCCATACACTAATATGATGACAAATGGACCAAGTCAGTTAGGCTCAAATTTTCCTTTATTTTCTCTATCCTACTGATTCTTAGGGTTTTCCTTTAGTACCAAGTCACCAACCTGAAAGACTCACGGTTTTACCCTGTGATTATAACTTCTTGACATTATCTATTGATAAGTTGTTAGATGATTAATAGCTTGTTGATGATGCTCATCCAACAACTCTAGTTCTTGCAGTCTAGATACCCTATAGTCTTCATCTGAAATGATATCTCTAAGTGATACATGAAGGGATGGAATTTCAACTTCAATGGGCAATATGGCTTCTGATCCATATACCAAAGCAAATGGTGTAGCTCTCGTTGGTGTTCTAATGCTTGTTCTGTAGGCCCATAGTGCAGGGTTGAGTTGAACATGCCAATCACATCCAACATCGTTAACCATCCTTTTGAGAATTTTGAGTATGGTTTTGTTTGAGGCCTCTACTTCTCCATTCCCTCGAGGATAGTATGGTGGGGAAAAATGATGTTGGATGTGGAACTTATCACATAGTTCTTGGACATCTTGATTCTTGAAAGGTCATCCATTATCAGTGATAATGGATTGAGGGATACCATACTAACATATTATGTAGTTCAAGATGAAAGAGGAATTTTTCTTCCTAGTGATGGTAGTAAGAGGTACTACCTCTATCCATTTCGTGAAATACTCTATAGCTATAATAATGAACTTGTGTCCATTAGATGAAGATGGATTTATTTTTCCTACCAGATCTAGGCCCCATTAACAAAAAGGCCATGTCGATGTGAAGAGATGCAGTTCTTGTGCTGGTGCATGAACTAGGTTGCTGTGAACTTGACATTTTTGACATTTCTTGACAAATTTATATGATTCTTTCTCCATGCACGACCAATAATATCCCAAACGAAGGAGTTTCTTAGCTAGATTTATTCCACTTGAGTGAGTACCACAAATATCCTCATGAACTTCTCATAGGGTCATTTCAAATTCATTGCATTCTAAACATCGAAGTAGGGTACCATCAAGACCTCGATGATAAAGGACATTTGTGATTAATGTGTGTCGGGTGGATTGGCAGATAAAATTTCATTTTTGGTTCCAGGTAAGATATGGAGGAAGAATATCATCTTTCAGGTAAGCATAGGTTTTTTTGTAGATGGAGGGTTTAGTGGCTTCTAGATGGCATATGGTAGTGGATTTTGATTGATAATGGGAAGGACATGATACTTGTTCTACCATAAACTCATTACAAACATGCTTTTCAGGCAGTTGTAGTAATGAAGCAATTGTAGCCATAGCATCTACAACTTTTTTCTCCGCCCTTTGAATCTAATCAAATTTGATACTGAAAAAAGACTGTTTTAGATTATCTATTTGTTGCTTGTAGGGCATCAATTTTTCATCTTTTGTTTGATACTCATCATTGACTTGGTAAATAACCAGCTGAGAGTCCCCGTATACTTGTAAATCCGTGATTTTCCATTGAATCGCTATCTTGACCCTAATAATCAATGCTTCATACTCTGCCACATTATTTGTACATTGAAACATGAGCCTATATGATTTTAGAATTGTGTGTCCTTGAGGAGAGATGAATAACATCACTACTCCTGATCCTCGTTGTGTGTATGATCCATCAAAATATAGTATCCATTGTTGGGGCATTGCTGTCATAATGTCTACATCTAGAAATTCCATTGTCATTGGGTGATCATCTGGTAGAGGAGCTTCAGCTAGCTGTTCAACGATTGCTTGTCCCTTGATTTCCTTTCTTTGGATATATTGAATGTTGAATTCACTTAGGAGCATAACCCATTCTACCAGTCTACCTGTTAAGGAAACTTTACTTAGTAGATACTTCAAAGGGTCGATCTTTGCAATTAACCTAATTGTGTGAGTCAGCATGTAGTGTCTTAGTTGTTGAGTAGCAAACACTACTGCTAAGCAAGACTTTTCTATGAATGTATAGTTTATCTCATAGCCATTTAAAGTTCTACTAGTGTAGTAGATAGCGCACTCTTTCCCTTCATAGTCCTCTTGTGCTAATAGTGCCCCCAAAGAGATATATGCCATGGCAATGTACAAAATAAGAGGCCTTCCTTCTGTTGGTGGCATGAGAACGGGTGGTGACATTAGATATTGATTGATTTGATCGAATGTTGTTTCACACTTCTCATCCCACTTGAAAACTATATTTTTATGCAATAGATGATTAAAAGGATGACTTTTGTCTACCAGTTGGGAGATGAATCATTTGATTGATTGAAGTCGTCCTTGTAGTGATCTGAGTTGGCTGATATTCTTAGGAGGTGGCATATTCATAATTGCTTTGACTTTTGTTGGATCAACCTCAATGCCCTTTTCTGAAACAATGTATCCTAGTAGTTTTGCTGATGTAACCCCGAAGACACACTTCTTTTGGTTTAACCTGACATTGAATTTCTCCATCCGTGTGAAGATTTTATCTAGGATATGTAGATGTCCTTCCCTTGTAGTAGATATTTCCAAGATATCATCCACATAATCCTCCATGAAAGTGTGCATCATATCATGGAAGATTGTCGTCATTGCTCTTTGATAAGTGGCTCCTACATTCTTTAGACCAAATGGCATCACGTTCTAGTAGAAGGTTCCCCATGGACATGTAAAAGTTGTCTTTTCTTGATCTTCTGGAGCTATCCTTATTTGATTGTACCCAGAGAAGCCATCCATGATTGATAACATGGCATGCCCTACCGTCAAGTCCATAATGATGTCTATATTTGGAAGTGGAAAATCATCCTTTGGGCATGCTTTATTGAGGTCCCTGAAATCTGTGCAGATTCTGATGCTATTGTCTGGTTTTGAAATAGGTACTATGTTAGATATCCATTCAGCATAGTCTATAGACCTTATGAATTTAGCATCCAATAATTTCTTTAATTTTGACTTTACCATTAATGCTATGTGAGGATGCATTTTTCTTAATTTTTGTTTAATAGGCTTGATTCCCTTTGGAAAAGACAAATGATGCATAAGAAGATTTGGATCTAAGCTTGACATATCAGAATTTGACCAAGCAAATTTGATGCTTCTTGCTTTAAAGAAATTGATAAATTTCAGTCTCTCTTGACTAGTCATTGATTCTGCTAGATGTAGTACTTTTGCCTTCTCTTCTGTGCCAATGTCCACCGCTTGTGTAGGTTCAACCAGAACTGATGATCGCTCATGATAGTGTTCTGGGAGAGTGTCAAATCTTCCATCCTTCAGTGCCTCAGAAAGGTTTTCACTGTTGGATGCATTCTCTATTTTTACTTTTTCCAGATCTAATGCTACCATAGAATGGTTTTCACCATTAGATCTGTTTTCCCTATTGTCAATTTTGCAACTGGAAGATTTGACACCCTCCTGCTGAGTCATATTGTTATGAGTAATATAGATAGAATTTGTATCACATTTGGTATGACATAGGAAATGCATGATGACATCATCATTTGCAAATTTTGGTACAGTCAAAGGTTCGATAGGTTCCCAATCAATAAGTTCTAGATGGATTAGTGGCATGGTATCATCAAATTGATTTAAGTCAATGGAAGTAAGGGTGAGGACAGTAATATCATCATAATTTTCATTTGGGATATCGAGATCCATGATGGTACCCTCTTTGAAATCATCTAGTTCACTCAAATTTTGTTCATCCTTACTAGAGTCATCGATATTTAGTGATCCCTCGATGAATGGTCTAGACCTAGAGCCTTGGCCCTCCTCACATGTAGGTGTATATTTTTGAATCACATCAATTGGAATATCAACGACAAGTAGATCACAAGGTAAGGCCCACTCATATTCATTTGAGTCTATTTCAGAACCATCTCTAAAGTGAAGGATATTTTCCATAGCCGTCTTTGTTAGCTCCTGCTTCTCTTCTTCAGAGTATCCTAGTCCTGGTTTTTGTTTTGTGTGGAGAGTGAGAGATTTGATAGGTTCTGTGATTCATTCCTTTCTTAATCCCACTGGTCCTTGTCCTTCATAACCCATCTTTTCAAGGATAGCCTTTCCTTTGCCATACTTGTCTGTGTTGATGTTAACATTTTTGATACTGATCTCTTACATTGATGGTTCTTCATCCTTGTATAGCCAATCCAAGACTGCTTTGTTGTCTGTTTCTTCTGCTATGGTTCCAGATTTTACAAATGTTTCTTGAAGAATTGTGCTAGGTAAAGATGTTAGAGGTTTGATCATTGATGGTTGACCATATTTCCTAGGAGATGGCATTAACTGTGATAAGTTAAGCGATTGCTCCACTGAGTATTGTCCAATTCCTTTATCTGTCAACTGAACTTTCTTTTGAAATTTGTCTGATAAAGAAGTATGCATATCTAGATTGTTTGTTTCAACATGACTTGTGTAGACATGTAAAATATACATGCACCTAATTCTGATCCTACTAACATCGTTTCATCTTGATTCATACTTTCAGCTTATCAACACCTTTCATCCCTTAATTAAATAAATAATTATTTATTTAATTAGGTCTTTCTCCTTTGGTGTTTAAAACAATCAATTTAATTTAATTAATCATCTTTCTCTGTTCATTTAAATAATTCATTTTATTTAATTAAAATCTCTAAAGTCCTCCTATTAAATTAAATAAATTAAACCTTATTTGATTTAACCTAACACATTCCTTCTTTATTAAATAAATCAAATCATTTATTTAATGAATCATTTCCTTTCAATTTTGGACTTAAATCAATTAATAAATTTAAGTCTAAATTGTCACATCTCCTAATTCCTCATTAAATTAATCAAATCCTTGATTAAGTTAATCCCTATCACTAAAATCCTCTAGAGAATGCAAGTTGCACAATAAATCAATTACTTTGATTTATTTAATTGCCTATTTTCTCTCAAAGAAAGCATCAAAAGGGAATATTCCCTCATTTGAATTCATAAAGGTCAAGTGGACTTGGTCCTTCCAACAAGGCATTCAAAGCCTCTTACATGTCCTTTGCATTGAGCCAAGTGACATTAACTCCATTTCTCTTTCCCTCGCACATATCACATTCAAAATTCAAATTTGAATCCAATGGCATTTATCATGCACATTGACCAAAATGTGCTCATTCCTCAACCATTCACATCTTGACAAATGGCACTTGGCCATTGGATGTTGAATGATCCCACATTGCTTATTTTCATTCATTCTTTCAAGATTGGAATCTATAAATGAGAGACTCTTCCTCTCATTCAAACATCCACAATTTGAGTAGACTTACTCTACTCAACTTCATCCTCATCCACAACTCATATGCAAAGTTACTCTCTCCACATTGAGAGCTAATTTTGCCAATTTCATCCAATCATTCACCATATTTGAGATTTTGCATCAAGGTTATGCTCAAATCTCTTTGGAGATTTGACCATTTCTCTCATCCAATCAAGCATTTGCAATTAGGAATTGGGAAATGGCCAATTGCAACATATCATTGGCACCAATTCCCCCATAAGATCTTTAACTTATTTGCTTAATTAGGATTTAATTCAAGTTTCTTGCTTCATGTTCTTCATTTTCCTAATTATAGCTTAATAGGTGGATTTCATGGGGAATTCCTCAAATCTTTATATGCATATGTGATCTAACACTAACAATGTTTGACTTCCTTGTGCATTTGTAGGTTTAGGGGTTCACAACTTGTTTCTTTCTTTACCTTTCTTTTGCACCCACTTGGTAGTAATGCTTGGACTTTGTTTGTTCTTGGATGACGATGAACTTGAAGCTTCCCTGTTGTGAGGGACAAAGGTGTCTTGAGATATCCTCAATGTGTCACAATGTTGTGGATGATTATAATTAGCAGCTATAGTCACCTCTTGTCCATTTACTGGAAACTTTAAGCATTGATGGTATGTAGAAGGTACGGCCTGCATTTCATGAATCCAGGGTCATCCTAAGAGTATGTTGTATGTCTTGACTCTCTTTCCAACACTCGAAATGCTATATGCTTCATCATGGGTCCCAACTGAATGGGTAATACAATTAAGCCTTGGGATGATCTTTCCTCCTCATCATATGCTTTGATGGTCATTTTCCTTTGAGCATCAATAGCGTCTTTGGAATATCCTAGTGCACAGACTAATTTTAGGGTGCAAATGTTCAAACCAGCTCCCCCATCTATTAGAACTCTCTTAACGTGATGATTGTGGATACATACTTCGATATGCAATGCTATGTTATGCGGATTGTTTAATGAGACATCATCCTGTTCAGAGAATGATAGACAATGAGGGGTAGTCAGATGTCCCACCATAGCTTAGAATTGACAAACATCCTAATTTTTTGGTACGGTTGTGGAAACTAATGCTTGTTCGAGAACTTGGTTATGTGATGGTGACAACTGAAGGAGTTCCAATATTATTATTTGTGCGGGGATTTTTTGCAATTGATCGACAATATTATAATGAGATTGAGGTGTAACCTCATGTTCAAATCCTACTCCTTTTAATACTACCTTGGCTTGCCCCCTAGTTATGACGTTTGCTGGTTGATGTTCTTGATTCTCTCGGGGGGTATTTTTCATTTGATTGATAACATCATAATGTGATGGAGGTGGAACTACATGCATGAAGCCCATTCCCTTTAACATTACTTTGAATTGTCCCCTAGTTAGCACATTGGTTGGTTGATGTTCTTGATTTTCTCTTATTTTTAAGACATTTATTTGATTATCAGAGTTTTGCATGCTTGGGAGTAAATGCAAAGAGGTAATGTTGTTGGTTTCATTTTCATCAATGTTATCACTAACTACATGATCATGTTTGACTTCAAATAGACACAGGATTGTTGTGTCATAGACATGATTAGTGTTATTCCCTTTGCTATTTGATGATGATGCACCTTTGTCATAATTTGGCAAAGGATCTTTGAAGGCTGAATGATCGTTGTTATTTTGGGGTCCTTCCACATACACTTTGTTGCTGTGCACCAAATCTTGTACTGCATGTTTCAATTCCATACAGTCGTTTGTTTCATGACCCTTGTTATTATGATAGTTACAATAATCAGTGTCATTCCACCATGATGGTTTGACTTTTGGATCCCATAATCTAGCTTCCCGTGTAGTGAGAAGACCTCTGGTAACTAATTCCTTCATTGCTGATTCCATTATTTGACCCAAAGGTGTGAACCTTCACCGATTTGATAGTTTTTGATACGACTGTGGTTTTATGTTTTCATTGCTTTGTGTGGTATTTGACTTGACATTTTGTTTGTTGTTCTGATTCTTTGATGTGGACGTGGTTAAATTGAAAACCGGTTTGATGTTTTGGGGATCATTTGTTGTCTCATTTATATTTCGGTTCTTTTTCCAAAATTTTGGCTTCTCACCGCTTGAGTATTGATTTGAGGAGTTACTTGTGTTGGTTGTTTTATCATTAAAATGCTTGATAACTCCTCGCTCGACTAATGCCTCTTCGATTTTAACACCATTTTTTATCACTTTTTCAAACGTTGGAGGACATTGTAGTTCCAATCTATAACTCATTTCTTCTGTCAAGTTTTCAATGAACAATTCCATCTTTTCCTCTTCAGGAATGGATCTAGGATATCTAGCGAACAAGCATCACCATCTTTAGAGAAAAGACAAGAATGTTTCTCCCTTGTTTTGTTTGAGATTGTAAAGATCTTTGATAGTAACATCATGTTGGATGTTGAATGAGTATTGAGAGATAAATCTGTTGACTAGTTCCTCAAAAGTTTTGATACCTGGTTTTAACTTTGAAAACCATTCCATACATGATCCTCCCAAACTCCTTGGGAATAATCTCATTAAATAAGTTTCTTCTTGCGGAAACTCAAGACTCATTGTTTTAAACTCTCTGATATGATCTATGGGATTTGATCTTCCATTATACTTATCGTATTTTGGGATCTCACAATGTCTAGGAAAATGTATTAAGCTGACCGTTGCATCAAAAGGATAAGGACAAATGTCCTGTATCGCATATCGCTTGGTAGTCCCATTTGTCATATCTTGTATTTGTTGCTGTAACAATTGCATTTGTGATGTTAAAGTAGCAACTGGATCTATTATGTGCGTTGGTTGTGGTATCTCAGTATCATTTATTTCTGGTGTTTCCTTCAAACGGTTTACATCAAAATCTTTTGGAATTTTGGCCCTTGATTCGGCCAACATTAAAAGATATTTTTCCATGTCTTGTTCTAGAATTTTTTCCATAAATATGTGAAACTTGGGATCTTGTTGAGCCGCTTGGATATCTTCCAGAGTTATTTCATTCTTATCATTGTGGTTCAGATTGTTCCAAAGATTTTCTTCTACCATTTCTTGTGATTTTAAAATTTCTTTCTCTAAGAGTCTCTATTTTTGGTACCTAGTTAAGATTGCCATACAAATTTTTGCCCTTTCTTCTGAAATGTTGATCTTATGTGTGGGATAGTGTCAAATTGAACCTTTTTAAACAAAGTTGAATAAGATGACTGATCTTATTGATGAGACAATATTTTAAAAGTTAATTACTATTCTTTGTTTCGTGATGAAGGATGATACTATCTTGATAATGAAACTTCAGTGTAGTAATTGATTGTGTATTTGATTTTGACACTTGTGATTTGCAAGATCTTGTTTCAATTGATAAGTTTGGAAATTTGTATAAACCTTTCCAACTTTGGTTCCTAGACAGTGATTTTGATAAAAAGAAAATTTGATTCTGATGAAAATGTGGATAAAATGACAGACTGATAGACTGGTTAAAATTTTGAACTCTTTGTTTTAAAAGTGCTAAAATAGAGACCAAAAGTGCTATTTCCTAGAAGCACTGGAATGGAGTCTAGAAGCGCTGAAATAGGTGACCGAAGTGCTATTTTGAATGAAGCACTGAAACAATGCCCGAAAGTGTTGGAGAAAATGACAGAAGCGCTACTTCCCAGAAGCGCTGAAATAGAACCCAAAAGCGCTGCAAAAATTGATAAAAGTGCTATTTTGCTGGAAGTGCTAAAATAATGACTAGAAGTGCTAAAATAGAGCCTACAAGCGCTATTTCATGAAAGTGCTAGAATAGTGACCTGAAGCGCTCAAACAAGTTTTCCAAAACACTAAAAACAAGACTTTTTAAGACTTTCTACTACAAAATTTGATCTGGTTCTTGTGGCATACTGTATCAAAGATTGTGGAATTGTGTGAGAGCTCTCCTCTGGAAGAAGGCTCGATAGTAGATTGGTTCTACTATGAAATCTAATGTGTGACCCCTAGCAAAATCATGATAGCGGTGGATGAAAGTTCTATGTTGCAAAAGAAGTTTCCGATTTTGATACCAAAAACATTGTTTTCTCAATTTGTTTCTATAACCAAGAGGTCTTTGGGGTTTTGTGACTTTGATTTTTCTTTTGAGAAACGTGGTGGACTTCCACTTTTGCAGCATGGATTTTCTGATATGTTTTGACTTGACATTTTCAGGATGATGTATAAATTTGGTTTAAATGAATTTGTGAAAACACGGCAAGCAATTTTGAATAAGTTTTTTAAAACTAAAAAGATTGTGTATGTTCAAAAATCACGAATGATCTTTATTGATTTTGATGGGTTGTTTTGACATTTGTACACAAATCAAACTGAATCACACTTAAGGACAAGTAGGTCATCATTATACTCACAGCCCACATCTTGAATTATGTTGACTCACACAACAGTGTCACCCCCTAGAGGGCGCCCATGTTTTTGTCGTTACCAGGCATGTACTCAAAGTGACAGAAGTAGATACCGAATCCCTTGAGCAAGCAGTCCTTGGTAATTATATGGTGAGTGTCTTGGGGGAAAATTCTTCCCTCCCCTTGCACCGTGAGTATGACAATGTATGGATACTGACTCGGTGAGCAACTACTCTATGGTTCGTAGATAGGGTTTCGTTCGATGTGGCAAATAGATAAACTCCCTCAAGAGACCTCCCAATCTTTAGAACAAAGATTTTGGGGATGGTTATCTTGCCTACTACCGTCAAGTTGGACTTTCATCAACTTTCATTTTTACTATAGTGGGTTGGATAACCTGGCTTTGGTTGTTCCCACTTAGGTCATTCCCATAGGGTGAGTACTTTTTCCCACTATGACAGGCCTGCTAAAGGATTTAATAAAGCGTAAATGACATGAAATAAAAGTGAATCTGGAACTTTGGTCACCTAGTTAAGGGGAGAGCATAAGCCTAATCACCACAAGCACAACATATAAGTTTGTTCTATTTTAAAATCCCAAAAAAAAAATTTCTAATCTATGTGAAGGTGTTGCTTCACAGAAAGCATGATGTTCTTTTTAACTTCTACTGTAAAAATGTGGTGACTATCCTAGGATTGATAGATTTTCTTTAAGAAAACAAAGAAAGTGACTATCCTAGATTGATCAATTTTAGTCCAACTTTGAAATGACTATCCTAGATTGATCAATTTTAGAAAACTTTGAAGTGACTACCCTAGATTGATCAATTTTAGAAAACTTTGAAGTGACTATCCTACATTGATCAATTTTAGTCCAACTGGGAGAAAAAAATTAAAAAGTTTGGTCGTGGATGCATTGGATCCAGACTGATTTTTACAAAAGTGCTAGAATATTGCACCAAAGTGCTAAAACAGTTACCTGATGTGCTAAAAACCGAAGCGCCGAAGTTTGACATGGAAGCACTAAAACACCCGATGTGCTAAAACAGTGACCGAAAGCACTAAAACAGTAACTGGAAGTGCTAAAGTTGAAAGTGCTAAAACAGCAACCAGAAGTGCTAAAATAACAACCAGAAGCGCTAAAAATTTTAATGGAAGTGCTACAAGAAAAACACGTCAAAAACCTATGTGACACTTTCCAGAAAATTGTAATTTTGATAAAGTTGGGGTTAATGCCCCATGGTGGGCGCCAAATTGTAAATGTAGAATATGTGAATAAGATTAAAACACTTCTTAATAAGACATTATATCAAAGAGAACTCAATTTGAACTAAATCAAAGCTGTAATCAATTGAAAGTGTCATATTGTTCTCTATCTCCAAAGATTTATTAAATCAAAATTGCTCTCGGATTGTTAAGCACTATGATTGTTAAAATGACTATCTGAAGAATGAGATGATACTAAAATACAATACTAGATGATAAACAATGTAAACTAGCATGTATGAAACAGATAATTGCAGCTACAAGAGGCAGCCATTGATGTGAAGCTTGATTGTTGAATTTCTTTGAATATTGATGCTTGATGCTTGATGTCTAGATTCCTGGAGAGTAAAAGTGCACAAGCTTGATTATCTATATTCCTACAGAGTAAGAGTGCACAAGCTTGATTATCTGGATCCTTTTCTTGGTTCAATGAGGCTTTATTTATAGATTTCTTGGCTATAGAAATGCACAGGGAAAGCTTTGAGAGGCTTGGATTCAATCTGGAGAATTGAATGGTGAGAGATGGAGGAGATTGAGAGAAAGATGGAGATTGTCTCTACCCATGAAAACACCAGGCAAGAGAAGAGGAAAGATTGATGGAGGAGGATTGAGAGATCAAATTCCAAATTTGTCTCCAATTTGTCTCCAAAACTTCCCGTGAAGTTTCAAAGCATTAATTGTGACAAATTTAGACATAGATTAGACATAGGAAATCTAATTCATTTTTTAGGAAATGTAGATTGGAATATTGTTTATTCTCTAATTCAAATATTTTTGATTTATTTAAATTGGGAAAAGGGAAATAAATAATTTAATAAAATGAACTATAGGATAGTTGTTTATTAAATTAATTAGAGGAATATGGTAATTAATATATAAAATGTTTTAATCTTTATTTAATTAATTTAAGATGGATGTGATAGATTCAAATAGGGATTTGATAACTAAATCGAACAAAGTATTTAATTTTGTTTATTTAATTAAGATGAATTTGAATGTGAACTATATAAATAAATATTTCTATTTATTCAATAGTAGAGGAAAATAGGATAATTAATCAAATAATTTGTATTTAATTAATCAGATGCTCCTAACCAATTTTAGCTGTATACAATCATCATCATTTGGTGAAAAGTAAGGACATGTGCAGGATCATCATTGAAAAAATAGGCCCTTAAGTGGCAATGAAAATTAAGAAAATCAGAGTTAGGCAACTTGACGTAAAAATTTGAATAAGTTATCTATATTATTTCAAAAACATGAAAGAATAGAATCTATAGAAAATTAAGTTTAGTTTCTAAACTACTAGGTTTATTTAAAAAAAAGAAAAATTTGTTTGGTGAAAATTTGAAATTTCAATGTAGTAGTACTTAAATTTCAGGGAAAAAATAAGAAGTAGGTGTCTGTCTGACCACCCTAACCACAATAAAATGATAATATTTTTTTATAAGATTTTAGATATAAGTAGAGGACTCATGTCCCAATGTGATGCATATTTTTTTGTAATTTTTTTCAAAGTAACTAATTAATTATGATTGTTTTATAACAACTTTTAAAAAATATAAAAACTCCTATGTCTGACCACCTTAACTTGGTCAAAACTTCATGAAATTTAATTTTTCTTTTTTTAATCCTATAGCATACAAAGCATAGAATGTAATGCATGTTTTAGATTCAAAAAATATGATACCATTTGAAAGCTATAGATTTTTTTCAACCAGCCTATCAATCAAGACTTTAGTCGTAATTCAAATAGAAAATGAATAATAATTATTTATTAAATTCAAAGTAAATCATAATTTATATTGGTGGAAAGATGAGAATATTCTTTAAAAACCCTTTTTGTTTCATCAATTTTGGGTAAAAAAAAAGTCATCATCCACATGAGCCATCATATCACTTACATATCGCCACTTTTTGGCCCATCACGATCCTGCACATACCCATAAGACAACTCCCTCTTCCTCCCTTCCGAAGTTCTTTGTCAATGACTTCGTTGATATAGGCCTTCTTCTAATGCCAATTCTATTAATGGGTGCTAGGAGGAGAGGCGAGCATAACATTAATGGTGATAGGAGTAATGTGCTCTTTCCTTGTTCAGCCTTCTCAATGGGCCTTCCTAATGGTCCCTCAATAGGTTCCATAAATCTTGTAGGAAAAAGATTTAGTAAGTGCTTTCATACATAAATCAAGTAAAATGTTAGTCAAATCATGTAAAATCATTGTTAGATCCATTAATGCATTACAAAAAGATCATAGAATTCATCATCGTTCAACATTTAGGGCTCATTTGGATCATTTGGACAAATGTGGGTCCAAGGGTGCATGTTTCCCTGGGGTGGAAGCCATAAAGATAAAATTAGTGAGAAAATGGCCCCGGGGCCATGGAGACCTAAAGGTAGCCACCCGCAAACAACAACTCACGGTTAGCAACCCGTAGATAGTAGCTCGTAGACAGCAACCCATAGCCGGAAACCCGTAGCAAAATTTTTGCAACTTCTTAAAATTTAATGAAATCTTGGCAGTTCACTAAGGCAACATGAAAACATCCCAAAACCATATGCAACTTGTCCCCAAATTCAAAACAAAGGAAAAAGCGAAGCAAGCGAGAAGGGACCAAGCCAACAGGAGCAAGGAAAAATCAAAGGAAAAGGGGGCCCTAAATGGAAGACGTCTATTGTCGAATGGAATGCAGGTAGGGAAATGTGGAATTCCAAGGGAAAAAGGATGCTTAGGTTTAGCTATTGAGTTGGCAGTATTCAAGGAATGGAAACCCACAAGTAGAAGTCAATGCTACAGGATCCACGGGCACCTCAGACGGCTAGGAGTTGTAGCTCATAATTCTTTGGGACATGCAAGAGAAAGATACTGGGCCGCCATCAAATGATTTCCATTAATAAACAACCCCAGAGGGATGGTATTCCATAGGCAGCGGTCCACATAGGCAAGCCCACAACAATCCTAAGAACTTAAGTTATGCATTAATGACTCTCAAAACATAGTGAAGGGTGATACCTCCTACAGAACCCAATATGCAGGTTGGCATGAAAATTCCACCATTTAAAAAAACAATGGAGGAGGGGCCATCCACATAGGGCCACCCATAGAGGCTGACCTACACACAACCTTGACTTAGTATTTTGATATGGTAGACTCCTGAAGATGAGACAACATTGAAGGGACCAAAGTTTGCAATTGCAGGTGGATGGGGTGACCTTGCCATTGAAGGATTGCAATTGAAGGACGGTGAGCCACATGCAGAAGCCCACAAAGGGCACCTAGACTTAGCAAAATTTTGGGTGATGGGTTCAGTCCACTCAATGACAAAGATGAATGTGGATTCCACGCTGTAGGGAGTCATGAGGACTTGGTCGCTAAAAAATGGAAAGATAGTGATGGAAGCTTGCCAAGGGAGACCCACAAATGTGGGTCCACCAAGCTTGATGAACGCTTGGGCAAAAGGCCAAGGGAAATCCGGAGAAGCATTTTTGCAAAACAAGAAGACTTAGCAAATTTTGAGGTGGTGAATTTGGCTAATGATATTTGATCATTTTAATTAATGTGACCAACTTAGGCTTCAAGAGAAGGGCACACAAAGCGAGGTAGGATCAAAACAACCCATTGGGAGTCAAAATGATTCGTCGAGAGAAAAAAGAGCAGGTCTCTACCTTTGGCAGTGCATGTGTACAAAAAATGCATAACAAATTGTGACTCACTGGGGAAATGCTCCAGAGCATTTCGATGACAAACCGAAATCACAAACCTAGAATCTCTATTTCCGACCATCACGTTGGGGAAAAAAATAAACACTAAACCAAAGGATCAAAACCACTAGTACACCCAACCTTTAGTGAACTGAAAATCCAAGTGTGTTGATGCATTAATTCCCATCCTTAAGTTGCTGCAAGAACCTAAGCTCCATCAAGTTAAGATATGTGAATTATTCTAACTCCAAAAGCATCTGGGATATTGCCTTGTTGCTAGTCTTGTGTCTGTCATCCCGATGAGGTTTTTGTTGTGATTGTCCCAAACATTGCTCTGCTACCAGTTGGGTGTCCATAGCCCCGATAGAGTTGTTTGTATCCTCCTGAAAGTTGAATTTTCTTTCTTTTGATTTTCATTAATTTTATTTCTTTTCTTTTGTTCTTTTCTTTTGATTTTTCTTCTCTTCTTTTCATTTCAACCGACAAGCAATGAAGGTCGCACTGAGAACTAAGAATCATAGTGGCACTGAAGAAGAATTTTGGATTTTTAACTTTACTAGACCTCACAAAGGACCTATAGTGACCTTCAAATTCTTAAGGTGTGTGGAAGATATTAGATTATAGAATACATCGGGACCAAATTAAACCAATGAATTATCCTCTTCAAATCAACTATCTAGGTCACTTGACACTAACAGATGACCCTCACCATCCACTCTAAAAACATGATTAAATTTTTTTGAAGAAATACATAGAACAAGCCTCACTTAATAAAATGGTGGCGCATAAACATACCTAGTCAAAAACAAAGGGACCCCGAGCAAAGAAACAAAGCAAAAGCAAAGAAAAAGAGAATGGAAAGCAAGCAGAAAGCAAACAACCTAAAATAACCAAAGCACCAAAGTGAAAGTGAACAACAAGGAAACTACTATAAAGAAAACTAACCTACAACAAACCAACTAACCTAAAAAAATTAGGAAAGTGAGACTATATACATGAAACCTACACTACACAAAAAAACAACTATGCACAAAGATATTTACAAAGGACCATGTTCAAGTAAGGAAAACTGACACTTATGCCCATAGGAATTCGCAATGCATGCACAAGGAAAAGGGTGATCATTATAGTTTTGAGCGATGTGAATTTATCCTTATATTCAGAAAAATGAAGTTCAGCATTGCAACATTTAAATTAGCACATTCACAAAAAATCAGTAGTTGAGGGGGCTCATGAAACCCATGGTCAATCCATAAACAAGTTTCTCTCCCTTCATTTCCATAATCAAAATGATAAAAAAGACTATAGGTATTCATAGGAGTAAGGAAAGATAGAACCTTAATGTCATCATGCAAAGGTGGAAACATTTAACAGTCGAGAGCGAGCATCGCATCATTAGTCATTGCATTGGTAGCATTTGGTGGGTGCAACAAATGGTACAACATTCCCCTTCCATCACAAATCTACAAATCATAATCAAATTGATCAAGTAGTAAACATTGTGAAGAAAAAATTTCAAATGAAAGGAACCTTGTACCTGATCTCAGGCTTGCATGGCTAGGAGGATGAGACAATAAACACCTCTTCCAAGCTACCAGTGGGACCTGTAGCCTCTATTGGTTGTTCTTCAAGTAGATACACTTCATTTTGTTGATCGTCCATAGTCTATGGCTCCACCTGATTTCTCTTCTCAAATGGTACCACATTGTCCATCTAATTTCACTCAAGTTGATCTCAATTTATTTATAGTTCTTGTCATAAAAGTATGACATTAATGAATTTGTCCTACTACGGCTCTCAGAATGCATAGGAGCAACAATCGTCAAGGAAGAAAGACTCCCAATTATAGCTTGTAGTTGATAGGGCATATCATCTTTGAAGACAACAACCAAGACATTATCGCCTTTGTCTTCTTCTTTCCTTAGTTCTTGGGGTGCATTAGGTTGCTCACTCATTTCCTCTTATTCATCATTGTTGTAGAAGGAATAGGAGTTCCTCTCCCAATATGGAAGATCTAGTGCATCATCATCTGATGGTTTAGGTGATAGGTCTTTTTCACCACCATCTTCTAAAATGTACTCTTCCTCTGTGTTGCTATTCCTTTGTGGCACAATTCCAAGTGAGAAGAAATCAGCAAGGGACACTAGTTTGTCAAGAGACACTAATGTAGGACAAGCGATTTCCTTTCAAAATCCTTCCATAAAGACTACCATCCATCATGTATAAATTCTCTAGAAGAGGGGAAGACTTGTGATGATTGCTAGACAACCCTCCCATTTGATATGCTTCATGATTGATAGGTTTGGGACTATGTTTTTCTTCTTCCAAGGCTGCCCCAATATCTTCTTGGGAGTTTCCTTCAGCTAAGTTGTCATTGGGTTCATGTTCTTGAACTTCAGCTTCAACCCTGGCAATAATTGTAGGAGGTGATGTGATCGGTTGCTCCACTTTTTCTTTAACTTTTTTGATGGCCTTTTGGCATAGCTCACATGTGAACTCCAAATGTGGAAAATCATGGAGCCTACACCAATTTGGCAGCAATAACACCTCTAATTCCACTTGGCATCTCAGCTTCAACTAATCCCTCACGACTCTTGAAACAAGCTCATTATATCTTTCCACCACCGGATCTTCATCGTCAGTTGGGAAGAAATTTTGGTGGTAGACAGTCGCAAAATTTGGTTGTTCCCACTCCTCTAATCTTTTGTTTTAGATGCCTGATCACTCTCATTTATAAAGGAGAGGTCTTCAAATTATATTTCACGTATCCTTTCATCATCATTTTATGCCACCCCAAGGCTTTCAACCTCTTCTTCTTTCTGATTTTCAGCATCAACATCAGTTGTCGTAGCATATACTATTGTGAGCTCTTCTGATTCATCTTATGTGTATAACCTTTCAACTATTAGTTGCTCTTCTTCTTGAGTGGAGGATTTCTCTTCACCGATTGGGAAAAAAATTTCTAACTCCTTTTTAACTAAATTTTCATCAAGGCTCCTTATTGTCATAAGGAATACAACTGCTTCCTTTCGATTTTCAACTTTCGTGTCTACTATCCCAACACTTACTTCTATGGAAGTTCTTGGTTTAACTTCAATATGTTTTCCTCCAGATGTTGACAGCTCTTCCACCTTAGTGGATGACTTCTCTTCATTGAGAGTCGACTGCTCTAACTTGTCCAAACAACTCTTGGCTCGAGAAATAATGTTCACACACGAGGGGCAAGAAAATTTTGAATGCGGTACACTATGGACCCTACATCACCCAACAACAAGTACTCATTCTAGTCTTAGCCCATCCTTGTTTCTCAAGTGCTCTTGGATAAGCTCCTTGAAGGCCTTGGCGTCCATGTGAATTAGTTCCTCTTCTTGGTTTGCAGAGCCAAGGGTTGGTATATTTTCCAAAAGGGAATTTCTCCTTCCAAGAATCTTTCAATTCGGCCGAAGAATGTTAGACATTCCAATTCATTGTGTTTGCGAGTACCATGTATCCTACATTTTTCTACCAATGCAGATTGGTGCAATATTTTCCTCAATCTCCAATTTAAATCTTCTTGCAATTAAGTGATGTTAATTTGCAAATACTACTCAATCTCACCTCAAATCTTTCCTTGTCTTCAAATTTCACATTTTAACTTTCCATCATATGGTAAGATCTTCTCTATCTTATATTTTTACTTGAAATTTCTTTTCAACTTCCAACTTTCAGCTTTGTAGCCTCAAGATCATCCATGCTCTCCTTCTAGTGCCATTTTTGTTCATCGGTGCTAGGAGGAGAGGCATGTAATTGATAGAGAAATGTCTTTGGCTCAACCATGTTTTGATTCAAGCCTCCTTCTAGCACTATTTTTGTTCATGGGTGTTTTTGCACCTTCTCAACAAAAGCAACACACAAGTATGCTACCTCTCTTGAAAGGTAATTTCAACAATTAAGTTGGATAAATCATCCCAAGGTCTCTCAAGTGTCAAGTTGTGACAATGCTTGGAATATTTCAATTGGTTGATGTGTTTCAATGGTAATCATAGGGTGGCCTTTATGGTTTAGAAAGCATGAGAAGTTGGGTCTGCAAATGGAGTTTCAAAGTGATGGAAGTGAATGAAAAGTGACTGCCCGCTCAAAACAACAAGTTGAAACTCACCATATTCATCAAATTTAGGATTGTTGTGATGCTTTGAATCCTACTCTAACAAAGTTTTAAAATAAATAGCAAAAGAGAATGGGATAAAAAAGTTGTTCTAAATCTAAGCTATGAATGAACAGTAATAATGGAGGCTACTAAAGTAGACAAACTCCCCTAAAGTAGATTTTTCTTGACCAAGGGAAACCTAAAGCTACACAAAATCAGTGCAATCTTCTAAGGTTTGCTAATTTTCAGATTGTGCATACACCTCATGAACACACAATTGAACTAAGTTGTAGAAAATAAGTTAGCTCAGACTAGATTTGCAAAGTGATTCATCATCAACTCACAAAAAGCATGAGCTGGAAGTGCATCCAATATTGTAACAACCAACACCACTAAAGACATTCAATAAACTACAAGCTAAAACTAATATGAAAGTTGAACCCTGCATGCATAATGAACAAACTCCAAAGAAACACCCTAAAAACAATATATAATGCTTCGCTCTATTGCTGCGAAATTCCCTTTACACCAGTTCTCCAACCACCTACAAATGAGGAACAAGCCCCTATTTATAGTTTTCCAAAAGAAGAATGAATGGCTAGGATTAATTTACATTGTCTGGCCCAGATTCAATACAAGTTAAGGTTTCACCTACCCCCAAATATATGGAAATTTAAAATATAGTTTTGTCTTTTTCCCTATTTTTTCATCTAATGACCCTAGTACTCTATCAATTTTGTCTTGTAGTTGTTTTTTGGGTTGTGGATGAAAACTCTGAAAATTTTCCTTCTATCTAATATATTTGTAACATCCTTTCGGCCATTCAAGTGTATCTTTTTGTTGATTGGTGTTACCTAGAAGTAGATGTGTTGCTCTTGATCCTGGTGGACAACTCCTTAATAATCATCATCATTTAGTGAAAAGTAAGACAACTCCCTCTTGCTCCCTTCTGTAGTTCTTTGTCAATGACTTCCTTGGCATAGGCCTTCTTCTAATGATAGTTCTATTGATGGGTGCTAGTAGGAGAGGCGAGCATAAAATGAAAGGTTATAGGAGAAATGTGCTCTTTCCTTGTTCAACCTTCTTAATGGGCCTTCCCAATGGTCCCTCAACCATAAATCCTATAGGAAAAATATGCAATAAGTTATTTGATATGTAAGTCAAGGTAAATTTTAGTCAAATCCTACAAACTCTTTGTTAGATCCATTAATGCATTACCAAAAGATCATATAATTCATCATCATTCAACATTTAGGGCTTATTTGGATCATTTCGACAAATTCGGTCCCAGGGGTGCGGGTTTCCCTAGGGTGGAAGTCGTCTAGACAAATGTAGTGAGAAAACAACCCCAAGGCCATGAAAAATCGTAGGCGGCCACCCGCAAACAACTGCTCGCAAATAGCAACCGACAAATAGCAACCCATAGCTGGAAACCTGTAGTGAAATTTCCACAACTTAAAATTTTATGAAACCTTGGAAGTTCACTTAGGCATCACGAAAACATACCAAAACCATATGCAACTTGTCTCCAAAGTCAAAATGAAGGAAAAAATGAAGCAAGGGAGAAGGGAACAAGCCAGGAGGAGCAAGGTAAAATTGAAGGGAAATGGGAGCTTGCACGGAAGACGTCCATTTCTGAATGGAATGCAAGCAAGGAAATGTGGAATGCCGAGGGTGAAAGGATGCTTAGGTTTAGCTATTGAGTTGGCAATATTTGGGGAATGGAAACCTTCAAGAACAAGTCTGGACTACGGGATCCATGGGAACCTTGGACGGCTAGGAGTTGTGGCTCAGAATTATTTGGGACATGCGGGAGAAAGATATCGAGCTGCCATCGAATGATTTTCATTAATAAATGGCCTCAGAGGGATAGTGGTCTATAGGCAACAGTCCACATAAGCAAGCCCACAGCGAGCCCACAGTGAGCCCATGAACTTAAGTTGTGTGTTAACGACTCTTAAAAATTAGCAAAGGGAGATACCTCCTGCAAACCCTCTATGTGGGTTGGTGTGAACATCCAACATAAAAAAGAAAGAAATGGAGGAGCAACTATCTACATTAAGCCACCTGTAGAGGCTAGTCCGCATGCAGCCTTGACTTAGTCATTTTGATATGGAAGACTCCCGAAGATGGGACTATAATGAAGGGAATAGATTCTACAATGTTGGTGGATGGGGTGACCTCACCATTGAAGGATAGAGGTCAAAGAAAAATGAGCCTTACACAATGACCCACAAAGGGTGCTTGGACTTAGTGAATTTTTGGGTGATGGGTTCAGTCCATTCAAGGACAAAGATTAATGTGGATTCCATGTTGCGTGGAGTCAGGAGGACTTGGCTACTAAACAATGACGAGGGAGTGATGGCAGCCTACTAAGGGAGACCTAGAAATGTGGGTCCACCAAGCTCGATGAACGGCTAGGTAAAAGGCCATGGGAAACTCATAGAAGCATTTCCACAAAAACAAAATACTTAGAAAATATTGAGGTGGTGAATTTGGCCAAGGGGATTTGATCATTTTAAGGCATATGACCAAATTAGGCTTAAAGAACAGGGGCACGCAAAGCATGATAGGAGAAAAATGGCTCATCGGGAGAAAAAAGAGGGGGTCCCTGCCTTTGGTGGGGCATGTGTGCAAAACATGCACAATAGGGTCCTTTGTGCATCACTAATTCTCAGCAGGAAATAAATGAGCAAAGCGATGTGAGGGAAGCCAACGATACTAAAAACAACCCATATATCACACATCGCCAATTTAAAACTCGAGCATACATACTATCAACAATGCACGAAACAAAAGAAAAGCCTCTCATCTACTATCACTTATTTTTGGAAAGATGATCACACAAACATCCATGATGAGTGATGGAAACAAAATCCCAGAGGTCATCGTTGATCGCTTATTCAATACACAAAGCTCAAAAGTAATAAGTGATAACTGACAACATTTGAAGAAACAAGCACATCGCACATCCTTAATTTGAATAAGATGTTCACAAAACCATCCACGATGTGTGAAACCATAGAAACAATCCTCATCGCTCATCACTAATTCACATTTGCATACACAAAACTATGAGCGATGAGCGATAAAAGAAAACGTCTAATGAGAATTAAGTGGAAAAAATTGGTTATGTTCCCACAAGTTTTTTTAAGAAGGGGACCATCTAGGAAGACGTATAAAAGGCCATGGGAACTTAAGACAAAATATTTTCAAAGGATGTAAAGGCCAAATAAGGCCAATTTATCAACATTAAAAAATAAAAGATTTTCAGAGCTAGGCACGAGGGGTTGATAAATTTAAGGGCTTAGATGACATAAGATTTTTTTAAATGACTGAAAATTGGCAACAACGGGTCAACAACAATTTAGAGCCCCCAATGGTTTCTAGGGTGAGATTTTGGAACCGATATCCCTAGGCAACATTAATGAACAAAATCCTAAGTCCAGAGTGTGGGAAGAATGAAGAAGAATCAATATTTTATGTTGTCATTGATGTCACCATGTTGTTCAAGGTATCAGATGGGTCTAGTACCTTGAACCAGTATGAAAAATAGGTATACATCCTTCGGTGTTTTGGTCCAATATTTTGGTCTGCATTTCCCCTCTGGTGATCATCGTTGTTCAATATTCTGGGAAAAGGTTCATGGATGTTGGAAGCATGTATGAATGTATTTTTTGTATTCTCATATGATCGGATGGTGTGTTGGAATTGGTTTGATGTTGAATTTTGTTATTAGGTTTATCCATGGCCAACCTAATAATCAGTTAATGGCTTAACATGTATTGTAGATATAAGTGTGACCTATTCTTGGTCCCAGCTGACCTAATTGATACTTGGAGACATGTAATATATATATATAGGATAGTTTGGAGATTGAAAGGGTGGAACTAGTGTGTGGAAGTGGAAGTGAAGTGTAATGTGGGAGTAGTATGTGAATGCAAAGAAGAGCGAATATCAGTCTGTTGGCATGCAAATTCTCTAAGAATCAAAGGAATTGAATCTGCACTTTTTATGTAACTCCATCAGTTCATCTTCTAGTTGTGAAGCCATTTTTGTTACTGTAATCTTTTGTAGGTAGTGAGCCTCTCTCTTTTGGACAGTGAGTCTTACTTGTAAGCAGTGAGCTTTTGTATTTGGCAGTGAGCCTCTTTTGCATCTAGCACCATGGTTTTTCCCTCATTGGGTTTTCCACATAAAAATTTTGTGTTTATATGTTGTGTGATTTCATGCTTTTTTCTTGCTCTTCTCTGTTATATACATTAAAGTAGTTGATGGTGTTTACTCAATGAGTTTTTGAAGATACTGATTAACCCCCCCTCACAGTATCTTGAATATTCAACAATTGGTATCAGAGCTTTGGTTCCTCTGAGGATGTCTAATAACTTGAGGAAGATCTTGCAGATTGAACAAATGGATAAAGAAGAGCTTTGGGTTTCTCTTGAAGATCTTGACAAGGAAAAAATTTAAAATGGAGATTTGAAATAAAATCTTGATGAAGCAAATGAATGCATCCGAAAATTGAAAGAGCAACTGAAGAAATTCCAAGAAAAACATAGAGAATTCAATGAGAAATTGAAACAAGAAAATGAAGTGATTACCATATTAAAGGTGAAAGTGGATGAAAAGAAGAGAATTGAGGAGTGTCTGAATACATGGGTACAAATTCAGTTTGATGTATACTCAAGGATTGAAGAGGAAGTGATGAATCTAAAAGTAGATTTGGAGAAAGAAAAGCTCTGTGAAAATAATTTCAAGTCAAGTTCCACCAAGCTTGATGAATTGATAGAAGGAAAGACACCTTCTAAAGATAAAGGTGGAATGGGAAATGATGACGGTGAAAATTTGCAGATTTCAAATCCTATGGATAATCAAAAGACTCGAGATAAAGGGAAGCAAAAAAAAAATCTAGGAAGAAGACCGCCTATCAGACAACTAGATTTCCAAAGGTACCCATCATTCAATGGTGTTCATTTTTCATGTAATAAATTTATTCATAGGGAGACTTAGTGCAAGAGTAGGATGAATCAATTTTTTGGTTTCTTCTTTGGATATTGTTATGCATGGAAGAATATTGGACATAGAGGTACTAAATGTAGAACTCAAGTGAGGATGATTAGTCAGGTGATTATGAATAGGTTTCATGGTGGTAGAATGAATCAATATTTTGATGGCTATTGCTACACTTGAAACAAGTTTATACATAAATAAAATTAGTGTAGATCAGGTGTTAATGGAGGATAAAAAAATCAGAGAAATATTGTTTGCTACAATTGCAAAAAACTGGGACATATTTCAAAAGTATACAAAAGTAAAAAGGGAAAGTAGTCTGCTCTGGTAAAGGAAAATGAACCTGTGTAGAAGATTTAAAAAAATGAGATTAAGAAAGAAATGAACAAGATATGAAAGAAGAAAGAAGAACTAGAGATGACAAATGCATCTATTCCCTCATCTAGTGCAGATGATTCCTCTAAGAATCAGACCTAACGTAGTCTTAGGGGGAGCCTTAATATAAAATTGTTTGAATCCCCTAGAAATATGGCATGTCATATGTTGGAATGAGGACATGTTGTAAAGATTGGATGGATAGAGGTTAAGAAAAATAAACTAGAATAAAAAGTGCAAGAATGTTTGCTTGTAGAGTAAATTAGGGTTTCTCAATGTAGTGGAAGAAATTTTTTTATCAGCTTTTTGTATTTAGTGCAAATTAGGGTAGAGTGATGGTGTATAAAGAAAACTTTACAAGTCTTATTTGATCACCTGTGCATTTTAAGAACTCAAAGAATGACTTGGAGCAATTCTGAAGCAATTTGAAGCAATTATGAAAGATAATTATGAAAAATCAAGAACAAGTGATGGAAGATTCTCTCTCGTGGCTACGGAGGAAGGTAAGATAAAAAAAATTGATTATGTAAGGAATAATTTGAAGAAATTGAGTACTATGATGGAATCGATTAATAAAGGATTGAGTGGAAATATTCCACTAAGGCTAAAAGGAGTTGAACTGGAAAAATTTGATCATCGAAAGATAAAGAAAATTGAATCAGGGTTAGAGTCAAATGATTTGTAAAACATGAAAACCCTAGGCTTTGATTTGTGGATAGAATTCCCTTGGTTTACTAACAGAGAATTCATCTTGTTTCTTTTGAGTAAATTCAAGGATGACAACATTGTATTGGATAAATCCTACCTTGTTACGAAGGAAGTGATTGAAGCTATCACCAGATTATGTAGTGTTGGAGACCTCCCCGAAAAGAATTCCATAAAATACAAAGAAGTGGAGGTGTTGATAGGAATCGAAAAAGACCCCCGAGACTTGTTGATAAATACTATTGTCAACCCTACCATAAGGTATGTTGCATATGATGTTTCCTACAAAAATTATTTAAGAAATCGAGATAGTTACACTTCGGCTATTATCGTGTATCTAGCACACAAAATGGTAAAAGAGAATAAGCAATTTGATCTATGTGGCTTGATTTTGGAAAATCTCATTGAAAATGTATGGATTTCATTGGTTGAGGGATACCCTTTCCATTTCGGGTTATTGCTTACATGTCTAATATTTTACCTTTTGGACTCGCTACCATGAAAGGAAAATCTTAAGTGGGAATCTGGGATTCCTATTGGAAAACAAATCCACATATATTTGGAAGACATGGAGGATAGTGCAAGTTTCTGTAAAGTCTTTTTCTTATCCTTGAAAAAGGATATGTGCTCTAGTATGATTGTATCTAGTCCATTTTTGAGGAGGGTTCATCCTCTATTGAAAAGGAGTTAGAAGTTGTTCTTGGTGATTCCCCTCTAGAAACAAATTAAAGAAAAATTATCACATAAGATGTTATTTCAGAAGAGAATGAAGAAGAACCCTAGCCTAGATCTGAATATTTTGATCCAGATGATATCCGGTCAATGATAGTTAAAGGTAAGATGAAGAAACTTGGTGAACTGTGGAATACATCCTCTCTAGTGGATAGACTCAATTTCGATGATGCTCTAGTAAAGTATTTTCTTAGAAAAGGTATTAATGTTTCAAATGTTTTTGATTGTTTACCAAATAATTTAGATGAAATTGTTAAAGAAAGAATGCTATTGGAAGGTTTGGAAGGAGAAAAGTTAGAATCCATGGTTGAAAAGAGATGTGTTAAAGCTAAGAAAAGGTTATTTGAACATATTGATGAGACAAAGAAATGCATCAAAGAAATGTTAGATATCTACAAGTATTGTCTCTGGTGGTTTGTTGTGGTGGAAAATTTTAGAAGTAAGAGTAAAGCAATTGAATCTGAAATGAATGACATTGGAAAGAATTTTGATATCTTTGAAGACAAGGAATGGAAACAAAGGATGAGAGTTGGTAGATTGCAAGCAGAATTGATTATTGTTCAAAGACAAAGAGAAGATGTGGTGAAAACCTTCTAGCTTGTTAAGGAAATTGTTGAGGTCTCGTTAGATCATCTCTCTAGAATACTCCATGATGTTGAAGATTGTGAAAGTTAATGCTCGTCCACAGATTGGTCATCTTCATTTAATTTGTTGGGCTTGTTGGAGAGCATGTGCATGAGAATGGATTTTGATGTGTTTTCCTAAAAGAAGATCCTTCCAATTATGAAAGAAAGGTACAAAATTGTGTTTTAGGTGAAGAGTGCTTGAAATTTTTGTAGTTTTTCTGCTATGAAGAAAACAAGGAAAGAAAAAGAAAAGTGAAAAGGAAAATACAAACAAAATGAGAAGAAAAGTTGAATTGATATAGGGGGAGTCTTGGAAGTCTTTTAATAAAGCCTTGAAATTTTTGAATGACTGGAAGTTTTTGGAAGTCTTTTGAGTTTTGGAAGTGTTGAAAATTCATTATCTTAAGAATATAGTATCACCATGTCACATACATTTACATCTTTTTTTTGTGGTCACCCTTTTCCATTGATGTCAAAGGGGGAGAGATTTGGAGAATTTTGGGGGGAAGATTTTAGAGAGATACATTTTTTTGGCACATGTTTTCATTGATTTCACCATGTTGTTTAAGGTATCAAATGGGTCCAATACCCTAAACTGGTATGAAAAATAGGTTTACATCCTCCGGTGTTTTGGTCTAGTATTTTGGTCCGCATTTTCCCTCCTGTGATTATCGTTGCTCAAGATTTTGGGAAAAGGTTTATGGATGTTGGAATCATGTATGAATGCATTTTTCATATGCTCATATAATCGGATGGTGTGTTGGCATTGTTCTGATGTTGCATTTTATTATTAGGTCTATCCATGGCTGACCTAATAATCAGTTAATGGATTAACATGTATTGTGCATATAAGTGTGACCTATTCTTGGTCCTAGCTGACCTAATTGATGCTTGCAGACATGTCATATATACATAGGATAGTTTGGAGATCAAAAGGGTGTAAGAAGTGTGTGGAAGTGGAAGTGAAGTGTGATGTGTGAGTAGTATGTGAATGCAAAGAAGAGAAAATATCAGTCTACTAGTATTCAAATTCTCTAAGCATCAAAGGAACTGAATCTGCACTTATGGTGTAACTCCATTAGTTCATATTTTGGTTGTGAAGCCATATTTGTTAATGAAATCTTGTGTAGGTAATGGGCCTCTCTCTTTTGGATAGTGATTCCTACCTGTAAGCAGTGAGCTTTTGTATTTGGCAGTGAGCCTATTTTTCATCTAGGTTTTCAAACTACTAAATATTGTGAGCTAATCCTCGCCGTAGTTTTTCCATCATAGGGTTTTCTACATAAAATTTGGTTTTTATGTGTTGTGTGATTTCATGCTTTTTTCTTACTCTTCTTTGTCATATACATTTAATTAATTGATGGTGTTTGTTCAATAAGTTTGTGAAGATACTCACCCCCCCCACTCCCAGTATCTTGAATATTTAACACAAACATATTGAGATTGGCTGAAATCAGCCAAATTAGTTAAGGATTCATGAATTTTTTAGGAGTTCCATTAGTGGTTCAAGTTGGGGATGTTTGTTCCTTAGCAAATAGAGCAAGAATCTAGAATCTAGGTGAAGCAGACCAATCACAAAGAGCCAAAAAATCAAGGACTAGGTAGAAAACCAAACCAAAGAAAACAACATATGTACAATATTTACATAAGTTACAGGGCCCTACCAACCTTAAAACTGGCGTTTACCTCTATCAAAAATCCTATTTTCCATTGTTTGCACCATGCCAAGGCTGAAGACACTATCATAAACTACCCAATAATTAGTAATGTTGTAGGAACTATACTCAACTATCATAGACATGTGTCTAAATTTACAATCATTTTTTTCATTCATGTCCCTCTGTGAACTGTAGCCGATCATTAACTGAAATACATAATTGATGTCACCTTCCATCTGACTCAATTTATAATCATATTTCACCAAATTTTCATCCAAATGAATAGGGAAAATATAACATTCATACTCCACTTGATCAGTACCATCATACAAGTTGATATCACATTTATTTTCCACACGAAACTAGAAATCCTCATACACATTCCCTTCAAGGTTTTCATTATGACCTAATCCTCTAGAGTAATACCTTCATTTCACATCTAGAAATCTAGTGCCAATATCATCTAGTTTTTGTCACATACTAAGTACATATTCACTTTGTCTGATGAACAAAAATTGATTATACACATGCTTCTATTCTAAATGGTATTTATATTTATCGAAGCAATATGTACCAGATATGCTACCATATTCTTCATTTCCTCAAGGATTTGATTAAACAGTCCCCATAGCACTTTTTCTCTCATTAGGGTTATTCTTTTAGGAGGAACTATCTACACTTTTCCGAGCATTAAAAAATATTCCTATTTCAGGATCATCAACACACTCCCATCCTCCTTTCAGATCATTGTTCAAATTAAAATAAAAAATCTCAAAAGGATGTGTCTAGTAACTTAGGATTGGTGTGATCAGTAATAAGGTGTTCAGGTGCACCATCAGCTATTAGGTTAGTTTGTTTGCATGTGCAAAATTTCCTACAAGTAAACATTTCTTATTTTTCAGCCAGACAAGTCTTCTTAACACATTCCTTATTGAAAACTATCATGTCCATTTCTATCATAAAACTTGTATATTCAATTTTTGATTCATACAAACATCCAGAATCAAGACCTTGCTTACCATCATCACCAATCTCATTATTTTTAACATCAAGCTCAAGACCCTAAGTATAGATATTTTTGCCTTGTAATTCATTTTCTACTACATTTCCAGGGCATTCTAATTTGAATACAATTGGATTACAATTTAAAACTTCATCACATGCTATATGTTTATTTAATGGTGAAGACGCAACCTCATGATTATTGGTACAGTTGGACTCCTCTGGCAAGATGGAAGCCTTCAAGTCAATCTCATAAAAATATTCATACTCCTTATGAGAATAATCAAAATTTTCATTTTCACTACTTTGATCTCTCATCCTTAAAGGTATGTCAGCAATACTTGCAAATATAATAATATCATCATCTAAATTACTAGATACATATTCTTCTTTAGATATTTCTTTATCTTTTTCTTGAATAAACCCTTGATTAATAATAATAGGAGGAGCACCCTTGCCATCTTGAGACATCATTTTTTGCATAAATTCACATTTAGCCTCCTCAGCAATCCTGATTCATTCAATTATTTGATCAAAATCCTACAATTTTAATTCCTTAGGAAAAGTACTAAGCCCTGGCTCATAGATGTCACAAAATAGGTCAATACAAATAAAATTTTGAGGACGTAATCCTTTAGGGATCTCCAACAAGGAATCCAAAAATCTTGCTAGCAACTCATAGGGCAATTCCCCCTCATGTCTTTTCATATTATATAGTCTAAGTAATACCTGATCATTATCACCCAGACTTTGTTGTAGTTCATCTTACATCTATTGATGATCAACATGCTATGATGATGAACCAAGTAAGGCATTAGGAACATAATTGTTGTGGTCATCTTTTTCATCCTTATCTATGCCATGTATATGACATGCATCAAGATAAAAAACACTTGCAGCCATATAACCCCTCATCATCGAATATTTCATAATATTCTCAATGTCCATAGTAATGTGACAGGCCCAATGTAATGTTTTAGGTTCCTTATCCCTTATCAAATAACTCATCTCATTTTCAAATGCACCTAGATATATAATTAAACACTCTGCATCACTAGGCCTTAGGTTTCTAGGAATACCTCTTATTGCTTGTGTGAATCTCAAGTTAAAATCTAGAACCATATCGTTTTCATCCTTTTTGATTTCCATAAGTCTTTTTCTTATCTCACTAGGACTAACCCTTTCACCAAATTGCTCGACAAGTGCTATCATGAAGTCATTCCATGAACCTACAGAATGTACCGACAAATATGAGAACCAATCTCTAGCATTTTCTTTCTAAGACTGAGCAAAGAGCTATATAACAACATCCTCATGATCTTCTTCAAAGTTACCCATTAAATCTATGAATACATTTAGGTATTTAGTAGCTGAGTCATCATTTTTCCTTGTAAATTTGGGTAGATATTTCCTAACAACATTGGGAATCTTATTAGGAAAACCATGAATACCATAGATAACTTATTTTTATGGCATGATAAGGGTTGCATGCCTTGCATACTTCTAGATATTCCACAAGGGTATACAAGGAAGTGATACATTTATCTTATACCCTTACACAATCTTCAAAAATAAATCTCTCAGTCAATTATCCACTACCTCATTCCTTAATTTCTATCACAATTTTAAAGCTCAAACATAGCATGCTTTAAAAAAAATTAAGAGGCATAGTTCAAGAGTAAGCATACTTCTTCAAAAAAATTTAGATATTATGAAGTATGTAAAACAAATACCACCATTCCCTTTGCTAGTGCTTAATTCACTCAGTAGGGAACCTAATTTTATTTTAGATCTTTCAAAAATGGCTTTCATACAAATTTCTTCTCGGAAACTCAAACATAGAAGAATACTTGGATATGTTGTAACTGTTGTAAGTTCTTCCTGATTGGAAATCGTCAAAGCTTTTTCTTGCTAGGTTCTGATGACATAGTCACCACCTCTCTTAGCAGAGGACTAAATTTCAAACAACATAAAGCCTTCTAAAAATGAATATCATTTTAGGTCTTTTCCAACAATTGAGCCACACACAAATTCTTACAATCTACTGCAACATAGCCATTTTTAGGTTTGAAAACTTCTTGGAATCTAAACCAGATGTTCAAATTCTTCAAATTATTCTTGACTTTGTGATAGGGCAATCTACAACTAGATATTCACATTCATCCTTAGTGGAGTCTGCATTTCTATTGGTGATTTTTTATGAACAAAACTTGATCTCATCCCTTACCTATGAACTTGCTAGGGTTCGATCATTAATAAGGATAAGGATTGGCCAACACACAAGCAAGGATTTAAGATTCCTTACTTGTACTCTTTAGGCTCTGTGAAATCCAAGAGGGTAATCCTATTTGTACTCCTAATATACTCATTTAGTTAAGATAACTTCCACAGATAGATGAATTCCTCTTAAATGCACATAGATTAAATTCACTAAAATATTGGCCAACCTTCAAATAAAAACTATCTATAGCTAGGAGCTAAATGATACTTCAGATTGAGAAATTATACAAATGATGGTTATTATCATTTATTCCTTATTTAAACCTCTAGATAGATGCATGACTAAACTCAATTTACTCCAACATAAACTAATGAAGAGACCAATGCTTTCTTCATGGGATAAAAGAGTCATTCTGCAATTAACCAGTAATACACTAACAATTTAACCTAGTAATCTATGGGCCATTGACATACTACCTTATAGAATTCAACTCACTGTATCTAAAGCATGGTTTCTTACCAAATATTGTATCATTCCCTCCAAAACTCATGACATTACTTTAGAATTTAATCAGCCCCTTGAATTGAAGTATAAGTAAAATCATTCATTCAGTTTAAACAACATAAGACAAATGAAACTATCATTAACAATTTTGTTCATAATCTGCAAAGAAATTACACAGGAGAACACATACTTTAAATTGATATTTTCTATTAGTGGTGTTACTGTAAAACACTTTTAAGATAATTACATCATAAATTATACCCATAAATTATTCCTAGTATATCCATTAATCCGTCTATTTACAGTATGCTCCTTTTTTTAGCTTAGCATTTTCACCTAGACCTTTCTAAGACTCAAAAATTTGAACTCTTCCTTTCTTTCTAATCAGCCTTGAAATCCCCTTTATAGAATAGGGGAGCAAAAATCATCTATTTGAATTATGATTACATTTCATATTCATTTCAAAACAATTGAAACAAAATTTGAGAGATTCCCTAGATGGTTATATGTAATCATTGATAAAAAAATGGGGAAGAAAAAAGGAAAAATTCTATATAAGTTATCGAGGGATGGTAGCCAAATCACTATAGGGTAGTGCTAGTCATGGTTGTAGTGTCCACATCAAGCAAAAAGGTTTTCCATCATACCAGCCGGAAGACTTCCATATCAACATGGAAGAGTAAAAGACCAAAACCATGGACACATTGGAAATGGTGTCATCAAAAACTAAAACAAGGTTGGGACATTACTCTGATTCTTAAGAATTATAGTATGCTCATCCACTATGTGTTCATGATGCAATTGGAGGAACCATCACCACATCATCATCAAAATCATCATACGACACTAGAAAGAATAGGTATTGGACGTACCCCGAGTCAGTGGCATATCCATCATCCAAAAGGCTATTTGAAAGCACAATTAGAGAATTATGTTTCCTGAGGCAGGCCTTTGGATGCTTGTCCCTTTCTTTCATGGCCTTCCTCATAGGAAAATTTGGCTCCTTGCCTTTAAACTTGAACAATTCTTCTAAAATGGTCTTGTTTCATAAGTTGTAGTTACTTTGGACAATTTTCTTCTTCTTTTGACTTTAGACACTCCTTTTACCCTTTGGAGTCATAGGAGTCTTAGTAATCTCTTGTTCAACCATAGGAAAATCCTCATGACACTCAAAATAACTAAGATGACTAGACCTCATAACAGGCTGAGTTGGCACACCAAACTTTCCCATTTTGCAAAACCTAGGCGAAAACTAGCAAGTTTAAAATGAGTAGAAAACCTGACCAACTTAGAAAATTTTGAATCAAATTTGTATAAAAGCACACCCACAAGCCCCACGAACTACAACCAGTCCTCTAAATATGAAATTCTTAGATAAACTACAACATGGATTACATAGAGTTCATATGAATACCAACCTACCTATAATAACACATCAACTCCTCCGCACTTGAGCACCTATTGTTGGAAAAAAAAAAATACAACTGAGAGGGGAGGGGTGAATTAGTTGTCACAAAATTTAATACTTATTCAACCTTATTAACCTTTAATCTCACATCTCATAATTAATAGTGAAAGTGCGAATCAACAACACATCAAAAAGACATGAACACCGAGATTTTATATGTGGAAACCTTGTTAGGGGAAAAACCATGGTGGATGTTAGTACACAAGATTATACCCTGTTAGAAGTATACTAAAAAATGAATAAGGAATGCACATGAATTCAGGAAAACTACCTAGAGCTCACTTCTCAGAAGGGAAGGTTCACTACCTTACATAAAATAATCAGATTAAATCCATCTGATGAGGTTGAACTGATAAATTATCTTCTACAAATTCTTGATGATAGTTCTAGTTAGGCACAAAACACTTCTTCACACTTCACTCAATATTATTCACTCTACTATAAAATTGAATGAGCTAATATTTATTCGCACATTTCACATTCACACTTCATATTCATTCATTGAGCATACATCAAAATGAGGAAAAAAATCTCTCTTATATATCCGCTACATGAATTTGCATTAACAACTTTGTTGACCACAAATAAAGAGTAAATGAATTACAAACTATCAGCGCAATTCATGAACAAATCTCAATGTGCACCAACCTAAGTCGGTCACATCATAATGAAGACCTAAATCACCATCCTCAAACATGCCAAGCATTAAAATATTAATCCATAAGGATCCACAACACGCTACCACCATCATGTCAGCGAGGAACATGAAAAACTCAAACACACAAAGGAAAATATTTGATCACGAGCACACTAATCAATACGGACATACCACAATGATAGAGAACAATCCAGAAACATCATTGCACATCATAGTAGCATATGGAATAGCTTAATTTACCAAAATTGCATTCAATTCTTCTAGAAACACCTACTATAGTAACAAAATAACTGTAGGAACTCATAAACTCATAACTCACTCCAATCTTGATACGTACCACTACAAATTTTGGATAACATAATAGATAGGCTCAACAAAAAACCCTTTCATGCAAGAGTTTTGATTATCAACATACACAACTTTCCACCATTCTGATCATCACAATTTCATAGACTATTTGCAACATATTTCTTCTAATTTTCTCAATATCTTTGACATATACAACCTTCAGAATCATCAATGCTAATATTTTTGACATCGATGACAACCACATATCAGCAACATAGCCACAACATCCAACAATCTTCCCCTTTGGCATTGATGGGAATACATGATGTGAAATATACCATTAACACAACTATCTCTTCTTGAACTATCTCCTTCTTCTCATACTATTCTTTTCCTTCTTACATGAATCTTCTTCCCCTTTCTTCTTGAAAGGTTTTTCACATTACTCTTCTCCCCCTTTGACATCAGTGGAAAAGGTACACAAGCTTTGAATCACATATCATCTGAATCATCTAACTATTCCCCCTGAGTAGCAGCCACCATCATCAATCTGAAACAAAATCTCACTGTAAGTGCACGGATTGATGCAAAGACTTGCATCTTAGTTTTGATTAGGAGGGGAAATCACCCCTAACTTTCCTCTAAGATACTCAAAAACATCCTTAGGCAACATTTTAGTAAAGATATCTACAATTTGTTCCTTATTGGGCACATATTCTAATCTGACTTATTTATCACTCACTTTGTCTCTCAAAAAGTGATACTTGATAGATATATGTTTTGTCTTTGAATGTAACATTGGATTCTTGAAAATGTTTATGGCACTTGATTTATCAGAAAATATAGCAATAGGCTCATTATACTCAATTATGATATCTCTTAGCATCTGTTTCATCCATAATACTTGAGTGCAATTGTTTGCAACAACAATATATTTTGCCTTAGCAGTAGATAAGAAAATGGAATTCTTCTTTTTACTTAGCCAAGACACTGTTAGTGTAATTAATATTTAATTACATTTGCATAACTTTACTTAGGTTTTGCTTAGGTAATAATTAGTTTACTTAATTAATAAGTAAGCTTTATTTAGTTGAACTATTTTTAGGTCAACATTAGGGTTGCTTACTTTACTTTTATAAAGAAAATCATCTCATTGTAATATTGAATTCCTAAATATATCATTTTGCACATTCACATGCAAAACTCTACTTTTTTATGTTTTCTCTTATGTGGAAGGTGTTTAGGTTTGCATGTCTGATCCAAGGTTTCTAACATGCTGCGCCCAGCCCCCGGTTAGCTTCTGCACATCCCACATGGTCACATGGGTGACCAAGGGCTCCACTCTAGCACCCTTTCTGCCAGCCCCTGGTCTCATGTAGGACCAGGGGCCCATTTGTTTTAGCCCCTTGGGCTGCCTGCAGGCCTTATAGGCCATTCTGGAGCACCTTTGACAAAATCAAGCGTATTTTTTGTGTACGGTGTCTGTTTTTCACAAATGAGATACCGTTGGAAAGATGATTCTGACACTGATGTAGTGGTGTTGGTAGTTTTTTCTGATGTTCCTCCAAATTTATTTTGCAGGTCCTTGAACTCAGAATTTGTGTTTTTCACTCCAGAGGGCATATCTTTTGACTCGATGATCTTTTTTTTTCCATTCTTACGGCGTTGGAAAGCTAGTTCAGTCCTCTACACAGACCTAAGGTCTATTTTCATTTTATATTTATGCATGTTAGGCATTCTCTCCTTTTTCATTCATTGGGGATTGTAATAAATGAAGTGATATAAAGTTCCTTCGAGGGGGTTTCTTGCATAATAATCTTCATTGTATTTTGATGACAACTCGCATGGGTTGTAATCTGGTTTCTTTGTTTTTTATTGGCCATATTTTGTCTTAGCTTGACACATACCAGATTCATTTTGGTTCACTTTTTAGATTGAGAGCCTATGGTTAGTGATCCGCATCGGATCCATCTTAGTTTGAGGGCCACTAAATTTGTGGTTATTGTTCCCGAGTTTGTATGGTACTTTTTCCCATGGAAGAGTTTCAGTCTTAGTTTGGCACTAGCATCGAGACTCATGGTTTCCAGATTTTGTCATCATATAATCTACTGTTGCTTCATGGATTCCAGGGTTGTTCCAGTTTGGAGTGTTCAAGTGTTTCGTGGCATCAGGTCTGCTATTGCATCATTATGATTCTGATATGGTTTCTTGTAGACAAAAGTTTCTTTCCTTGCTTGCTAGATTTTGGTTCCAGTGTTACTCTATAGTGTTCTTCTAGTGGTTCTTTGTAGCAGTCATCTCATTGTAGGGGGGGTTGTCCCACTGGATTTTCCTTCTCTACCTCATTATTGCATTTGTACATGGGTACCTGATTAGGCCTTGTTGCCGGGACCCATTCATGCTTTCTTGCATTCATCTTAGTTTTTAGGTGCATGCTTATCTAGTCTCCCTAAGTTGCACTTATGGGGGGGTGTTAGTGAAATTAATATTTAATTAAACTTGCATAACTTTACTTAGGTTTTGCTTAGGTAATAATTAGTTTACTTAATTAATAAGTAAGCTTTATTTAGTTGAGCTATTTTTAGGTCAACATTAGGGTTGCATACTTTGCTTTTATAAATAAAATCATCTCATTGTAATATTGAATTCTTGAATATATCATTTTGTACATTCGCATGCAAAACTCTACTTTTTTATGTTTTCTCTTTTGTGGAAGGTGTTTAGGTTTGCATGTCTGATCTAGGGTTTCTAATAGACACCAACTTATTCCCCAAGAATAATGCACCGCCACTTGTACTTTTCCTATCATCCACATCTCCTACCCAATCTACATCTGTAAAGTAATTTAGAGTAAGATCATCATACTTAGGATACCAAAGACCAAAATCAACTATTCCTTTCAAGTATATGAAGATTCTCTTTATTGTAGTCACATGTGATTCCTTTGGATCAGCTTGATATATAGCAACCATACATAAATCATTCATAATTTCTAGTGTGGTCTGAGTCAAATATAGCAATCCACCAATCATTTACATGTACCTTGTTTGATTAGCTTTAGGAGAATCATCATTTTGTGTTAACTTGCATCTGATTACCATGGGTGTACCGACTAGTTTTGAGTCTTTCATGTCAAACTTTTTTAGTAACTCTCTTACATATTTGGAGTTAGATATGAAGATTCCATTATCTAACTGAGTTATTTGAAATCCTAAAAAGAATTTTAGCTCTCCTATCATTGACATCTCAAATTCAGTTCTCATTTCATCATCAAACTTCATGCATAACTCATCATCACCTTCAAAAATGATGTCATCAACAAAGGCTTCCATAATAAACTCTTTATCCTGATCCATCTTGAAATATATATTGTTTTCAACAATACCTTTATTTAATCCAAGCTTCAACAAGTATTTATCCAATCTTGCATACCAGGCTCTAGGGGCTTGTTTGAGTCCATACAATGATTTCTTCAATCAACAAACCATATCCTTTTCATCAGTCAGTTTAAATCCATCTAGTTGCTCAATATAAACTTCTTATTCTAGCTCACCATTCAAGAATGTTGACTTCACATCCATTTGATAGAATTTGTAATTATTGAAAGTAGCATGAACAAGAAATAACCTTACAAATTCAATTCTACCAATATGGAAAAGGTTTCTTCAAAATCAATACCTTCCATCTATGAGTATCCTTTACTTACTAGTCTTGCTTTATTTCTTACCACTTCACCTTGTTCATTCAACTTATTCCAAAAGACCCATTTGGTTCCAATCACATTTTTATCCTGAGGTTTGGGAACAAGAATCCATGTATCACTTTTCTCTATCTGCTTCAGTTCTTCCTTCATTTCTTCCATCCAATATTCATCTTTACATGCTTCATTGACATTACTAGGCCCAGTTTTGGAAATCACACAATATTCTTCTGCAATTCTTCTTCTAGTGTGCAAACCTGTGTTCTTGTCTCCTATAATCTAATTCTCAAAGTGATTTAGCTTTACATACCTTGGGAATTTGGGATTCTCTCTAGCTTATGGTTCTTCTATTCTCTCTTCTACACTTCCACTAGCTTCTCCTTCACAATTCTCTTGATTCACTGAAACAATTTGAACTTGATTTTATGTCTGTGCATTATTTCCATTATCAATACTATCTTTTTGATCATCTAAATCATATCCATAGTATCTGGATGATCTGATAATGTCCTCACTAACTCTGACATTTTCACTTTCAACCATTTTCTTCAATCTTCTATTGTAGCACTGGTAGGCCTTTCTCTTAGTAGAGTAACCTAGAAAGATTCCTTCATCACTTCTAGCATCAAACTTTCCAACATATTAATCTCATTTGATATAACATCTACTTCCAAATATTTTGAAATATTTAATAGTAGGCTTATAACCAAACCACAACTCAAAAGGATTCTAACTAGAATTACCATTAGCATTTACCTGGTTGATAGTGTATACAATAGTGCTTACAACTTCTCTCCAATAGATATGAGGAACATTACCTTCCAACATCATAGTTCTAGCAACATCTAGAATTGTTATGTTCTTTCTCTCAACAACTCCATTCTGTTAAGGGGTCCAAGGAGCGGATAACTGTCTTTTGATTCCATGCTCTTCACAAAATAAATTGAACTCCTAGGAAGTGAATTGACCACCTCTGTCTAATCTTAATAATTTGACCTTAAAACCTGTCTCATTTTCTGCCATATCTTTGAAACATTTTGACTTTTCTAGAGCTTCATGATTTTCTCTCAAGAAATCAACCCATATCATCCTAGAGTAATTGTCAATAATCAACATAAATTACCTTTCTCCTTGTAGAGTTCTGATTCTGGATGGACCACATAGATCAGTATGTACCAGCTCCAGTATTCCATTACAATGATGTTGTTTTCTCTGAAAATAAATTCTTGTCTACTTTCCCATCTGACATTCCTTGCATATAGTGTTAGTAGGATTCACTAAGTTAGGTAGATCTTTGACTTCTTGAGTGGAACTTACTTTGACAATGTTATCAAAATTCACATGACATAGCCTCGTATGACATAACCAGCTTACATCAACTTGAGAAATTAAACAAATTTCACTAGAAGCACTCAGGTGAAAAATGTTACCTCTTGTCTTTGTACCTTGAGCAATTACATTTCCAGAGCTTCCCAATATCCTACACTTACCATCTTTGAATTGAATATTGTATCACTTGTCAACCATATGTAAAACACTCAACAAATTATGCTTCAATCCTTCAACATAAAGGACATCATCAATATTGTATTTAACACCAAGAGAAATAGTGCATCTACCACAAATCACACCAACATTGTTATCTCCAACTATTAGAACACCACCATCATATTTTTCCAAGCTTATGAACTTTCTTTTTTCACCAGTCATATGATGTGAGAATCTGATGTCAATCACCCATTCATATTTTTCATCAATTATGGCTGCAAGAGCTTTCTCAATATTTTGATTATTAGAAAATTTAATGGACACTGTACCATTTTCCTTCATAGCAATGAATACCCATCCATCTTCATTTCTAGTTTCTTTATCATATTCATTCATCAGTAACACCTTCTTCAGCATAATAACATTTCTTTTGAAATCTAGAATTTTTAGGTTTGTACTTAGAAACTCTTTCAGGACGCCTTGATGCAAAATGACCTATCTTACTACAAGAGAAACATTTAATACGAAACTTTCCTTTATACTTACCTTCAACTTTGGCTTATCTTTTCACAATCAATGCTTCCAACTCTTCTAGCTCTCTTTCTTCATCTTTAATCTCTCTCATCTCATCTTCATATTTGAATGTTTTTCTAGAAATTTCTCCTGGATCATATCTTTGTTGGCTTTTTCTAGATACAGTAGCTTTAAAGGCAGATTTTGTCTTAGGAGTAGACTCACCAAATTCACGTAACTCAAAGGCAACTAGTTTACCAATCAACATGTCTCTTGTTACAGTTGTTACTATTCTGAGTTCTTCAATATAATGAACTTTCATTTTGTAGGAAGTAGGAACTGATCTAAGCACTTTAGCCACAATCTCATCTTCTTCCATAATTCCACTGGCACAACTAATACCCATCACTAGTTTATTTACCTTCTGCAAGAAAGAAAAAATGTTTTCATCTTCACTCATCTTTAAGTTCTCCCACTTTCCTTTAAAACTTGTTAGCTTAGCAATCTTCACTTGTGCATCTCATTCATACAATGTTTCCAATTTCTTCTAGATCTCATGTGCTACCTTTAGACCTATCACATTTGTCATCTCTAAATCTGTAAAAGCACTTAGCAATGCTTATATAGCCCTGCTATTAGTTTAAACTTCTTTGATCTCATCAAGAGTAATGGGACCATTTTGAGGAATATTATATCTATTCTTTGTAATATTCTAGAAGGGTTCACCAATGCACTTCAAATGACACTCCATTTTGACCTTCCATAGAGAGTAATTTATACCATCGAATCTAGGACTATCCTTCTTGAATGATTCCATCTTGGATCACCTCAAGCTATTAAAATTATTTAGAGGAACCTCCTCTGATAGCAATTGTTAGAAAAAGAAGAATAGACAACTGAGAGGGGGGGTGAATCTGTTGTCACAAAATTTAATACTTATTCAACCTTATTAACCTTTAATCTCAGATCTAATAATTAATAGTGAAAACATGAATCAACAACACATCATAAACAGATAAACACCAAGATTTTATATGTGGAAACCCTCTTAGGGGAAAACCCTGATGGATGTTAGTCCACAAGATTATACCCTGTTAGAAGTATAATGAAAAATGAATAAGGAATGTGCATGCATTCAGGTACACTGCCTAGAGCTCACTGCTCGGAAGGGAAGGCTCAATACCTTACATAAAATAATCATATTAAATACATCTGATGAGGTCGAACTGAGAAATTAAGTTCTACAAAATCCTGATGATAGTTTCGGTTAGGCACATAAACACTTCTTCACACATCACTCAATATTCTTCACACTCTACTTTGAAATTGAATGATCTGATCTTTATTTGCACATTTCACATTCACACTTCATATTCATTCATCGAGCATACATCAAAATGAGGAAAAAAATATCTCTTATATATCCGCTACATGAATTTACATTAACAACTCTGTCGGACACAAATAAAGAATAAATGAATTACAAACTGTCAGCCCAATTCATGAAAACATCTCAATGCGCACCAACCTAAGTCAGTCACATCATAATGAAGACCTAAATTAACATCCTCAAACATGCAGAGAATTAAAAGATAAATCCATAAGGACCCGCAACATGAGCAGGCTACCACCATAATGTTGTCCAGGAACATGAAAAACTCAAACACACGAAGGAAAATCATTGATCACGAGCACACCGATCAACATAGACGTACCACAATAATAGAACATGATCTAGAAGTATCACTGAACATCAGAATAGCATACACAATGACTTAATTTAATAGAATTGAATTCTCTTCTTTCAGAAACACCTGCTACAGTAACAAAATAATGATAGGAACTCAGAAACTCATAACTCACTCCAATCTTGATGTGTACCATTGAAACTTTCAGAGAACATACTAAATAGGCTCAGCAACAAACCCTTTAATGTGCAAATTTTGATTATCAACATACACAACTTTCCACTATTTTGATCATCATAGCTTCACAGACTGCCTGCAACATATTTATTCTAATTTTTTCAATATCTTCGACATATACAACCTTCAGAATCATCAGTGCTAATAGTTTTGAAATCAATGACAACCACACATTAGCAACACAACCACAACATCCAATAGCTATCACTCGCACACTTCTTCATATGACTCACACCTTAGATGTTTTGTAGACTAAAAAAGATGAGATCAAATGGTAAATAATCCTACATTAAATGGGCAATTTGTAACATGCATTAATTAATGATTGAAGAACTCCTCACACAAGCGAGTAGATAACTTACCAGCTCGACTTTGAATCTGGGTTATCAATCTTTACGGATTTAAAACCGTAGACATGCAAAATTGAATCATGCATCTAATCATGCTTCATTCAACATTACTTCATCGATTAATTAAATAAATCAATTTAATTGATTCACTAAGGTTATCTCTTTAATTAATTAATTAACCTCCTAAAGTTTCTTTATTTAATTAAATCAAATCTATTTAATTAAATAGCCAATGATCATTATCTCCTCTCATTTGGATTTATTTTAACCCACAAATCTAAGTCAAAGTGTCACAATCAACTAATCACTAGCTTAATTAATCAAATCCCCGATTAATGCTAAACCTAACCCATGTCACATCCTCTAGCTTTTCCCACTTGCACAATAAATCATTTATTTTAATTTATTAAAACCTCTATTTTCCTCAAAAAGCACATTCCTGAGGAATATTCCCTCATTAACTCCCTTTGTTTCACTTTTTTTTGTGCAAACAAATTCCCCCCAAATATCTCAACCACATTCCTTTAATGACATTTTTCAAATTCGAAACTCACCTAAATGCATTTATCTTGCACATTAACCAAAAATTGCACAACCATGGCCCATTCATACAATGATAAGTGGCTCCTTCCTATTGGTTGAGGATTAGTCCCACATTCTTCAAATTTTCCTCTTCTCTCTTCAATCTCACCTATAAATCCAAGGCCTTCTTTCATCATTTGGACACACAACCTCATGCAAAGTTACTCTGTTCATTTGAGAGCTAATTTTGTCCATTATCACAACATTATATTTTCATCATTTAGCTTATTAAAGGGTTGGGAAAGGCCCACCTTCTACACAAAGAGTAGCACCAATCCAATATGGAATAGGTGTGCACCACATTGCTCATGCTTTCAATTGGTTCCTTTAGCATTTCTTGTTGTTTTAAGGTATTAGTTTAGTATATATAACATGGGGTAATATTTCATAGGGGTGTTTGATTTTTTCATTTTGGTTTGATTTCCATAAAGGGATTTATTAGTATACTAACATGTTGCAGAATTAGCAACCACATCTGGCACTAGAAGGAGGGCTAATTATAATGGTTTGTTTGCTAATAGAGGTCGTAGATTCTGGCTATGTGCTTGCTTAGAGCTCAGAGTCACATGAAAGGTATCGTTGATATAAAGAGGGAGTTGTTGTGGCAGTACATTTTATCTGCTACGCTGGTTTGAGTTTAAAAAGTGTCCATTTAAGAAATCCAATTTGAATTTGAAAGGGCGTCCATTTAAAAGATCAAGACTTCACTTGTATGGCAGTATTTGGGGTAATGTTAACACTAAAAAGTGACTAACAAAAGAAATAAAAAATATATCAGGAAATCAAATCGTATTTCTCAGCCACTCTACATGATAGGCATATCTTTTATTTTTGTGTGATAATGTTATTTTAAACACTTACTGTCATAAATTGATACAGTTCAGTCCTTGCATGCATTTACGTTTTTCAAGATACAGTTTAGTTTATTTAATATTTGATTTAATGCAGAGTCAAGTGTTACGCAGTATCATTATTTATGGTTTGGTGGTTCGAGATATTTACGTTGTCTAAAAAATTAAATTTATACTACCTTGCAGCATTAACCCTTCTTGCTAAGGAATAGGTATTCAATGAATGCAAAAGTAACTAAGTGTAGAAAACATTTTTTAGACATGGATGCCAGTTCACCTCATAGGTAAGTGGAGAACCTCTACATATATGAAGGGAAGGATCAAATAAATTAGCATAGATCAATAGTTATACCAAACTAAAATTCACAGTTAATGTGTTCATGAGATATTGCACTTTCAGAATATTTTTTAATGAATTTCAAGCTAATTGAAATGATTTGATATGCCATAATTTTTTATTTTTCAAATTTTTTCCTACATAGGGGATTGACAAGTGATTGGTTGCAATTAAGAGGAGGCGTCTTTATTATTGGCAGATCTCAAAATGATATTTAAAGTAGGAGGAGGCACCTTTGTTATCAATTAAGGCATTTAAAGTCCTTATTTCTGCTATATTCATTTCTTGTCACTTGAGCGCTACGATTGTAGTTGGTAAATAGGCTGTGAAATACATTTGTTCAAGAGTTTACAAAGCCTTGCAATTTTGTGTATAACCTGCAAACAGTTAACATTTGCATACACGTCTGCCAAGGTACTTGTAACACCATTCCTCCACTAGTTATGATTTGATGAATGTTCATGTGGCACTCCAAATTAGCTTCCATTTTGGCATATCCATGTGATGGTATCTCTTCAAATGGCCCATGTGCCTTGTGTATGTTCCCACACTTTGAATGCATTTAAACCAAAACCAATCTCTCAGTTGTTGCTTCAGTCTGCCAAAATAATTTTCTTGTATCAAAATAATCTTATTTCAAAATCATGCCTTCCTGCCCTATCTATCAGTGCTTCATTCCTATCCTCTAGGGGGATCCCACAAAGCTGGTTTACAATTTCTGAGAGGAATTGATTTTTGCTGAAATCACATATTTTTAGAAAATGTAATTATTTAAGCCTTTAAAAGTTCCATTTTAATGATTCCAATTGAAGAGGGTTTGATAAAACCACCTTAGATAAAACCCCCTTGGATAGAACCTCGCTAGTTTTAAAACATACCTATAAATGAGTCTCCTTTACACCTATCAAAATGCTGATAAAAAATCACTTTTGATTTAAATTTTGGGGGATCAAATGAATTCATTTAAAATTTATTTCAAATGATTATGGTAGTCCTTGAATGAGCTATCCCATGAATATAATTTTAATATGTTTTGGTTTTATTATGTATGTGTTTTTTCAGATTTATTAAACATAGGTTTTTCACCGAAAATCAAGCTCTTTGTTTTGCACATGTGAAAAAATAGAAAATTATCAAAATAATTTTTTTTTAAATATGTTTGTGCTGGGTACTAATGTCCTTGATCCATTAAAAATAAAAATTTGAATTTTGATACATACAGAAAAAGTTATGTTGTATACAGTTCGCCTATGTCTGAATTGCAATTGGTTTGACTTCGAAACTCTATTAAGGAAAAAATATTAAATAAAAAACTATGAGACCAAATATAAGTGCTAGATATCATAGTTACAAATCTAAATTCAAAAAAATTAGAATTTTATCCTTCATACAAAAAAAGTTATGTTGTATATGGTGAGCAACACTTTTTTAAAATGTTGTTTTTGGAAAAAAACTAGTTTTCGTGGGAGATGGAAAAAGAAGTGCAATATTAGTCCAAAAAATTTGAAAAAAATATTTTTAGAATCTACATACAAAATGTGATGAGACTCTAGTTTGCATCATCTTCAAATTCCTCACGTTTTAGCCGCTATAGGTGCCCAAATGTGAAGATTTAGTTAAAAATAATAATTTCAGTGTCCAGTTTGGCCAAAAATTGTAAACCACTATTGTGGGATCACCCTCCAACCTTTAATACATTGGTGAATAGGCATAGTCTTCTTTGCCAAATCAAAGAGAATTCAAAGCAGCAATCTTGATCTTAACTTTGGACTTCCAAGAAGGGATAGTTGACACTATTTTAATGGAATAAGATCCCTTGTTCAGATAAATTAATTATGGTTTTGATTCGTCTGTTATTTTTTATTAGTAATAGATTTCCATTTACCCATTTACCCATTTTGGCGGCCAGGGAGAAGGATGAAAAAAATATTGAAAGGTCCTTGAAATATTACCGTTAATTTCTCCTATTTCAACTATCATGCCTTTATGTCACATTGAATTCATGACATGATATTATCTATTGGCGTGCTATCATAAGTTCAAGTGTGCTCGTGGATACAAATTTAGGTCTATGGTTTAGCCATTCTAATCTTCATTTATTTTACACCTGCCAAATGCATTTATTTGAAAGTATCTAAAGCCCTTTCAACAAATCCATTTTGTGTGAGTCCTATAGCTATTGCCATTAAATTTGTTGATTGTGTGAAGTCTTACTATTATTATTGTTCTTATCTCATGAATATTGATTTCGGTAGTGATTGTTCTATCACTTTTATTGCTGGCTTTATCCACTTTTTTCCAGCTGCTCCTTAGCAAAAAAACACATCATTCATTCAAATCACAAAATTCAAGCATTACTGTGCTATTCTAGAGGAAGTGAAATGTGCATTTCCCAATTCTAAACCTGCGTTTATCTCACATGCAGATATTTCTAGGAGAATGTTGTGTGAAGGTTGAACTTGGATTTATGCCTTCCAATTGAATTAGCTTGAAATTTTCTATATTGAAGGGTGATCCCACAATACTGGTTTACAATTTTTGGGTAAACTGGACACTAACCTGATTTTGTTTAAGTAAATCTTCACTTTCGGGCTCCTATAGCGGCTAAACTGTGAGGAATTTCGAGATGATGCAAACTAGTGATTTGTGAATTTTTTTCTATAAATTCTAAATATATTTTTTTCATTTTTTTTGGAATCATATTGCACTTCTTTTTCCGTATCCTTCAAAAACTAGTTTTTTTTTTTAAAATAGCATTTTTAAGGAGTGACGCTCACCGTATTAGAACATATTTTTTTTGTATGAAGGAAAAAATTCTCGTTTTTCTAATTTATATTTGTAACTACGATATCTAGCACTTTCAGTTTGTTTCATAGTGTTTTATTAAATATTTTTTCCTTAATCAAGTTTCGAGTCAAAATAGTTACAATTGAAACATAGGTAGACTATATACAGCATAACTTTGTATGTATGTATCGAAATTCAATTTTTATTTTTTTAATGGATCAAGGACATCAATACCCAGCCTAAACATATTTTAAAAAATTTTATTTTGATAATATGCTATTTTTCCACATGTGCAGAACAAAGAGCTTGATTTTAGGTGAAAAACTTATATCTAATAAAACTTAAAAAACACATACATAATAAAACCAAAACATATTAAAATTATAGTTGTTCGATAGATCATTTAGAAGACTACCATGATCATTTGAAATTAATTTTAAATGAATTCATTTGATCCCCCAAAGGTAAATCAAAAGTGATTTTTTTATCAGCATTTTTATAGGTGTAAAGGAGACTCCATTGTAGGTATGGTTTAAAACTAGTAGGGTTCTATCAAAGGGGGTTTGATCTAAGATGGTTTGATTAAATCCTCTTCAATTGAAATCCTTAATATGGAACTTTTTAAGGCTTAAATCATTATATTTTCTAAAAACATGTGATTTCAGCAAAAATCAGAATCTCCTAGAAATTAGAAACCAGCTTTGTGGAATCACCTTGAAAAGAGTCTAGAGATTCAAATTAATTGACGTAAAAAAAATGAGTGCTTCTACCATGCCTAGCTTTGTAACTATCTTTTCTTTGCATCATTGGCCTTCAATACATCTACCAAATCTCCCTCTAAAGAAAAGACAAATAAGTATGGTGTATATTTGTGTCTGACTAAATATTGATTGATGTAGGTAGGAGTGCTTGATCTCTACTTACAGCTTAAATTTTTGAAGGGTTCGATGTTTGCATATTGAAAGCCAGTTTAAAATCATAAATACATTAAATACCGCATCCTTGATATTTGGTGTCACTCATTTAAGATCTTTTGTAGGATAAGTCAATAAAAATCAAATTTTATTGACATGCATTTAATTGTTATTTATTATCATCCACTATTGTTGACATGGATGAAATGTCAAAATACTAGAATAGCCTGTGATGCTCCATGGAAATATTTCCCTTGTTTCTAGAATTCAAATTTGAAAAGTTTTACACTACAGTTTCTATTGTTGAAGGGGATGCATTTATATCAGGATCTTGCTACCTTTTGGAGATTGATTTTTATTCCTAGTTTGGAGGGGGTCTAAAAAGAAAAAAATATCATTGAAAGAAAATTAAATGCATTAAGAGCCACTAAGTTTGAGGTTTGACTGGAGCAATATCTTTTGTAAAGTATTTTTTTATGGCTTAAATGTCATTAATCATAGCTACGATAAAATCTTTATGTTTGAAATGGCTTTAATACCCATTAATGGAAATTGTAAAGTCTTTGCTTCTAATCAAATCTCAAAACTTTGAGAATAGATTGATAAAATGATTTGTTTATCTTTATGTTTTTTCTTAAACACTTATTCCACATGTTTCTTTGTATTCTTATTGTAGGTGCAGTATTATAGTGTAGAAAGGTGAGGAAAACTAAAAATAACAAAAGCATTGGAGTTTGAACAAAAGCAAGTGGAGTGAAGTTGAAGAAGATCAATCCTTGAACATCAAAATAAAAATTTGAAAAATAATTTCTTAATGCTTAGAGATTCCAATTCCTACTTTCATTTTCTATTTTAAACCAACTCACTTTTCAATTTGGGTTTAAAATCAATCACTAATTTGATATTTTCAAAGTTGGATTAAAATTGGACCTTAGAAACTTACTAAATTTCAATTTGGGTTCTAAAAATTTGACAAAACAACTCTCACACTTCAAAGTTGGTGCTTAAAAAGAACTCATTTTTTGCTTTGAGGATTAAAATGAACATGTGCATTTGATGTTTTGTAATCTTTTTCACAAAGTAATATCATCTAAAAGATGTATGTGCTTCTCGCACATCTCACAACATTCTTGAGAATCAAAATTCTTTTTCAGATATTAAGTTGTCAAAAATATTGCATCCACATTTTGATTTGAGTTTAAAATTGAAAAAAATATTTTGTGAGTGTGAGTAAGCCTATTGCGTGTGTTCTCCCTTTGTTTCTAAATTAATTTTGATCAAACTATAAATATGTTTGCTCACTTTTGTTTATCTTAGAGGGCCTACCTTGTGGGAAAAAGTACTCACCCAAGGGAACGACCCAACTAGTAACACTCTAAAGCCAAAAGTGGGTACTGGAACAAAGGATAATATCACACGATTGGCTCTGATGAGAAGGGAAGCAATGGTCTCTCGCCACATGGGTCAATCTCCATGAGCAAAAAGTCTAAATTAAAACCCCTTGTTTAGCAAAGGCCAAAATCCTACCTATTTGTTGGTGCAAAACGTCATGTCCTTTGAAGCCGCCCCACGTATACATGTGATTCTATTGTAGAGATGAAAAGTATGCCATGAGAGATTCATGTGTACTGATGTTCGGCTGACCTGAGAAGCAAGTGCACTATAAGGGGGAGCCTGTGTGGTCAAGCATCTAATCATCCGCATTGAATATGCATAGCTGGATTTATCCAGGTGGGAACCCAACAAATACTGTCTTTTCATCCTAGGATTGTGCATGTTATTGGAATCAAAAACACTTTGCTTGGATCAAAAATAGTGGAAAACCAACATTCAACGAATCATCAGAATTTCAAACCATTTGGAAGAACAAATACCTTGGATGCGTCCGTAAGTTACTACTTGTCCCTAGGGGTTCTTATATCTAGAAGGCTTCTAAACATTCAAACATATCAATTTGTTTATCCCAAAGTCAACATTAGGTAACCTTTCCATTGATTTCCTTGATTTCCACATAATACACTTTGTGGGATAAAAGAAAGTTAGGACATTGGACATTAAGTTTGAAAAACATAATCAAGAAAGTGTTGGTGGTAAAAAGAACCGAATCTAAGCAAGGTAAAATATCAATTGGACCCCACAGATGTGCTTGAAATATTTTGTCTTATTTTTTTCCATGTGAACATTGATCTTTTGGTTTGAAATACTCTTAGGAAAAAGCATGTTCTTCAATACCTTGTTCTTGTAAACAAGTCCCTCCTAGGTTCATCTAGGATCAAGTCAAAAACTTCACCCATCTCAAACATCAATCAAACATCGTCTCACCACCAAACTCTTGGAAGCTTTGAAAACATCACTTATGCTAGACTTTTAGGAAAAATCAACATCACCTTGTTTGACTGAACAAACTTAGTCAAATTATCAATCCTCTTGAGCGAATTTACCTCTAGGATAACACAACTTCCTAAGGTTTACAAGTTCAAAATCACCTTGTTTGGCTTAACACACCTAGCCAAATTATCCTTTTTTGTAGGAGTTTACTCTAGGATAACACAACTTCCTAGGGTTTACAAGTTCATTATCACTTTGTTTGACTTAACACACTTAGTCAAATTATCCAATCCATTATCACCTTGTTTGACTTAACATAGTTAGTCAAACTATCCTCAATAAAAATCAAATCAAATCAAGTACTAAATTAAAACATTGATCCAAAGTTCCTAAAAGATCAAACACCCACCCTTTCATCTTTCATCTCATCATTGGTCCTAAAACATCTTAAGGGTCACTTTTGCAACAAGGTCAAAACACAAGGAAAACATGGAAAATCAACTTGACTCATACATCATGAGTAATCTGAGTCAACCAAAATATCCAAGTCTCTCAATACCAATTGATTATCGAAACTCACATTTAGGAATGACATCATTATCTCCTCCAAACCTCAAAATTACAATGAATGTGAGTATGCACAATCTAAATTTTGGAATAACTTTCCCAATGATAGATTTAAATCAAAGTTCAAACCTACAAATCTATCAACCAAAAATTCAATGGATGAGTCTTATTCCAAACAACATTGTCCCACCAAATCCATATGCCAAATACAAGTTTTCCAAAAATGAACATGTAAAATCCACACTTGGTAAAATTTGGGATAGATATGCTTGCAAGTCCCCCCAATGTTGTTCAAAGTCCAAACAATATGTTAATGACTCCATGTATTGATCCAAGTCAAGGTAACACCGTGCCAAATGAAAGTTACCTAAATCAAGGTAGTATGATTCCCAACCACAACAATGCTCAAAGTCAACGTATAATGCCAAATCTAAACATCACACTGAATCAGAGCATTATCCAGAATCAAGTTGTCAATAATCCCAAGAAAACACCACAAGGATGCATTCCAAATCTTCTTGAACAAAAACCAAATCAACCATATCAAAGGTGTCAAGATCAAAATCAAGATCAAATTTTGTGGGATCAAATTGCTTCACTTGCAAAAGTAGTTGATCCATTGTTCCAAGAGAAATATCCACCACAAAATCAATACACTCTTCCATTGGTTGAACCATGTCATCAAAAAATTGAGCTATCTCCACAACCACATCAAGAATAATATCTCCAATGTCAAGAAATTGGATATCAAGATCAACAACATTAACAAACTCAATCACCACATCTCAAAGATCAATCACCACATCTCCACAATCAATCACCACAAGGTCAATTTAAAGTGTGAATCCCACAAGGTAACAAACGAAAATACACACCACTTGGGGAACCAATCGAATCAGTCATGCAACAGTTGATACAAGAAAATCTCATTAAAATCCCTTTTTATGTGAATTATCAAGAGCCCAAGGTGAAACCAGTAGGGTATGATGAGAAGCACTTTTGTGATTTTCAAAAAACAAAGGGACACACAACATGAAATTATATTCGGCCTAAAAATTTCATCCAAGATCTGATTGATCAAAAGCTAATAGCTATTGGGGACAATAATCAGAATTCAACCATTGGTGATAGCATTAACAATCTCCCCACCATAATTTTTGAAAAAAATGATCAAGATCAACCCATCAATGAGCACCTTGAAGAGGTTTCTACCTCATCTAATGATCAACTAACCATTCATCAAGAGCCACCTTTTAGTGATCTATTTGAAGGAGTATTAGAATTATTTGATCCCATTGACATAATCTATGATCCATTTCCCAATGATCATATTGAAAATGACTCTACATAACCTAAAGAATTAGAGGATATATCTCAAGAATGTATTCCAAAGCATGATCAACATCTATCACCAGGGTCTAGCAATGGTCCTTTCCAAGACATACTAACATCCCTCGACCTCATGATTTCGGATAGTGAAGGATTCCTCAAAGATCAACATGTTATTGATCTACTTCCCATTCGTGATAAAAATTTCCAAGAATCCCTTGTAGATAATCCATCCTTTGAAATTGACCCATGTCAAGAACTTGATCTAAATCATGTCAAAAGAAATTATGCAATTATTCAAGATCAAGAATTTGTATCTTTGAGATACTACAATGATCTAATGGGAACTCTTCTATCTATACAAGATGTTGCAAATGATGATCATATCCATATAACACATATTCCTCCATCTACCCATGAGATGCTTTCTTTGGATGGACACGTAGATGATCTTCATTCAAAACAAGAGTCTCATACTCTTGACATCATAAACAAGCAACAAGAGTCTCCTACTCTTAACATTTGTACACATGATTGAGATATGGAAAAATATGGAGACATATCATAAATGAATCATGAAGAAGGCTTCTACAAAAGTTGCAAATTAGAAACATCCTATGGAGACATATCAGAAAAAGAACATGAAGAAGGCTCCTATAGAAGTGGTGAATCCAAAAAATTCTATAAAGGCATATCGAGAATGAATAACAAGGAATAATTTTATGTGGACAATGAATCATCAACACCTCTTGAATCAACATTACAATTTGATATCTCACAAGATCAAGCCAAAGATATCAATAAGGAATTCATCCTACATATGGAGGATCTTATCACTTATAAACTTGGATCACTTACCTTTCTTAGAAAAAGTTATCTCATCAATAAAGAAGCTGTCACTTTTGAAGATCCACCACAAAGCAGAGAAGGATTAGCACATTTTTTCCAAGGTAAATCATATCCTATTGAAAATAAAATGTTTCAACAGATGAATTATCAAGGCAGAATATTAGGTCTGCATGAACAGGGTATCCTAGAAATAGTGCAGATTATTGGCAATCCTAAGCATCAAGGCCTTGGTTATTCAACAATCAAGGGATATAAACAAATCAGTAATACCTCTATAAAACTGGGGGAAACTTTGTCTCAAGAAAACATCAACATAGGGAACACGAAGGATCCTTATGATGAAATCGGTGCCAATACTACGACCTGCCACGTCATGAATCCCCATCAACCCATCACCTAATCCATGAATCAAAATAATCAAAAAATAGAGTCATCTTGCCGAACTATGTCTTTGAGCCTGAACATAGGAAAGGTTGATCTTTGATCATCCCCCAAGACATTTTAGGTCAGTCCTTTAGGCATCTGTCACAATGGTAATGAATTTTTCCATCTATTTCACACCCTAGGTCAGTCCTTTAGGCATCTATCACAATGGGAATCCATTTTCCCATCTATCTTTTCATTGAGTCAATTTTGTCATCAATCAAACTACGTGGTCTGTATGTTTATAACGTAGGCAAGGCTAATCTATGGATCAGCTCCCAAGACCCCTAGGATAGGTCTTTAAGTCAGTCTCTTCATCATAAATATCAAAAATACTAAAAAATTTGTAAAACATCTCAAAATTCTAAAAACAGCCTCAAAACATTTGAAATAACCCAAAATGGTGTACCCATCTCATCTCACTTTCACTTGTAATAATCACCATTCATAATAAATCAATCGTCACTTTCATCCTTTGGTAAGTCAGCCAGAAGCAAGTCTAGTAGGTCCAACAATTAGAACCTAATCGTCAAAGTCTTAAGTCTAGATTAGTGATTCAACAAGTTGGTCAACTTGGAGTATTGATAGCTTATGATGCAATCAATCTCATCAAAATCCTGATCACAACATTTCCTAGGAATGTGACCTTCCTGCGATGGACATCAACATCAAATATCACCGTAGTTTAGTCTTTAGCAAGCGGTATGAAGAACATTAGCTTGTTTGTTTACTTTATCTTGGCCTTTTTGAATTATCTTATTTTGCGCTTATTCCAAGGACCTCTCGATGATGCCTAAACAAATCAAGTTTAGAGAGAAAGGAATGGGGCAATGATCATTATATTTTTATCTATTGTGCTTGTTGGGTATTCTTGTAAAATAACTTTGTCATGCATGCTTTGTTTTTTTTGTAGGGAGGATGCTTTAGGTGTCTTTTTTAACACATAAGAAGGCTTGCCTTATTATGTTTTGGTCTGAGATCTCTAGAATATCTGAACTGCATCTTGAATAAGGTTTCATTTGTCAAGTGTGAACAATAGTACTCCTATTTGATTAATGAGTCAAAGTCCATCACACTAGGTGCAATTCCATCCTGGTCCTTAATACCTTGATGCATCACACCTATGTGTGTTATCAAACATAGAGAAGGGTATGCTCTTTATCTCTCCCATCCTTGGATAAGAAATATATCATCATCATACATCATCATCATTCATCAAGTCTGAATGACTAATGGACTTGTCGGACTTCTACATCTTCTTGGATTTAAGGGTTGATCCCTCTCATTCTTCTATCCTCTTTCATGCTAACAATGCATCCATCCTGCATCTTGCATAATCATGTCATATCATCATAGGACAACATCATCCATCTCATCCATCTCACATACATTGCATAATCATATAATATTTTTGAAATAATATAGATTTTTTATTCTAATCATCTTCCAAACATCTCATTTGCATCATCATCTAAGTTGTTTAGAATAATATAGATTTTTTATTCTAAGCATCTTAAGAACATCTTGTCATCATTATCATATAGATGAGTTAGTCATAGCCATCCATACATCCATTTTTAACCTCTTTGTCACAAGATCAATCTCAAATTGAATCTTTTCGCTCGATCTCTCAAGGGGGCAATGTACTAATGTACTTCTTTCTGTTGGGGCATCCGAAAAAAATAATAATAATAATTTCGATGACGGCGGCATCATTCTTTGAACCAATGTAGCAAGTACATTTCTTCAAAGAGGGGCAAAATGTGGACATCTAAAATTGACCTATGCATCTAATCATGCTTCATTCAACATTACTTCGTCTATTACTTAAATAAATCAATTTAATTAATTTACTAAGGTTATCTCTTTAATTAATTAATTAACCTCCTAATTTTTTTTGATTTAGTTAGATCAAATGTATTTATTTAAATAGCCAATGATCATTATCTCCTCTCATTTTGATTTATTTTAACCCACAAATCTAAGTCAAAGTGTCACAATCAACTAATCACTAGCTTAATTAATCAAATCCCTGATTAATGCTAAGCCTAACCCATGTCCCATCCTCTAGCTTTTTCCACTTGCACAATAAATCATTTATTTTAATTTATTAAAACCTCTATTTTCCTCACAAATCATATTCCCAAGGAATATGCCCTCATTAACTCCCTTTGTTACACTTTTTTTTGTCCAAACAAATTCCCCCCAAATCTCTCAACCACATGCCTTTAATGAAATTTTTTCAAATTTGAAACTCACCTAAATGAATTTATCTTGCACATTAACCAAAACTTGCACAACCATGGCCCATTTATATAGTGACAAGAGGCTCCTTCCTATTGGTTGAGGATTAGTCCCACATTCTTCAACTTTGCCTCTTCTCTATTCAATCTCACCTATAAATCCAAGGCCTTCTTTCATCATTTGGACACACAACCTCATGAAAATTTACTCTCTTCATTTGCGAGCTAATTTTGTCCATTATCATAGCATTATATTTTCATCATTTAGCTTATTAAAGGGTTGGGAAAGGGCTACCTGCTACACAAAGAGTAGCACCAATCCAATATGGAATAGGTGTGGACCACGTTGCTCATGCTTTCAATGGGTTCCTTTAGCATTTCTTGTTGTTTTAAGGTATTAGTTTAGTATAAATAACACGGGGTAATATTTCATTGGGGTGTTTGATTTGGTCATGTTGGTTTGATATCCATATAGGGATTTATTAGTATACTAACATGTTGCAGAATTAGAAACCACAAAAACATCATCAATGGTGGCCTCAAGGATTGTTTTTGGAATTTGTAACTTGTTCCTAGAAAGAAACAATGCCACCTTAAATACTACCACATTTTCCCTTGATCTTCTTTAGTCAACTATGAGATGACAATTAACATGCATCGCCAACCTGATTCATAAGTTTCCATTTATATCGGCGAAGTACATAGAGCTAGTATTTGAAGCGAATATTCTTTGAAATGACTCATCGTGCATTACAGATCCATACCACCCCTCCAGGGTTCAAACAATGATAACAAGATTGACGAGATGAAGTATGGACCATTAGATCACTACATCACTTTGCTCATCTTAATCATGTCGCATGTCGTTGATTTGGATTTAAAAAATCCACATCACATCAGCGATATTCTTTGAAATTGGTGATGAAACCATATTAAGCCACATACATCTACATTAAATACCAAGCCACCAAAGACATCACTCGTGGGAATACATTGGATCAGCAAAGGAGAACCCTAAACAAACACCTCATCGCTCATCATCCATTTGAAATTCAAAACCTAGAGAAGATCCATGATGAGCGATAAGAGAAGAGACACCAAGCTTTGAGGTCCATATGCATCTCTAATTCTCATCATGAAATAGATGAGCAATTAGCAATGTGAGGGAAGCCAACGATACCGAAAACATCCCATATATCACACATCACTAATTTGAAACTCGAATATACATACGATCCACGATGTGTGAAACAAAATAAAAGCTTTCCATCTCCCATCACTTATTTTGGGAAAGATGATCACACATACATCTGCAATGAGCAATGGAAACAAAAGCCCAGAGGTCATCACATATCGTTGATTCAATACACAAAGCTCAAAAGAAATTAGTGATAATTGACAACCTTTGAAGAAACAAGCACATCACGCATCGCTAGTTTAAATTAGAGGTTCACAAAACCATCTGTGATGTGCAAAACCATGGAAACAATGATTGTCACGCATCACCAATTCACATTTTCATACATAAAACTATGAGCGATGAGCGATAAAAGGAAGCTCCCGGTGGGAGTTAAGTGGAAACAATTAAGCATATGCCCGCAAGTTGTTTTAAGAAGGGGACCATCTAGGAAGATGTATAAAATGCCTCAAGGACTTAAGACACAATACTTTCAAAGGATGTAAATGCCAAATAAGGTGAATTAATCAACCTTCAAAAATAAAAGATAATCAGAACTAGGCACGAGGGACCGGTAACTTTATGGGCTCAAATGACATAAGATTTTTTAAAACAATCGGAAACGGGCAACAGTAGGTGAACGAAATCCCTAGGCAATAGTAATGAAAAAAACCCTAAGTCCAGACATATTGAGACTAAGTAAAATTGACCAAATTAGTCAAGGAGTAATGATTTTTTTAGGAGTTCTATCAAAAGGCATAGGTGTGTGTTTATTATTTTCATCTTATCTTGATTCTTAATAAAGAAGATACTATATTGAGATGATACAATTATAAGGGTATTATTGATATGTTTCAATAGGGAAAAATTTTGGGTAAAAATAATGTTAGTAATTTGAAGCTTTTGTGTACATAGTCATTGTCTTAGGTTCTTCTAGGTTCCCTTCATACAAATGAACCTTATAGCTCCTAAGACAAAAACAATATTGTTTGAAAGTGATAGAACTTACAATTTCAAAACCATTAGTGGTACTATTAATATTTACTATTATCTATTACTTGTATGATATATTGAAGATTGACCTAAAATGTAGGCCGTTCTTGTCCTAGGAGATTCCTATGGAGAAAATAAGTGCATTCATATCTCATACAAAACATCTCTTAACACACTTAAAGCATCCATAGAAAATATTGAGAAGTCCCTCACTCTTTTGCAGCCTTTTTCTCCAGCATCTAAGCATAGCTAACTACTATGTATTAATTGGTGCCTTTGATGAACAACCATGTTGTACACACCTAGAGTTATTATGTTTTGCTTGCTCAATAATGGATAGAAAAATATGTAGGAGTTTATAGAAGTTGAATTAATGCTTTAGCTTTCCACTGGTATCAAAAACTTTGTTTCCATGTATGCATTTTATTATAATAATAGAAAAAAGAATCAAAATATTTCTAGGACTATTTTGTCTTGTTTGATAAAAAAGTGTTCTTTTTGTATCCATATTTTCATAAAGATTACGTATTGATTCATCACACTTGTCCTAGGCGTTTTCTACCTTTCAATAAACCGATTTCATTGATTACACGTGTTTGTTGACAAAATTCATTTGTTAGGTTAGGATTTTTACAATTTGTCAATTTGGCCCCAAATGGTGCAAACTCAGATACTATATCTTTCTAAGATATCGTGACAATTATAGTTGTCCTTACTTCATCAATTCAAGTAAATTATAATCATGGATATTTGTGTTGTGCATTTGGAAGATGTTTGAGGCATATTATTTATCTTTGATTCAACTTTCATAGCTTTATCATGGCTTGGTAAAACGTCAGTACCTAAATTTTGGGTGTAATACCTCAGATTGTGTAGGAAACAATCTAATATTTTTTGACATTTCAGATTGTGACTTTAGTAATGATTTGCAGCTCGCAATCTACATATACTAAAAATTCACCTGTGACTTTTCTGCTTATTGAAGGAAACTGAGGTATACAAATTGCAAATATGTTAAAAACGCAAGATTTTCAGTTTCATGCATAAATATTAAGTTGTCTACTTCATTTATAATACCATGTGATTCAAGGAAAGAAGTATTTTGATGCTGTAATAAGTTCTTTGAGGGAGTCCTATCTCATTGAAGAGGAACCTATCTTCAAGTTATGACAAGTGATTTTGATTATCTCACCTAGAAGCCTTGAAGGCAAGTATATTTGCTAGCCACTATATTTGTTGGCATGTACTTGAAGTTATGGTAAAATTTGAAATGCCATATTTTTGTAATATTTTGATAATCTCTATCTAGAGAAAATACTTCTTACCGAAGAACTAGAATATCTAAAAATCCTAGTACTTAATATGATATATTGAATTTTATATAGAAAAGATACATATTTCAAATTTCATCAACCTTGTATTCTCGAATAAACATGGATAAAAATGATGGTTCTTGACTGATGACTCTCAAATCTAGAGTGAAGAGCTTAGGAGATGTGATTGCTTGCTAGGTTTCATAGGAAGGATTTTTTATGGGCATGTGATTGTGAAATCTGCAATAAAATGATTTCCCAGTTTTTAATCTGAAATATAATTCTTCTTTTTTTTCTGTTGAAGTTTGACAAATGGAATAGATTAAGTTAGTTTATAGAAAAATCTTATACTCTTGAAATGTATCCTTCAAGTATGTTATATAGTTCATTAAATAATTCCTTCAATTATCGTGTTCCCCTAATTAAATTTTTGCTTATTTTCAGTAATAACACATACTAAATAATAGAACTAAAGTTAGAAATGGCAGCCTTCTTTTACTTGTCCATAACAATTTGTGTATATGGGTGTATCTGATTCTAAATTATTGTTTTCTCTATTCTATGTGTGCACTAGCACAATATTCATTTAGTTTATTATTTTTCCGTACCTTTCATATATGGTGGTATTTGAGATTTGGTACTTCTTTGATTAAATGACCATAATTTGTTTATTCATATAAAGATCCCAATCTTTATATTAGAATGATCAAAAGTGTGACAAGTAGAACAAACATTACTTAAATGGTTTTCCAACCTTTAAAACAAAGACCCAAAAAAGCACAAATAAATGAAATAATGCATATGGGCCTAGGTGACCTTACCATATATAGGCCTATCCAAGACTCAAAAAGATAAAAATCACTATATTTTGCACATTCTCTTTTCCAAGGGGAGCCATTTTTCTTAAAACAATTTTTATTTGAATTATCTACTTACCTTCCAAATGATGGAAACATCAACCCACTACTCCAAACCTCATCTACATCAACCATAAGATGGTTGTGCTAAATGAGTTTTATCTAAATTACTAATTACCTTACAAATGATTGAAACATCAAAGATCATCTACATCAACCATAAGATGGCTATACTTGTTGATTAAGTAGAATATATGGATGTAAGTCCTCATCTTCCCCTTCATGATCTCCTCAATTAATAAATGTGTGTGCTTGACCAAGGAAACTCTTACTAGTACTCAACTAAACAGGGCCACTATTGTTAGAGTAGATGTATGTACTCCCACAGCTCCAAGAATTACCTATAATGATAAACCTATCACACTATTTAGAAATAAGCAAGATATTCTTTCTCAACAACTCAGATTTGATAAAACATCAAATATGCATTATGTGGACAACTACCACATTGAATATGTTATCGTAGAGAATCAATAATTACAATGAGATCAATCCTTAATAAAGGAGATCAAAACCCTAAAAGGAAACCCTAGTGTGCACACTTAATAATTAATAAATAATTAATTATTAATGTGCCTAGTTTTACCTTAAGTAAACCTAAAGTAATAAGTGACTTAATTAATCAACCAATATGATTAAATTAATTAAGTGAAATGAATTATTACTCTAACACCCCCCCTTAAGATGAACTTAGGGAGTAGCTAAAACACTAAGGGAAAGATGCATGAAAGCAAATATGGGTCCCGACAACAAGGCCTAATCAGGTACCCATGTACAAATGCAATGCAAACTAAACCAAATAGGGTAAAGGAGAAAACACAGTGGGAACAAAACTCCTCCCCAAAATAGGATGCAAAGAAAAGAATGTAATGCACTAAAAGAAGAAGGATAAAAGGTGGATTACATGATACCCCCCATAGACAACTTCTATCATATAATTACATAATATGTTCCCCCCATAGGAGAGAGAAAAAGAGGATATGAATCCCCCCCACAAAGAAATAGCTCCTGTATCACTAGAAAACATCTGAAGAAAAAACATGATCCACTGCTTGCAAACAAAATTTCTCCCCGTAGGAAGAAATAGTCCAATTGATGACATGTGAAGCCAATCAAAAAACATGGGCGAATATGGAATCCAAATCCAAATGGCAGGTGTCTCTAAAAACTGCTCAAGCATCCTCAAGTTCGAAAGAGAAAATGTCAATCTTGAAACCTATGAAGATTGATGAAGCACATGCTCCAAAGATGATGAACATGATGAGACAATAATGGTGATGTGGCTATCAACAAAGAGGAGATGAATGTCCTCAAAATAATCCTCCAAATTTGCAATATAGGACTCCACAAACAAGAAAGATATGTCTGCAGCATAAGAGTCCAAAGTAGCTATGTCTGGAAGATGAATGATGCCCTGCTGCACTGAATCAGGAACAATAGGAGATGTTGATGAAGTCTCAATATGAAGAGTGGGAACATGAATACAATTCTATGAACCATCGATGCATGCAAGAACTATGATATACTCAAGCTCCTCTAGAGTAGGATTATCATAGGGTATGAAATCTATATATGGAAGAGGGATGAGACAATCTAGAGTGGGATCCTCTAGGAATAGAGGGATGTTAGAGTCTCCAAAATTATCCCAAAGATGTTGTGAAAGTGTGTGAGGACAACAAATGTCAGATAAAGCACACGAAGTGTCAAAATCAACACTACAACCAATAACCCCTACAATATGATCTTGAATAATAACCCATGCAGATAAAATCCTTGATGTGCCCAGTGTAGGTCAGAGTCCATACAAATGAGGAAAAATACCAAGCCACCTGAGATGTGTCAGGATGCCATGATGCCAAAACATGCAAAGCTAAATATAATCTACCTAGTAAATCATTTGATTAAACCATCAGAAGATCTAGAAAGAGAACATAACCACCTTTCCAGTGCCTATTTGTTTTCAAAAAATGGAGTTCATATGCAAAAGATATGCCCCCAAAAGCGCGAAAATGATGATCTGACTTTGACTGAGAAAAAATGCATTAAAATAGAAAAAATAGAATATAACACCTACACCAATAGATCATTCTCAGAACCAGCTTTCTGACGATATTTCATTTTTCAAAAATTGACTTTTTATGCAAAAGTTATGGTCAAAATATCAAAACTACTCCAAAAGGGTTTGGGGGTTAAGCCTGGCGATTTGGCTAGCCACTAACATTAAATGCTAGGGGTTAGCTGATGGCAGTGGCCATTACCACTATTATTTTTTAAAACAAAATCCCTAATTGAATGTCATACCAGGCTGTATGACCCAAAAATGAAAAAGAATTGCCTCCTAGAGTCACTGTGTTCGATTTCGACGATTTGACAATCGATTTTGGGGCTTTTGGGTGCTCTGAATGTGATGGTGAGGTCTGTTTGGGTTCAAAATGCTCCAAAATTTTAGGTATGCTCTAGATCTAGAAACCCTCATAAACTTCAAACCTTTGCAGATCTGACAAATGGAGGCCTTTTTCGATGAAACGAAAAGGAAACCTAACTATTCTGACAAGTCTGAATTCAATGGAATGCTCAAAATTTGACCATAGATCGTGTATATTAATGTATGGGTTGATTTCTTCAAAAAAGGCACACAAGGTGGCTATAAATCTGGTGCTCTGATACCATGTTAGAGTAGATGTATGTACTCCCATAGCTCCAAGAATCACCTACAACGATAAACCTATCACACTATGAAGAAATAAGCAAGATATTATTGCTCAACAACTCAGATCTTATAAAAAATCAAATATGCTTTATATGAACAACTATCGCATTGAATATGTTCTCATATAGAACCAATAATTACAATGAGATCAATCCTTAAAAAAGGAAATCGAAACCCCAAAAGGAAACCCTAGTGTGCAAACTTAATAATTAATAAATAATTAATTATTAATGTGCCTAAGTTTAGCTTAAGTAAACCTAAAGTGATAAGTGACTTAATTAATTAACCAATATTATTAAATTAATTAAGTGAACTGAATTATTACTCTAACAACTATGTGTATAAACATGAATTATCTCTTTTGTAATGGATTTGCATCATCACTGTTTTGTTATGATAGGATATGCATGACTTGTACAATGCTACATTGACATAGGAATGAATTTTTATATTGTTGTGACAAGATATTTTTAATCTGGAGGTCATATGCCATCCATTTTGCAAAGCTAGTTATTAGATGTCTATACTCCCCTTTATATCAGCTTGATTTAAAAAATACAAGCCAATTGATATTGAACTTGACTAGAGGGAGTGATTCAAGGCTTAAATTTGATAGTTGATTGAGATTTTCTTGTCGAGCTAAGTTTTTGTGACAATATCCATCCAAAGTTGTCCTTCAAATGTGTAATTATATTTTATTTTAAAAAATATATCATAGACTACACATATATTTTACTATAATCTTATATAATTTTTGATCATCTACCAAAAATTTCCCTTTCATATAATACAATTTTCCTTGATGTTTTCAAAGTATTTAATGGAAAAACAAATTCGATATAGATATATGGCCATCAAATTCAATCCTTGTGGAGTATGGCATTGCACATGAAGTCATTACAAACTAGGTTCCTCTTGTGGGAGACTTCCCTCTCTTTTTTAGGTAGTTGTCTTGCATAAAAAGGTGAGCACGTGGTTATCTTGGCCCATTTCCCCAATTTCAATAGGGGACTAAGCATGTCACTCTAAATTTAATACTCCAAAGGAGAAAACAAAATAAATAAAGGTACACATTTGCCCTTCTCTTGTGGTACCCTTGTAATTGAGCCCTTTTGTTTTCATATTGATTAAACACAATAACATAATGTCTTTTTTCTTTTTCTTTGAAGCATGTTCTTTTTTCATTGCTAGAACATACTAGTATATAGGTCACATAAAACAACTCCTCTTAGAACTTTGAAAAATTGTTTTGTTTCGTATTGATACTTGCATGTATTTGGATTAGAATTTGTACAAGACATCCTTCTATTTGGATGAGAATGAGATGTTGTACATGCATGTGTGTTTTAAATTATCAACTATGCATTTAATATAACAATCATGTTTTTTTTTTGGACAAAAGAGTTGCAATATTTCATAAACTCAAACTATTAAGTGTATTTTAAATTACCGAGTATGCCTTTAATATAACAATCATGTTCTACATGTTGGGACAAAAGAGTTGCAAGATTGCATTAATTCAAACTATTAAATTGGAGGATAGATACATAATATTTTATTTTAAAAGCATAATATTTTAGTATGTATTATTTATTTGTAATAAGTTATATTTACTTATGTCCTATGTGTACCTAGATTTTGACTATTATTGTTCATACTTTTGTATGAGATGATCAATACACATTTGTGTTTATGAAAGACATATGTTAGGTTAAATTATGATCGACACTTTCTTAAATAAATATTCAAATAATAATGAGAGTATGCTCAAATATTGAATCAAACTATGCTATATACACATAAGAAATTATAAAACTATATCAATTGTGATGGTTTAAACCTGTGTCCAGTTTTTAGAAACATAAATTTTGATATTATTAAAAAATGTGATGTCAAAGTCTTAACTCCTGCCCTTGTAATTTTATATCGCTTGACGATCATATAATGGACCTAGCCCAAATTCATAAACTCTATAATGGTTATGAGTACAACCCTCAAAAAATTATGAACATTGAGAAAAGAAGATATAAATTTTCACAAATTTTGCATGAAGAGATTATGGTTCTAGACACATTTTTGCACAAATCAAGCAAAGAATGATAGGATTTAGGGTGAGTTCCATCAAATTGTTTGGTTGTAGAAACAATATTTCTGCATTATTTTATTTTATGGAGGGTTTTATGTCAAACCTATATCATTTTTTCTCTCTGATATAGGTCCAAGATAAAGTTCAAATTTAAACTTACCTTGTTTAAATTCCTATTCATCTACGATTATTTTTCACTTATTCTAACATATATGGTTGAGATGACCCAATAGATCCAAATTAAGCTCACTGACCAACTTGGAAAAAATGAGGTTTCCTTATGAACATGCATTAAACATAGCATCCAATTTCTTACCTTATAGTAATATCTTAATATGGATGAGTTGAGTGATAATTTTTTTCTCATAAGAAACATCACCGACATTTAATACACCCTATCAATGCAATACTAAATCTCATGAACCTTTGATTAAAACTAATTTTATTTCTCATATGCAGTTGGCATTAATTTCCTTTTTTATTTTCCCAAGAAGATGCCAACTCTAGCAGTAACTTTTGACACCCTTCTTTACTATATGTATCCATATTTTTTTGTAATGAGTAGAATTACTTTTTACTTCACATTTTCCTTTTAGATTGACTATGTAGTTAGTATTTATCTTTATTTAAACCTTATTATTCTCTTCATTATTCTCACCTTCACATTATTTTTTATTTATCTTCTTTCTTCTTCTTATAAAAGAGATTTCCCCTTTATATCTAGCTCAAGTTATTGTTCTTCATTATAAACCTAATGTACATCATGGGTATTGACCATTATGAATAATATATTCAAATGATGAAACATCCCACCAATGCATTTTATTAGTAGTTTATAGTTTATGAATTAGTTACCAAGTTCAATTAAACTATTCCTAAAATTTATTGTATAATATTGAACACTTTCCCCTTATTCTTTCTTTGTGTGAGCCATTTCACTACCATTTATTATTCATCGAAGATACAATATAGTTTCCTATGTTATAAAATATTAGAACAATCTAAATTTGTGATGCGTGACACTTTTGAAACTTTTATGTACTAAGTATAGCTATTATGAAGCAAGAGCATGTATTAAGATATTTAATATATTGAAAGAGGTTTGTTGAGAAGATAGTTAATACAAATTTAAATATACCTCCATTTAAAACACCCATTTAGCTATATCAATGTAAATGTATAAAAATATATCAATTTCATATTTGCATAAGCATATTTATTCCCTTTGGTAGGGACTCCACCTCTTTTAGATCTCTTATTTTATTTGTTTTCTATATTATTATTTTAAAAATAGATTTTGGCTAAATTAATTAGTCTATAATGGTAAAATTTAAGGGTCCTTTCGAGTTAGGATTATTATAATAAACATCAAATTTATTTTATTGAAATGAAATAATTGAAATGTAATTTTTAGTTAGATTTGGGATAGAGAAATGCATAATTGAAAATGTTAGGAATTAATTTCCTAATACATTATAAAATATAATATTTATAATAGAAATGCTACATAATCCATAAATTGGTTGTACTTCACTCCATTTTATATTCACATATGTGGAATTAACAACTCTTGTGGATGCACCTTAGCTCATTAAACTTGTGTTTGAAGTAGGGTGGTGTTAAGAGATATTACTTCAAATATTGCTAGGCAAGGATTTATTTTCCTTTTGTCATGACCATAGGTGGATCAATTTAGGAATGGTAGACATAGATTGAATATAGGAATCCACATTTTAGTATGCCTAGGGTGATAATACAATTAGGATATTTTATGATTCTCTCATGTGAATTCTCTTTGATCTAGATATTAAATGATAATAATGCATTAGAGAATGTTATTAAATATACCTCCCTAGTTGTAATGTCCTCATTTTATGAAAAATCAATTTGTGGATAAGTAACCTACTTTTAGATTTTTTCGTAGGCTAATTGGTGAGTAAGGGATAAACTCAAAGTTCATGGAGAGAAAATTCTCAATTTAGCAGAGTTTTTGATTATAGTAGTGATTTAGTTGGTCGTGTGGAGCTCATTTATACTTTCAATTTGAGTTTTTCCCTTTTGCGAGCTCTCCAAACCTCTTGAAGATTATTTTTATGTTTAGAAAGTAACCTAGTTGTTTTATTTCATTGTATTATGACTTTAGAGATACTTTGGTATGGTCATAATTGTATTTATGTGCAATTTTAATAAGTTCTACAAATTGGATAAACTATTGAGTTATAAATTAATTAATTCACTTAAGTTTGATAAAGTTGAAAATATTAAAAATACAAGTCAGTGTTGTAACTCATTCTAAAGATATTAAGCTGTCATCAACTTGAATGCTTAGGCTTGGAAATTTTCTATAAATTGATTTATTTATTTTTTAAATATCTTTGTGCAGAAAAAATAAATTATTATAATTTTTCTCTAGAAAAGTTATAAAAGGAGAATGAGAGTGCATTTGAAAGGTTATTCATGAAATGATATTTTCTTTTGCATATGGAGAGAACTTATTTTTTTCTTCAATTTTTTGGAGGATAGAAACACTCTCCAAATTATGGATTTTGGGGATGAAAAACCGCTTAGCTGGTTTGGGTGGGTTCAAAAAATAGGCTATAGCTATGCTTGCAAGTGAAGTACTTGTAATTTTTTGTTTGAAAATAAAGATTTTTACAATGTTTTAATATCCTATGGATTTGATATTGTTTTCTTAAGGTTTAGATGGGTTTGAAGTGTTATAATGTGTTTTGAGGAGGTCCCTATGTTGGCTGTATAATTTGGAGATGATTAAATTTAAGGTGATGGAATGTTGTTTAACTTTTTTTTGTGTTTTTATTTGACAGTACTGAAGATTGATTAGGTGCTTGAGATGAAATTGTGGCTCCTTGTGGGTCATACCGTTATCCTTGCAGGTTGTATTAATAAAAATTCATTGCATAGGAGTTTTCGATATGAAATTCCTACTTTATAGAGAATAGTCTACCTTGCTTAGAGGAACATATGATATGTTTTTTGTTCTTGAGAAAAATTACAATGGAAAATTGAATATTTGTTAAGTTATGATTACATTGGTACTTGTATTGGAATTGTACCAACAATAGGAAAATTTAGATCTTAGACCTAATTGCAATAATTTATTGTTCTATCATAAATTATCACTTATGACCATTTCACCTTATTTTTGGTCCCCCCTTAAATTATTATACCTAATTGAGCATTTAATTTCCTAAATTATGCATTCTATGGCATGTTTTTGACAATTTCCAAGAAATCGCAAGCAAGAATCAATTGCATCTATCTAAGACCTTTCCCTCAACCCCTAAAATACTAGAAAATAGGGCAAGGAAACTCACACCCTATGCATGAGTGTCCCCCTATTTTGGAGCTCCAAATTCAAATATGTCTGTGTTGGCAATTTAATATTTGAATTCAATTGTCTTTATTTAGCCATCGAGATTTAATTTTTAGTAAATTGAATAAATGCCTATAAATACATAGTTATTACATCATTTTCAAATCCAACAAGGAGAAGTTGAAAAATATTGACAAAATAATGATCAAGGGTAGTATTGATCAAGTCAAGAGCAACATTTTCAAAGCTTTATTGCAACAATTCAATATCCTATCATGCCAAATTCTATGTGAGTTTATGTGTGTCATTATTTTTTGAAGGCTAACTATTTAATAGGTCTCCAAATAATTTAATAAAATCAGGTAGTAAATATCAAGACCTTGAGGTGATGTGCATGACTTCATTCTTTCACGAAAGTTATTGAAGGGTGGTGAGTGGTGCAGGGCACCTAGGTCTTAATGTAAAAAGTTGCTAAGTGTTAGTATTTTGGTATGGTGAAGTCATTTGTTTTGTCATAAGGTATTTAAGACCATTTTTTATGTCTTTGTGTGTTGGTTGAGTCATTTTAGTGTTAGTTTGTTGAAAGATGTCAATTTTGCAAAAGTTGCAAAAATGTTGCACAAGCAATTTTTGCATTTTGTGTCTTAAGGGAAGATGAATCGTTGGGTTTTGGAAAAAAGGTGGGGAATGGTTGTTTTTTTTTTTTTAAATGTTTAAATACACCTTAGAATGGTCGAGACAAGGTTCTATAAGCTTATTTGGATATTGAACAAGAATAAAACTCTATTTTTCTATGTTTTTAAGGGTTGTTTTTGCTGCTACATAGTGTGGTATGGCCTTGTACAACCTAGAAGTGATAAAATTTTGATTGGAGTTGATGGTTATTTGAATTATTATTCTTTTTCACTTGGTTTCATCTAGTTTCATCAGGTTTGGAGTAAGTCAGAGAAATTTTCCTAGAAACTATCTGAAAACCTAGTTTAGGGTTGGTTTGAGGCAAGTAAGATGAATTTCTCTCCATTCCATTGATGAATTGGCCTCAAAATCGATGGAATGGGTTTAGGTAGGTTTATTTTCATGTTCATAATTTTCTAGGAGTAGGGGATTGTGATAGGTGCAATTTTGGTGATGCCCTAGCTTAGTTAACCTCTTGTTTAGGCATAAAAGTTGCATAGGGCTTAGGGTAATGTGAAAATACCTTGGGAAATTGTTTCTAGTGAGTGGAAATGTTGAGGAAAACAATTTTTGACATGTATGAGCCATTGGAATGAAGTTTTGAGGTCTTGGTTTTGAAAACCTTGTTGTGAGCCATTGAAACAAGCCTAATTAGGCCTAGTTCAAAGTGTAGTAGCTAGAATTTGACCTTTGTGTTCGAAAACGCCCCCACCTACAATTGAGATATGTTGTCAAATGGCTTAATAGGTGTATATAACTGCAATTATATTTTAGGTATGAGGTCTTTCAAGAATATTATGTTAGAGAAATCAGTTATGGAGTGCTACTAGAAGTTAGCAACCTAGAGGAGAGAAACCCACCAATAAATGCTAGAAACACTGAAGAATTGATTGATTTAGATAAATTTGAGTCTAAATACCCCTACTATACATCAGTGAGTTGTAGGAATTTTTAATTTCATCATTCCTTCCTATTCTTTATCCATTCATCATTGGAATTTATTTCCATTGTGAAACCCAAAACACTTACAGAGGGTTTGATTAAGGAAAGCCCCTAAAATGGCCCAAAATTTCTTCTCTTTTTGAATGTCTAGATCTCAAGTTTGAAGAATATTGAAAGGAATTTGAACAAAAATTGTTCATTATTTCATTTCAAAACCCTACACTTGGTCAACCCAGAAAAACTTAGTTATAGAAATATCTCATAGTGTTTTAACAAATTTGCAAGTAGGAATCTAAAGCTCAGATCCGACATCAGAGGAGTCCTACAAAAATAGATCTGAAAAATATCTAAAAGGATACTCATGCCCTAGGAATGAGTGCCCTCCAAAATTAGGCTTAGATTTGAACCATAGATGCAAAGTTGAAACCTCAAAAATAGGGGGAGAGTTTCCAATTCTTTTGGAAGATGGAACACTAGACCTATTTCACTTAGTTTCACTAAAGAAAATCCTTGAGATCTTAATCCAAATATTGAATGGAGGAAAGAGATTTTCTAAAGGTTGTCCTAGTGTGTGATTAAAGACAATAAGAGGGTTCACCACCAAGCTAGAGCTTAGAAAGAAAAGTAACATGCAAAACTTAATTATTAAACCTAATGATATGCAAGACTTCAACAAATGACCTAGAAATGAATGCAAAATAGAGCAAAAATTTGGGGAATCATAGAGGTGCACCTAGAAACTTGAGTGTGCTCAAAACAATATATGAAATACTAATAATACTAATTTTAGGGCACACTGGAACTCATATGCCAGGCTAGGTGTATCATTCCTAGACTAGGCTTTTTGGATAGGAATATGAATCTGGCATTGTTGACTCAAGATCTTCAGAAATATGGAAAATTTCCTATACTGGGACTCATATGCCATAAGTGGCATATCAGTCCCTTTTTGCTTTTTCAAAAACTTAGAGTCTAGATCTACTCTCCAATCTCTGCACTTTCTTCCCAACTTGATTTTCGGATATGAACCTATAAAAAGACCTACAAAACATAATATAGTGTTGATTTTCTTATGGGGGGTTTTCCTTGGTCAAACTCCTAGTTCAATAGTTAAACCTTGATAGAAACAATGGATCTTGAAAATAAATGTGCATATAAACCCTAATCTTAAGTATCTCTAAGATTAGGAAATTTGAAATGTAATGCAACCCTATTCTAATATGCTAGAATGATATGCATGAATGAAACATGAAGACGAGTGACTCACTTTGGGAGATCCCCAATCACCCTAGTAATCCATAATAATGCATGTAACTTGTTGAAATGCACAAGACAACTCAAAGGGGGGGGGGGGGAGAGAATCAGTTTATCAAATTTATTTACTTCTAACCTTAATCAATTCCACTTTAACTTAGTCTATTATAAAGTGTAAACATGGAATGAAAATAATAGAAAGTGAACACCAAAGACACTAGATTTACGTGTAAAACCCAATGAGGGAAAAACCACGTTGAGGATTAGTTCATAATATAGTAATAATACAATACCAGATACAAAGGCTCACTACCAGAAGGGTCACTACCCAGATACAAAGGCTCACTTCCTACAATAGGACTCACTATCCAGAAGGAGGCTCACCACCTAAAGAAAAATAAAAGATAAATAAAGATCCACCACGAAAGGTTCCACACATTCGCAGCTTGATCAGAAGATTGTAGACACCATCAGCTCACTACTTTCAAGAATCTAACACATCAAAGTATTTATGCAATGATTCGCTCTTACACATTTTAATTTTCACACTTTTTCGCACACTTCTCTTTGTTTTTCTTCTATTCACAACATCTTGAATTTATCTTATACCATATTCAACCCTAAAAGCATTCTGCAAGGTCGGCTAAACATCCTTCAATTTACAAATTCAAATTAGGTAGGCTACTCAACATTCCTGCAGTGGATAAGAATGAGAGAGAACCAATTACACATTTAATTAGGACCCAAACAACATCTTGGATCAATCACATGCTTCCTTAATTCAATGCAAAATATGTGTGTAATGTGTAGACACGAGGTTAACCAAACCTATCGAAAACACCAATGCTATTTGAATTATGTACATCTCTAGCAAGATGATCACATGTGGATCACTCAACATGCTTCACTAGATATTTTACCATCTCTAAGAAATCTTCATGTACATCCACAACAATAGGAACAATATTCATACACATAATATTCTTCAACAGTCCAACCAAACCAACCAGCAACACACAAGAGCTTTGGAGCAAGTCTTTCAGAGTGCCCAATTAAAGCACATTTTTTAAAACACAGAAAAAATCAGTATGACTCATCTCCCATATTGATAAGATCTAAAACAAAACATCAAAATATTGTGGAGCCAAAAAAATTATCCCATCCCATAAACAAATAGTTTTGTCAAACCAATTCACACACCAATAAACAAATCTTTCATTCTCCATTGATCCAAAAGCTAAAAATTAGGATATATTATCCATTGAATCTCATGAACAATACCAAAGATCTGCATAGGCATAAGATCAACACAGAAGAAATACATAGCACAATAATGAAGAACACTTAGAACACACACTCAACACTGCCTTCATTATTTCTTAAATTTTCTCAAAAGCACTTGTCAAAAACACAACTACAACTTCATAAATATAGCTCAAAGTACTCTAAGAACTTCTATAGTATCTCAACTATACAAGTACCATCTACAATCCAACTGAATTGTGTTGACATCAATGACAATATTAATGAAAACACCACCAAACACATCCATACTTGAAAAAATATCCCCCTTTGTCATTGATGGCAACACATGATGTTAAAAACCATCAAATACAACATACACAATCTCCTACTTCTTCTTCTCTCTTCTCCTTACAAGACTCTCTCTCCCTTTTCATCTTTTTCGCATGAGTTTCTCTCCCTGTTTGACATCAATGGCAAAGGAAATTTTTGAATGAAAACTCTTGCAATATAAAGCTCTGATCACTCCCCCTTACGAGTGCACCCACATCACATACTTCAAAAATGCACCTCTCTACTCCCCTAAGGAGTAGACCATAATTATTAGTCTAGATCAAAAGAATCTATGAATCCACTGGACTGATGCATCTCCTTGTGCACTTAGTTCATGGAAGGAGGGGTAGTAACCCCTAACTTCCCCCTGAGATACTCAAAAGTATCCTTCAAAAGGGCCTTAGTGAATATGTTAGAAATTTGTTCCTTGGTAGGTATATATTCAAGTATAACTTCATTCTACAACACCTTATCCCTCAAGAAGTGATACCTGATAGATATGTGTTATGTCCTAGAATGCATCACTGGATTCTTTGAAATTTTTATAGAACTTTTATTGTCACAAAAGATAGATATATTCTCATCACATAACACACTTATGTCCTTCAAGGTTTTCTTCATCCAAAGTACCTATATACAATAGGATGCTGCTACAATATACCTAGCTTCTATAGTGGATAAAGAAATTGAATCTCGTTTCTTACTCAACCATGAGACCAATCTTCCTCCAAGGAAGAATGCACCACCACTTGTACTCTCCTAGTCATTTACACAACCAGCCCAATCTACATCAGTGTAGGCATTCAATGCGAAATCATTATCCTTCGAATAACATAGCCCATAATCTAGAGTTCCCTTAAGATATATGAATATCCTCTTCATGGCTATAACATGTGCTTCCTTAGGTTCTTCTTGAAATCTTCTAGCTAAATTTTTTGCATGCATGATATTCAGTCTAGTAGAAGTAAGAGACAATAGTCCATGAATCATATATCTATACATGCTCTGATAAACTTTAGAAGATTCATCATCATTACTCAACTTACATCTGGTTACCATAGTGTACACACTGAAAATTGGTCTAGGCCTACGAGTAGACATTCGACATAATTTTCTATTATCGATGGTCATGATTAAATAATGTTAATTATTTAATTACCCTTTCTAACACATATTTCCTCTATTAATTAAATACCCCTTTTTAATTAATTCATTAATTCATTTTGACCTTTATTCAACTTGATTAATTAAATAAATCATATTTGTTTAATTATGTCACTAACTAATTAATTCCTCCTTCTTAATTAAATATTTATTTTTTAATTACCCCCTTTGTAATATTTCAACTATAATTAAATATCTTTATTTAATTATTCAATTTAACCCTCTTTAGCTATAATTAAATATTTATTATTTAATTTATTCAATTCCACCTTTACAATAGTAAAATTAAATAAATTATCTTTATTTATTTAATTAAATTCATTTCATTTTCTAATGTTGAATTAAATTAACATTTAATTCATGTTTAAATAATTTATGTCACATTCTTCTATCATTCAGTTATCTAAATCATTCACTCACCCTCTAACTCAAGATCTATTTTTAAATCCGCTAGTTATCTCTGGGTTCAGTATCTGATCGTTTCTATGAGAAGACTCTCTGTCACAACTAGTTCTAACTCATGTGCATGAATGCATCTATTAATTAAATATCTTTTATTTAATTAATTAATTTAATTATGCATTCGAATTCTTCATCTTCGAGTTCTAACTTTGTCTTTAACATTCAAAGAATATTTCTTCTATTTTCAAAGACTCTTAACTAAAGATTAAGATCTTGAACTCTTGCACTTTTCTATTTTCGAACAATCTTGACACAAGATTAAGTTATCATTGTAACTTAATCTTTATCCTGCAGTCTTTCCTGACTCATGTTCTAACTCACATTCTAACTGACATAGAACTCACATTGCATGAAATTCATTAATCTCATCCGTCGATCTCTCTTTCAATCTGAGCCGATCGTTTGAAAACCCAAAATCTATAAAATGACCTATCATTATCATTATTCCTCCTCCTGAAATCATACACTTTTGAGAAGAAAATTATCTTCGATATTTAGCTTAGACATTCAACAAGGTTATGCTTGCATCAATACTGAAAATCTGAGGGCAAGTATAATGAAACAACAAAATGGAGAAGAGGAATCAAGATAATTCGAAGGAGTGAATGCATATTCGGTGAGAGCTTTCCAATTTATTTGTTTAGTTTAATCATGTTTACTTTTCTCATTCTTTGTTGTTTGATTTAGATTAATATTTGTTAGATTAGGATTAACATCATTTATTCTAGTTGCAGATACATTTCCAGATTTTATTCTATGTTATATTCGGTGAACCTGACGTGAACACGCTTCAAATTTGCACATCTTTTCATCTTTTCGTCCTTCTATTTTTTTTTGGTTTCGTAGGTTATCATACGGAACACCGCATCTATTCGAAATACCAACGCATTTGTATCCACGAGCTGCATCTTCCACAATCTGTGACACATCTATCATTTTGCACCACATCCATGAAACCCTGAATTGCATCCGACTATCAATATTTCAACCCGCGACACATCTGTCATTTTGTACAGCATCCGTGAAACTCTGAACTACATCCAACTGTCAAAATTTCCATCCGCGACTGACTATCAACATGAATCGCATCCGCAAATCAGCTTTGAGCTGCATCTGTGGCTTGAAACACCGCATCTAACTCGTAAAGATTTTTCATTTTTATTTTTTCGTACATCCGCGTTTTCTTTTTTTGTTTTTCATCATATTCTATTTTTTTTTGCTAATACTTGTTTACAGCTATGTTAAGGAGGATTAACGTAGTTTTTGTAGGACGAAGCATAGAAGACAATAAAAACCAAAACCATATCTTTTCTGCAGGACAAAAGCTAAAGACCAAAAATGAACTACACATCAGTTTGCATGCAGGACCTAATTCCTTTATTTTTTATTTATTTAGCGAGCTTTCTATTTGGTAGATAAATAACTATCATTTGGAATAAAAATAATCAATGTTTTTTTTGTCTAGTGTGAAAGCACATATTTGTCACCCTTTATGATTAGGTATATCAAAGTATCCTCTCCCCTTGCATAGTCATGCGATCCTGGGTGTAAGAGAAATGATTACTCACTATAGAACTTGGGCCTGTCTTAGTGGGAAAAAGTACTCACCCCAAGACGACTCAGACCGGTAACACGCTTTAACCAATGACTTCCACCCGGTATATAAAAATGGATTTCTGGGAGAAACCCCATAAATCACTCTCACTATTCCGATGAGAAGGGCAGAAATTGTCTCTCACTGAGATGAATAGTGCCCCACGAAGAGAATGCCCTTACTAAACACCATGTTGTAGTTTTTTTGAAATCCTACCTATTTGTTGGCGCAACAGGGTCGGCCTTGTGAAGCTGTATTACATTCTTACGGTTTATGTATGGAGATGAGATGTATGCCATGGGAGTTTCATGGGTACAATAGCTTGGCTACCCCGTATAAGTGAGTGTCATGGAGGGGAGCTAGTGGGGTCAAGCTACTAGTCATCCACCATGAATATGCATAGCTAGAGAAATCCAAGTAAGAATTTACTAAATATTGTCTAAAAATCCTAGGTTGTAAATTTTTTTGGGTCTTAACAGTTTTATCATCACAAACTGAAAATACATTGACTTATGTGCTTGTGTTTGTTGTATTCATCAAAAATATTGATCAACAAATGGAGTCAGTCAAAACAACTTTTGGAAAATTTCAACTGTCAAAAAGTGCGTCGCAATTGTCATTTTGTGCACCGCATCTATCTTAGCAAGTCACATTTGTTAGGGGAAATGCCACATGTGTCTATCAAAAAAGGTTCATTTTTAGCTTGGATATTACGAGATACAACTATTAAATTTTGATTCGCATGTGTGCATGCAAGCTGCATCTATCAAATTTCAAGCCACAAGTGTCTGTCAAAAAGTTTAGGTTTATAGAGTCCATATAAATCACCGCATGTGCATGATAAACCACATTTGTCATAACAATAACTGCATCTATCAAAAAATCACATGCCTATTGCAAACCACATCTGTCATAACGAAGACCGCATCTGTCAAAAATTCAAAATTGTCTCAGTATCCAAAATGAGGTTTTAGTCAACTCACCGCATGTGCATGCTAAACCACATCTGTAAAAAATAGAACCACAACTATTAGGTGAACCACATTTGACTGTCAACAGAAAACTTTGAAAACCGCAAACTAAGTCTGAAACATCATTGTCATTTTCACTTTTGTTTCTAAAGATCAACCTTGGACAAAAACTGGAAATTTTTTTCTCAAAACCTTGCATTATTAGGTGTCATATATGTCTTAGTGATAACTCATCCTAAGTTTCATGCATTTAGATACTTTCTAGGAAATTGCATATAGTCGAATAGAACAACTTTCTGCGTCATTGGATACATTCATGTTCTGATTTGTCCTCATCATTGAACCTAGTCACTTTGGTCCTATTAGTGAATCTTTTCAGCTCAACAGTCTAGTTTGGAAAATTCACCTTGTCAAGTGTCCTTGTCCTACAATCAGGTTCCTTGGTCAAACACAAATCATTGCATGCATTTATTCCATAGGTGGTAGGATATACCCGTCTTAGAATCATTTACCATCATAAGTCTACTCAAGATTTTGCATATTGTCCCTCCTACCATACGTCATTTTAGAAATCTTTAACAACATCCTTATTTTGAAAAAAAATCCAAAAAATATAGACATAAGTCATATCAGTTTTTAGACATAGTCTGCATTACCTTAGTTTGAGCAACTTTTCATGGTCGAAACAAGGTCTCAAAAGAAACATAGAGCAATGTCGGACCCTAACTAATTTATCAATCCTTTCATAAATCAACCATTAGGGAGTGAGAGACCACACAAAGTTTTGTTTGAAAAACATGTCACTAGAGACACACATGGACAAATTTTTGTTGAAGACATAGACGCCGTTGTACAAGATCCTGAGTTTGCAAACTTTATGGATGAGTGTTTGGCAAATGATCCCCAACGATATCTATCAAAGTTGCTAGTAGAAGGTGCCACACTACCACCAGGATTTGATATTCATACTTTGAAACCACAGTCTACTCAAACAACACAAACTACAATGCCAAGTGTTTCTATTCCCCAAATTACCACAACAATACCAAATAGCGTATCTTCTGAAACATCATCAATTGTAAGCACAATCCCTTTCAACATAGCACAAGGTTTACAATTTACTATGGGGGCAACTTCCTCCAACCCCTTTGGCACCAACACTACTGATAAGAGATCCAAAGTGGGAATGAGAATTCCTATACCAATTCAGAGCATTCAGATAGGAAATATTCCTAGACCAAATTAGAACATTCAGAGAGGAAATATTCTCATACCAAATTAGAACATTTAGGGAGGAAATATTCCTATACCAAATCAGAATATTGTAATGGGATATATTCCCTCGCCAAATCACAACCCATCATAGAACAGGGCATATCAGAACACCTACATTGATCCAAACAATGCAAACATGTCCTTGACACAATTAGATGTTCTCCAAAACCAAATGCAAATGCTTCAACAACAGATGGACAACATGTCTTTGTTAGGAAAATGAACTATCTCAGCACAAGATCTGTGTCCATGTTTTTTCGACAAAGCACTTTACATGACACCCTTCCATCATGGGTACATCATATCGAATTTTCCTAAGTATAATGGGAGGAAGAATCCTTTAGAACACATTAGAGAATTATCAACGACATGCATGGACATATTGTATGACCCCACATACTTGATGAGACTATTTTCGTGAACCCTTATAGGGATACCACTGGAGTGGTTCTTGAAATTACCATATGGCATATGATCCTGGGGTGATTTAGCTGAGAAGTTTGTCGAATACTTTTCCTTTAACATTGACAATGAAATAACCATAGCTACCTTGTGTCACACAACACAAGAAGACAGCGAAACTTTCACCACTTTCTTCTAGAGATGGAGAAGTCTAGCTAGCCGATGTCTAGTTGAAATACCAGAAAAGCAAAAGGTCATGATATTCCTTGAAAACATCAATCCAAAACTGTGAAGTGACTTAAGGGTACACTATTGTAATTCATTCCTAGACTTGGTACAAAAGGGCATCATCCTTGAAAAAGACCTTATAGACAAAGGAGAAATTATGGTACTAGGCATAAATCTAAAGGTTCAACATCAAAACACACCCAATGATAGGAATAAATTCTGGCCTAGAAACAAAAATGTTACAAATGATGGCATTGTTGATGCTAAAAACATACATACAGGACTAGTTATCACATTTAGAGGTTACAAACCCAATCAAGACATGACCAATAGTCTAGATCAAACAACCAATTATGTCCAAAATTTAGAGCAACAACGACCACAAAGGAGATTTCCTACACATGAATTTACCCCTTTAGGACAACCAATCAGGACAGTTTTCAAAGAGATGATTAAACATAATCTCATCAAACCTTTGGAACCAAGAGAGTATGATCTTGGATAGTTTAAATGTTCATGGTGGGATGATAATGCTTTTTGTGACTATCATCGAATGAAAGGACACAACCTACAACAATGTCGTCAACTAAAGAATATTATACAAGACTTTGTTGAAAATGGAACCATAGAGGTCAATGGGTAGAAAAATACCAAGAATAGTGATCATAAGGTCTTCACGGACCCATTACATGACCACACGAAGGGAAAAGTCTCTAGTTCGGAAATCAAGAATTATTCGTCAGCCAATTACGCGAACACCAAGTATGACTATGGAAAAGGAAAGACCAAATATAACCTCCGAGTTGTAAATGAACATGTCGATACCATCATCATTAAGAAGCATCCGAAATGTGTTGTAAACACACGCAGAATGAAGATAACTATTCCAGGACCTTCTCCTGAGCTACCTACACAATCTTCCAAGTCTAAGTACAATCTCCTTGATCAACTAAGAAAAACCCCTGCACATATATCCATCTTGGAATTGTTGAGTTTATCACCTAAGCATCGAGCCATTCTTGACAAAGCCTTATAGAACATGACTATCCCTATGGACTTAGATGTCAATCATTTCACAAAAATCATGGGATATTTAACCAACTCACATCATGCCACATTTTCCCAACAAGATTACTCAACCAAAAAGACTGATCATAATGACCCATTACATCTTGACATCCTAGTCAATCAAACCAAAGTCAGACGAGTCTTGGTAGATGGAGGAGTAGGTTTGAACCTATGTACCCTGAAATTCATTAAGGCATTAGAATTCTCAGAAGAATGTGTAGCCACCTCTAAAAGTATAGTCATCAAGGCTTACGATGATGCGGAATGATCATCCAAGGGAGTTGTCACACTTCCTATTAGAATTGGCCCAACAGTCACGAACACCAGCTTCCAAGTCTTGGATCTCACCCTTCCATATAACCTATTGCTAGGTAGACCTTGGATACATGCAATGAAAGTTGTATCTTCCACGTATCACCAATGTCTTAAATTCCTGCATAATGGCACCAAGATCAGGATTGATGGTGATCCATATCCTTTTTAATACTATACAAGCCTAAGGGAAATTCCACAATGACAGGTACTCATTAATGAAGAAGCTCCATCATCATCTACTTTATCCCTATACATTGATCCATCACATCTTACCAAGTCCATTTCATTCAAACCACCATCATCCACTCCAAAGGTCAAGATCCAAGACAAGGGTTAGGGAGAGTATCACTTGAAGGCCTCCTATTGTGTCAGTCAGGTGATTCGACCTAAGGCATATGGCTTACCCATGGTAGATAGAAGACAGTCGGTAGTCACATTTCATGTTCCCCCTACAATGACATTAACCAAATGGGGAGAGTTAAGTGAAGAGTTTGTGGACCAAAGTGATATTACCTCATGGTTGTATCAAGAAGACAATGAATACCCTTCACCGTCTATTCAAATAGCTAAGGATCAATACGGAAAAGGTTATAAGATAATGCATAGCAAAGGCTATGACGGACATATTGGGTTAGGCCTACATCAAAATAGAAGGACGAAACTGATCATTATCGCACCATGACCGAAATACCTAGGGCTAGGGTTTCAACCGCTTAGAATTGGGTTTCCTAGTACTCCATCACCATTTCAAGAGGAAGTGAGTGCTTACGTAGACATCGAGATATCTCATGAACCACTTCCCCCAGTTTATGATAAACACCCAGTTTACGATGAATCCCCTGACTCAAGCGATTGTGAATGGGACTCCCTTTCCTCTACCAGTACCATGAACCTATATAATCTATTTGGAGAACTTGACCTCATGATAAAATCCTTACTAAAGTTTTCTAGTCCTCATAATTAGATGTCCTTGTCCAAAGCTCTATTGGTCAAAGAAGAACTCAAGAAACTTCTGGATGTAGGATTTATAAGGGTGATAGACTATGCAAATTGGATATCAAATCTTGTTCCAGTGACTAAACCAACTGGGGGCATTCACATTTGTACAAACTTTAGAGATATCGACAAGGCATGTCCTAAGGATGACTTCCCTTTGCCAAACATAGACATGATAGTAGATCTTATAGTAGGATACAAAATTTTATCCCTCATGGATGGTTTCTATGGGTATAACCAAATCAAAATCCTAGCTGAAGACCAACACAAGACAACTTTCATGTGTCCATGGGGCACCTATTGTTGGAATGTTATGCCTTTTGGCCTTAAGAACATAGGAGCTACCTATCAATGGGCAATGACTACTATTTTCCATGACTTTATACATACTCTCATGGAAGATTATGTAGATGAAATTATAGCTAAATCATAAACAAGGGCAGATCATTTGAAGGTTCTAGACAAGATATTCTAGAGTTTAGAGAATTACAATGTCAGACTAAATCTGAAGAAATGTGTCTTTGGAGTGAAATCAGGGAAACTTCTAAGGTATATCATTTATAGAAGAGGAATTGAAGTAGATCCAAAGAAGGTAAGAGCTATTATAGAAATTCCTCCTCCAGTCAGCATTGGTCAACTAAGAACACTACAGGGAAGATTATAGTCTATTAGGCATTTCATAGTACAACTGGCAGACAAAATACACCTATTTCAACATCTACTCAAGAAAGGAGTACCATTTGTGTGGACACCTAAATTTCAGGAAGTGTTCCAACAAAACAAGGATTATTTTCTCACTCCACCTGTCTTAATGCCACCCATAGATGGAAAACCATCGATACTATACATTTCAGCAACTCAGTCAGCATTAGGAGCTCTTCTTGCACAAAATGATAATCAAGGTCATGAAAGAGCAGTCTACTACATCAGTCATACCTTGGTAGATATGAATTGAATTAAAGCAACATATAACATGCCTATCTTACGGTAGTCTTTGCTACTTAGAAACTTTGGCACTATATGCTCAATCGTCAAACAATGTTGGTCGCAAACATTGATCCCCTCAAATACCTCCTAAGTAAAGCAACATTAACAGGTCAATTGGCTAAATGGGTTATGATAATTAGTGAGTATGACATGTCCATTATGTTGAGAGGAAGGCTATAAAAGGATAGGTGATTGCAGATCAGCTAGTGGATGCACCTATGAAGGTAGACCATCCTTTAGTGGTAGATTTTACTAATGAATTTCTCTTCAACATTGACGTTAAAACTGAATGGAAATTATACTTTGATGGGTCACATACAAATCATGGTTCAAGAGCAGGTATCCTATTTGTTACACCTCAAGGCAATACTATTCCTAAATCATTCAGGATTGCTTTCCCTTGCACCAACAATATAGAAAAGTATGAAGCCTTAGTGACAGGACTAAGAATGGCAGCCCAATGGAAGATAAAGAGTCTACATGTTTATGGTGATTCTCAACCAGTAATCCGGAAAGTAAATAATGATTACGAGACTAAGGATGAGAAGCTTTCCCCTTACAAGCACATGGCTGATAGTTTCAAGTAGTAATTCAATGAAATTACCTTTCAACAAATACCACGTATTCAGAATAGGGTTGTCAATGTTATGGCAACCATGGGTTCCTTATTGGATATTCTGAGTAACATGCCTAAGTTTGAGTTTTTGGTCCCTGCCTATGATGTCCTCAATTCTGTGATGGTGTGTACGATTGTTGGTCCTACATCCCCTTGGTATAAAGACATATTTGACTATCTAAATGACCAAACCTTACCTCTAGACTTGTCCAATAACCAACACTGAACGTTTTTCCGTAAGTCAGCTAAATACACCATCATTGGAGATACCCTATATAGACGTACCTTAGATAATGCCCCAATGAGATGTCTCGATGCTGAGGAAGCACAAACAATTAGCAAGTGGTGCATGAGGGTATATGTGGATCCCATTCGAGTGGTCCTAATTTATCCCATAAGAATATGAGACTAGGTTATTATTGGCCTACAATGGAGAAAGACTCATATATATTTGTAAAGAAATATAGACAATGTCAAATACACAGAGATTTGATCAGAGCACTAACACAAGAGCTTGATCTGATTACATCACCATGGCCTTTTTCCTAATGAGGACTTGACCTCATAGGTAAGATACACCCTCCATCATCCAACGGTGATAAATTCATCATAACCACCACCGAATACTTCACCAAATGGATTGAAGCTATTCCCATGACCTACATCACTGACACACAAATATCTATGTTTATCCTAAACTATATCATTTGTTGGTATGGTGTACCCCAATCCATAATCACAGACAATGGCTGCCCATTCAAAAACCAAGAAGTACGCCATCTATGTGAAGAGTTCCATATCAAGCATCATTTTTCCACCCCGTATTACCCACAAGGTAATGGCCAAGCCAAGGTATCTAATAAAACCATTGTTAGAATCCTGAAAAAGACTATCAATGATGCTAGTCATGACTAGAACCTACAGCTTAATCATGCCTTGTGGGCTTATCGCACAAGCATTCGTACTCCCATTGGTGCCACTGCATACTCCCTAGTATTCAGATCCGAAGATATCTTACCTATTGAGGTTGAAATACCTTCCTTGAGGGTATCCTTGAAGGGTCACATTGATGATGAAGAATACCATGTATTCAGATTACAAGAGCTAGAATTACTGGATGAATGAAGACATAAAGCACTAAACCATTTGCAAGCATATCAGAATCATCTTTGTCGTAGCTATAATACGAAAGTTCTAAATAGACACTTTTGCATTGGAGACCTGGTTTTAATGGAGAATCCTAAGAATCAAGCTGAATGAAAAAAACTAGGTAAGTTTGAACCTAACTGGTTAGGCCCCTATATAGTCATAGAAGCTTTTGGATCAAGAGTGTACCAACTCTCTATTCTTGAAGGAGAGCCACTTTTGTCACCTATCAACAATTTTCGATGGTGAAGGATTGATCAAAATAGTAAAGAGAAATAATCTGTCCAATAGCGAAAACCACTTTGGTGGCGCTATGGATAAGTACCATGGTGAAAACCTGGCAAACAAGAACCATGTGTAGTCAAGCTCACTCTTTCATCTACCATCATTCCAATCAGACTTTTTCATCATCCATCATAATAAATGGTTGTCTTATCCATTGCTTGGAATGATTGACATCAAATTCCATTTTGTCGCACTCCCCTCTCCACCTCACAAGTCTTATTCCCGACCGGGGGAAAATCCTTGTTTTGTACCATGAGGACCTTGTACATAACATTACACCATCGAAAATGTCCTGAAAATTTCCAAAAACATTAGAAAACTTCAAAAATCCAAAAAAATCAAAACATGTTAGAAAATACCAAAAACAGAGTCAAGTCAATCATGTTAAGTCAATCGTAGACATAGTCTAACTATGTTGCCTCTGCAACTGGGATGCAGGAAAGGCCATCAATCAATGTGCCCCCGAGGCATTAGGTCAGTTAGTCTAGGTTTGTCATGTATCACACAGTAAAATCATGACTCTTTGTACATTACAAGTCATTGGTCGTGTCAAACTATGAGGTCTTTGTGTGTACAATGTAGGCAAGGCTAATCAATCGATGAGCCCTTGAGACCACACTAGGTCAGTCCAATAGGGTTTATCACCATCACTATCACAAATGTTCCGTATCATTAGCTTAGGTAAATATCTTTAGTCAGTTATGTCATACACTATCTACACACACACTTTTAATCACTCAAGGAATCAAAACAAGTCATGCATCAACAAGGAAAAACATCTCAAAGTCATCAAGTCAATATCAAACACATTGCTAGAATGATCAACTTATGTCTTAAGCAAGATATGTATTTCTTGTCAATGGACATTGTCAATTGTCATAGCTTCAATTTTTTTGTCACATCAATGTCATCAAGCTCCAACATCTTATACGACATGTGTCTTTTTTGAAACTAGGATTTGTAATGCCTTATACAGATAGTCACCAAGTCAAAACCAGACTCAACGTCTTATGCGGTATGTGTCATCCCTCACATTACACTATCTCAGCATCAAGTTTTGGTGAATACTTTTATCTTATTTTGTCTTATCTATTTATCGAATTGTGAATTAAGTCTGGTTACTAGCTTTCTCAAGGATGTCTCAGGACTATTTTTCTTTGGTTGTTGTTTGTCAACTAGCTTTATAACTTTGGTTTTTGAGTCATGTTACTAGTTTCATCAAGGATGTCCTATTAAGGATTTAGAGGAGCAATGATGTCTCATGACCCATCTTTTTTTTTTTGTTGTATGTGGTTTGTCAAGACAAAATGACTAGGGCAACTTTGACTTAGTATGCGTCAAGACACTTCTTGTCTACGACTGTCTGGTTTTTTCAGATGGATGAATTTGTACACTATGATCTATCTCATATCATGGTGTGTACTATCCATTTGTGTCATGTCCCACCCAATGATGATAAAAAAAGAAAGCTTAGCATATATGGAAAAATATCGAAGATCACATGTTTGTTCTCAATCAACCACCTTAATTGTTTCTTACTAACATTCTAAAATCAATCGTGCTAACAATTCTCTTTTCTGAAATAATGATAGTGTCCTATGACACAACAAAAACATTAGATCATCTCCATATGCATACATTCTAAAAGAATTTCACATAGTTGCATTGCATTTCAAACATATAGATAGTAACATTAACATCTTCATTGCATACATTCAAAATCATGACATAGTAGGCATTTCATCATCATAAGATACATAATGTAAACATTGCATACATATCACCATCACATATATATAAACATCATATAAAATTTACATCCATCATCATATAGAATCATCAAAAACATCATAAAATACATAAACTCATCACATGTAAAAACATTCATTCATAGCACATGTACATACATTATCTAGGAAACATAATCATATAGAAGTAATGCATCATCCATAAAATAGAACTGCATATCATATAGAAGCCACCAAAATCATATATATATATCACTCAAAATAATGTGTCACAGTACAATGTTCGAGTGTATCCATAAATAAAAATGAGCTCGTAGGCTCTCTGATCAAAATATAATGTCTACATATATAATAAGTGTCAACGTGTTCCACTGCCACTACTGTCACGTGGTGAAGATGGTCGAAAAATCCTTGAAGGTGATCTCTGTGAGGTGGAAGGCCTCTTATACAGACCTGTCCTTAATGGTCCTACCATACCCTCTATGCTTTGTGTCCTAGTGTGACTCCTACACTGTGATCTCTGGCTGCGAACCTCTGAGAAGCTAGGAGCTTGTCTCTCTACTGGTACCATTTCCTCAAATAGATCCCTATAATAAGTAGCTCTCTCTACTGATTTGAATAGCTCACGTACCATACCATCAGATGAAGTTCCACTACACAGACGTTTGACCTCTATAAACTAGTGCTCTATCTCTTATCATCGGGCTATGGCCTGATCACTCTCCATGAGTGCACTATCTCTCTCTGTACGAGCACTGTCTCTCTCTGCATAGGCACTATCTCTCTCTATCCTTATGGCATCAAACTCTATTGTCATTAGTCTTAGTCTCTCCTCCAGGGCCTCCCTATCACCATCCCTAGGGGCATCATCCTCCCGTCTCCCCTCCACAATCTGATCTCTGAGCTCTCTCTCCTGCTCCTCCATAGGTGCCTCCTCCTCAACATCCTCCTCCCCATACCCTTTTAGAATACCTAGAGGATCTATATCCATATCCTTCTCCTCAAACTCTGTGACATCCTCTCTGCTAGTCTCTACCTTTGCATCCTCCTCAGCTACTGCCTCCTTGACAACATGCTCATCTCCGACCTGTGCATCAACTCCACCTCCGATGTCCAACATCAGTACATCCTCTACCACTGCCTCTTGGATAGGTGAAATTCCACGTACCTGAACCCCTCTCCACCATATCCATCCTTATTTATCACCTCTGCCACCACCCCCTCCTCTTCCATCATCCCCACCACCCCTCCCTTGAACTCTACCACCTCTACCTCTCCACCGTCATCTCAGCCCTGTGCCTCATCTCTCAACCAATGTTGGCTGATTCGGATCTATGTAAGGAATTGGATGATGCTCTGCCCACCATGCATCATACACAACTGTAGTCCCTGGATCTACTACCCCATCTCTCCAACCCCACTGTATTGGCTATAAGGCCTGTATCTTTGCCTCTATAGTAGCTACTGGAATCATGGGCCCTCAGTGTGGAACCTCTCTAGATGATTGAGAAAACTCTACTCTACCTCGAGGCTCATCCTGAACCTCCCTGAACTGTCTCAAAACATGATCTGGCAAGTGTCTCTCTATAATGTGAATGCTCAAAATAGTCCTCCTAATTAGGTACTGTGTCTATCTGCAATATGGAAAATGTCTATCCTCATCAGACCACTACTCACAGTCCATGTATGGTCTCCAAGTGAACTGATCTAAGATATCGAGTGCATGTCTCCAATATCCAGTATCTCCCACATGGATCTAAGTGATGTTTCCCATGTACCGGAAAACATATGAAGATCTTGCTTGTCGCTCTATACTAATCCGAGGTCAAAACACAGCTATCCTCTCCCATGCCCAAACCATCAACAAAGTGGTCCCATAACTCAATGACTATGCGTCTTTGTATGCAATATCATGTAAAAGGAAATATAGCATCCCTAATAAACACAAACCCTAGGCATACATGGTCTCTCTTTCTAACATACCCACCAACATCTCTCCCCATCCAATAGGAAACCCATGACCCCATCGATCTGGTAATACTATCCCACCTATAAGTGTGCATAGTATATAGTCAATCCTCTCATATCTATCTACTAACACTGGCCATCTGATCTCATAATGCTCAATGCTGAGCCTACTAATATCATCAACCTGATAAAATCTCGCTAGCTCAGTCAATCCACACTGGGTATCATACATCACCTGCTCTCCTCTAATCAGAAGTCTAAGTATCCTGTACACATCCTCCAATGTGACAGTTGCCTCCCCAGTCGGCATATGAAATGATGATGTCTCAGAGTGCTATCGTTTGCACAACGCGATGAGCATCCCCTTGTTTGCCCGAATAGTGGGCATCGAAAGACAATGACGAAGACCAAGTCTCCACAAAAGTCATATCTTTGCACTACTCAAATGATCTCTCAGATTGAAGGTGTCTAGATGTGACTCCTGTGTGTAGATCGGATCTAAAATGACTTGCATTTCGACCAGCATGTTAAAAAATTTCAAGTTTTTCTTAGAAAAAATTTCAAAAAATTTTACCAGCCAAATGTGGCTCACAGTAACAAATGTGGTGCATTCATACAAATGCGTTGCAAGACAACATATTTGCATTGCATATTCCATATGTGTTGCACATCACCAATCCAATTTTCTACTTACTACAAATGTGATGCAAAAAAAAAAATGTGGTGCATTTCCTATAACTTGTCTACCTGATGCATATGCGTTTCATTTATATAATTACGGTTCTCTAACCTACATGCGTATATTCCTAATGTAGATGCATTCCATAAATACATATGTGGTTCATAATAATGCAAATGCTTTTAATGGCTAAAATTCCTATCTTAGCCTAGGTGTGTGTTAGCATGTGCGTCGTTCCGCAGTCAAATGCGATGCATACGATGACATATGCATCAATCCCAAAAGACCGCATATGCTTAATAAGTTTTTGAGACCTAAAACTATGTGCAAAAATAACTTTCAAGAGTTTGTTTTTGGGTACATACCGGTGGTCCTGCATCGGCTGGTCGCTTGAAGGTCCGGATCCGATATCCTCGATGTGTAGCGTATGGAATAGGACCATCTTCGTCCAATAGTCAAAGCAAAATCTCAGTTCTTCTAACTCCTCTGGGTGCAAATGAATTGGTTTTCAACCTAATTCTTATTTATAGCCAGGCTTTGGGTGGCATTTCTTCTGACCTAGTCTATTGGTCGCTTAACCTTTCAACTTCTAATGACCTGTACACGTCTGTAACATCTCCAAATTCAATTCTGTCAACTCCATAGCATTTCTGGTCATGAAATTGACTTATCGGGAATATTTCCTGATTTTTTTTTAAACTTTCAAAAATTTGTCAATTTTCCCGAGGGGGCATACCCTAACCCATTTCATACTGGGGCATGATCGGGGCATATTTTCTTTGACACAACACCCTAACAACATTGTATCAAAGAGGGGAAAATTGTAGACACCAAAAACTGGTCTAAGCCTACGAGTACACATTCGACATAATTTTCTATTAATTATTTAATTACCCTTTCTAACACATATTTTCTCTATTAATTAAATACCCCTTTTTAATTAATTCATTAATTCATTTTGACCTTTATTCAACTTGATTAATTAAATAAATCATATTTGTTTAATTATGTTGCTAACTAATTAATTCCTCCTTCTTAATTAAATATTTATTATTTAATTACCCCCTTTGTCATATTTCAACTATAATTAAATATCTTTATTTAATTATTCAATTTAACCCTCTTTAGCTATAATTAAATATTTATTATTTAATTTATTCAATTACACCTTTACAACAGTCAAATTAAATAAATTATCTTTATTGATTTAATTAAATTCATTTCATTTTTGAATGTTGAATTAAATTAACATTTAAGTCATGTTTAAATCATTTATGTCACATTCTTCTATCATTCATTTATCTAAATCATTCACTCACCCTCTGACTCAAGATCTATTTTTCAATCTGCCAAATATCTCTGGGTTTGGTATCGAATCATTTCTATGAGAAGACTCTTTGTCACAACTAGTCAGTTAACTAGTTCTAACTCATGTGCATGAATGCGACTATTAATTAAATATCTTTTATTTAATTAATTAATTTAATTATATGCATTCAAATTCTTCATCTTCGAGTTCTAACTTTTTCTTTGACATTCAAAGACTATTTCTTCTATTTTCAAAGACTCTTAACTAAAGATTAAGATCTTGAACTCTTGTTCTTTTCTATTTTCAAACAGTCTTGACACAAGATTAAGTTATCATTCTATCTTAATCTTTATCCTGTAGTCTTTCCTGACTCATGTTCTAACTCACGTTCTAACTGACACAGAACTCACATTGCATGACAGTCATTAATCTCATCCGTCGATCTCTCTTTCAATCTAAGCTGATCGTTCGAAAACCCAAAATCTATAAAATGACCTGTCATTATCATTATTCCTCCTCCCGAAATCATACACTTTTGAGAAGAAACTTATCTTTGATATTTCACTTAGACATTCAACAAGGTTATGCTTGCATCAATACTGAAAATTTGAGGGCAAGAATACTGAAAAAACAAAATAGAGAAGAGCAATTGAGATAATTCAAAGGAGTGAATGCATATTCGATGAGAGATTTCCAATTGATTTGTTTAGTTTAATCATGTTTACTTTCCTTATTCTTTGTTGTTTGATTTAGATTAATATTGGTTAGATTAGGATTAACATCGTTTATTCTAGTTGCAGATACATTTCCAGATTTTATTCTACGTTACACATCCATTCCAAAATTCTTCAATAATTCCTTAAGATAATTATATTGTGAAATGACTATCCACTTATCAATTTAATTTACTTGAAGTCTAAGGAAGAAATTCAACTCACCAATCATAGACATTTCAAACTCTTTTTGCCTCCTCTGCGAATTTCTTACACATACCTTCATTTCCAGCAAAGATAATGTCATCAACATATACCATTACTATACAAATTTTGTTTCTCTCAACTTTGAACTAAATATTGTTTTCTACATATCCTTTATTGAATCCTTGTTGGGTATGTGCAGGATCATGATGGGTATATGGTTGACGACTGTTTTTTACCCAAAATTGATGAAACAAAAAGGGTTTTTAAAGGAGATTCTCATATTTCCACCAATATAAATTATGTTTTACTTTGAATTTAATAAATAATTAGTATTCATTTTCTATTGAATTATGACTAAAGTCCTGATTTTTAGGTTGATTGAAAAACATCTATAGCTTTCAAATGGTATCATATTTTTTGAATCCAAAACATGTGTCACATTCTATGCTTCACATACTATAAGATTAAAAAATAAAAAAAATAATTTCATGAATTTTTGACGAATTTAAGGTGGTTAGACATACGAGTCTTTATATTTTTAAAAGTTCTCATAAAAAATTTATAATTAATTATTTACCTGGAAAAAAATTACAAAAAAATATGCATTACATTGGGACATGAGTGTTGGAAGTGGATTCACTCTGAGAGGGGGGGGGTGAATCAGAGTGGACTAATTTTAACTTTTAACATTGAATGCATAAAGAAACATTTATAGAAATTAACCCAATGTGAACATTAGCACTTTAGATCAGCTTAATATGAAGCATGACTGACATTTACAACCTTTTGAGTATTCATAAAATGAGCATAGAATGCAGAAGTTAATTCACTTTATAAAAGACATTTTGCACTAGATTTGCACATTCTAACTATGCATGACAGACTTGAGCAAATTGACAAAAAACTTTTAAACAGCCTTAAAGTATTAGAGCATTTACCAACTAAATGAGCACAATAACATAAATGCCTGACAGAAGGATTATGCAAGATAGACATAAATCACATAGATGAGAGACACAGAAATTGCCGAGTGGAAAACCCTCCTGGGGTAGAAAAACCACTCCTAAACCTACTACCTTTTTCAGGCTTTCATTTCAATAGTTTATTTTGATAAAGCCTCACTAGTTGATTTTTGAGCACCAACTCAAGGAGCACCAACCCCTTTCCTGATTTTCAATAGAATATACAATGATACAGAGGATCTCTCTATTTCTCTTGATTTCTGTCAAGTGCCTCTTGACAGACAATTTGTAGAACGCTCAAAAGTCAAGAATGACTCTTCAATGTTCCACCCATTATCAAGCCTTAAGACAGCTTGAGGAAAATCTTATCATAGTCACAATACAATCTCATCAAACTATATTACAATGATACATCTTTTCTTTCTTTTCTCACTGTTTGATTTTCAACATCTTTCCATGCAAAAACCACAAATCTGACTTCACAGTGTGTTTTCCAATTTTCAGCATTAAAGAACAGAACAGACTCTTTCACATCTCCAAAATAATATACCCTAGTTTCACATTTTGATTTCTTGTCATCATTGAACCCTAAACTCACTGTATTTTTCTTTTTATAGAAAACTTCATTACATATTGGAAGTATTACAACTGTCTTTCAAATTTCACATTCCAAAAAGTTATGCAAGGTTGTTTTTCAGGTTACATAATGACTATCAAGTTAGATATGATGTTGCAGTGTTCACAAAAGGAAGATTCTTTCTTTCTGTTTAGGATAGAACAATAATGACCAAGAATAGAAGTGTGACAGAGCTTGTCTTCACTAGAAGCCTGCACATGCAGTGCTTAAACAAATGCAATGAGAGCACATCATTTTAAAAATGAATTGATAACCATTTTCCTTGACTGAACCAGCAAAGCATCATAAATATTTTTAGCACAATGAAACCACTTTCAGATTTTACCCACATGTAGTAATAAAGAGAGCATATACCCAAGGAGATCTGACAAAATAAGCTGCAATGAAAGAGAGATAACTGGAAAACTAATGTTGTTTTCAATGAATGATTACTAGTCCTATAGAGGAGAAAAAATGGCCTCCCAATCTCCCAAAAAAATGTGCATGCACATTGTGGTTGAAAGAAGACAAGTGGAGCGACTTTTGTGCAGGGCTCCTGACTACTCCTGACTACTCCCAATTTCTGTCCAATAGCAAAAATGCCCAAGGAAAAGATCCATGGTGGCGGCTAGAAAGTGGGCAACACAAAAACATGAAATAGTAAAACATTTTTGCCCTAACTTACCACAACAAATAAAAAATGAGTTCCTTTGTAAAATATGAATCCCATTTGGAGTTCGAGAGGACAAGCATTAAACAATCGAAATCGCATAAAACAATTTGGAATCCATGTGTAGATCAAAGACATGTGTGACTGAAGGAGTAGATTTGACATTTTTACCCTTACCACACAACTGTGGCCTCCTTTTGAACACCTTGCGGTACAATGGTAGTCCAAGCTGACCGCTAGTCATTTTCACCGCATTACCGCGGTTAGCTACCTAACAGCTCACAGTACAGTGGTAACAGACTTTTTTTGTCGCTGGCGGTTTCCACTGCGTTACCATGGTTAGCTATCTGACAGTACGCGGTATAGCGATAATTGTCCTGCTTGTCACTGGCAGTTTCTACTGCATTACCGCGGCTATATTTTTGTCAGTGAGCGGTATGGCAGTAATAGTCTTACATGCCATGAATGGTTACCACCGCACTACAGTGGTTATCTTCTTAACAGTCTGCGGTACCGTGGTAAGACTTTTTAAGTGCAGTCTTACCAAATTTGAGAGTTATACCATTCTACCGGCTTTTAATCCCAAGTCAATATTAAACATTTTGACCCGATGTAAATGCACATAGGAGATTAATTTAAATCCCTAAAACCAATAATGATTTTCCATCACATTTAAGTCCAATGCCATATATTTTGCAATGTAACACAATAATAAATTATTGTTAAGTATAATTTTGCATCACATTTAATTCCAAAGCCTTGTGAATTAAAATAAAGGCTAATCTCATGAAAAGTTCAGAATTTCATTAACACAATAATGATCACCTTATTATTCTGAGAAACATGCTGCACCATGTGAACCATTAACAATTTCAAGATGCAAGAGCCTGATCAAACCATACTATAACATCTTGTATAAAATTCAACAAGCACTTGTAATCTGCACATGGAGTTAAATGACCAGTGCCACCAAGATAATAAAACCAATGATGTGAGAGTGCCGATCAAAATATGTATCAACTGAGAAGATAACCATCAAGCCAACAAAATGCCAGATAACCATAAGATGACATCAAGGACAAAATAAAATAAGAGGGATTCAACAATGAGTCCTCTACTTATATCTAAAATATTATAAAAAAATATTATCATTTTAATGTGGTTAGGGTGGTCAGACAAACACCTACTTCTTATTTTTTCCCTGAAATTTAAGTACTATTGTATTTAAATTTCAAATTTTCACCAAATAGATTTTATTTTATTGTAAATAAACCTAGTAATTTAGAAACTACATTCAATTTTATACAAATTCTATTCTTACATATTTTTGAAATAATATAGATAAATTATTCAAATTTTTCTGTCAAGTTGCCTAACTCTAATTTTTTTGATTTTTTTACCACTTGAGGGCCTGTTTTTTCCATGATGATCTTGCACATACCCTGTTGTGTCAAGTATCTATCGAACCTTGCATACCAGGCTCTGGGAGCCTATTTAAGTACATATAGTTCCTTTTTCAACTTGCAAACCATATCTAATTTTTTTGACAACTGAAATTCTTCTGGTTACTCCATATATACTTCTTCTTCCAATTCCCCATTTAGAAATGTAGACTTGACATCCATCTAGTACACTTTGAAGTCCTTATGAGCTGAAAATTCCAAGAACATCCGAATGGCTTCCATTCTTGCTACTATTGGAAATGCCTCTTCAAAATCTATTCCTTGAACCTGTGAATAATCTTTGCATAAAAGTATTTCTTTATTCCTTACTACTTCACCATCTTCATTTAGCTTATTCTTGAATACCCATTTTGAACGAAGCACATTCTTGTTTACAAGTTGAGGGACTAGTTCCCATGTCTCATTCTTCTTTATTTGTTGCAGTTCCTCTTTCATTTCTCTATCCCAACTCTCATCATTACATGCTTCACTCACAGTCTTAGGTTTTATCTTAGAAATTAAACACAAGTTTACCTCAAACACTTTGCTTCTTGTCTTTACACCTTCACTTATGTCTCCAATTATCTGTTCCTCCGAATGACTTCTCTATACATATTTAGGAGTCTTAGGTGTAGGTTCTGAAATCTCGTCTTCGTCACTTTGTTCTTTCTCTTCCTTTTCTTATTCTTGCACTTTCCCATAGATAATATCATTTGGTTCAACTTCACTTATTTCTACTAGTCTATACATAGCTTCATCAACTTTTATATTAGCACTTTCAACTATTTTCCTCAGTCTTTTATTAAAGCACATATATGCCTTGCTATTATTTGAATATCCAAGAAATATTCCTTCATCTCATCTAGCATCAAAATTTCCAAGATTCTCATTATCTCTTTTAATGTAACATCTATTTCCAAACACGTTTAAGTATTTAATAGTAGGAGTCTTACCAGTCCATAACTCATAAGGAGTCTTAGTGAGGTTACCTCTAATCTGAACTTTGTTAAGAATGTAAACAATAGTGTGGATTGCTTATCTCCAGTACATATCCAGGACATTTTCTTTTTTCATCATAGTTTTGACAGCCTCTTGAATAGTTTGGTTCTTTCTTTCCACAACTCCATTTTTTTGAGGGGTTATATGGGTATAATAATCTTTCTTTATGCCATGTTGTTCTAAAAATGTATTAAACAAACCAGAAGTGAATTCTCCACCTCTATCAGACCTTAAAATTTTGATTCTCAGGTTTACCTCATTCTCTACTCTTCCCTTGAATACCTTGAATCTATCAAGAGCTTGATCTTTCTCTCTAAGAAAAGTAACCCATGTCATCCTAGAGTAATCATTGATCAAGAGAATAAAATATATATCCCCATTAAGACTTCTTTCTCTTGTAGGACCACAGAGTTCTATATGAATCAATTCTAGCATTTTGGTAGATGATTGTCCCTAAGTTCCTTTGAAATTGGTTCTTGTTTTTTTTCCCAACTGACAAATTCTACAAATTGAATTTGAACGCTTTGTGATTCTAGGAAAATATCTATCAACTTCCTTATAATTGGCCTTGATCAAATTTTCAAAATTTACATGTCCCAACCTTCAGTGTGACAACCAAATTTCATTAATTTGTGAAAAAAAACAGTGACCAACACCACTCTTAAGCTGATAGATTTTTCCATGAGTTCTTCTTCCTACTGCTACCATATATTTTGGTCATTTTCTGATCTCACAAATGTTATCCTAAAACACAAGCTTAAATCCTTTGCTACACATTTGTCCAACACTTAAAATATTATGTCTTAAACCCTTAACATAATAGACATCGTCAATACTATGTTTTCCATCAAAACTAATTGTTACTTTACCAAAAATATTAGCACTAGAGTCATCTCCAAACATAACTATTCCTCCAGCATACTTTTCAAGTTTAGTGAGCTTACCCTTATCTCCATTAATATGATTTGAACATCCAATGTCAATTACCCAAAAGTCTTCATCCTATCTAGCATGAAAAGCATTTACCAAAGTACCTTCCATCTCATCCTTCTTGCTCTCTAGACTAGATTCCTTTACACTTCTTCCATGGTTAGTAGATACAACATTACTTTCCAGGGCTAGAAATAATAATTCTTCTTTATCCTCCTCAAAATTGACTCATCATCAAAAATTCTTGCATCTTCTTTGACATACTACAATTTCTTAAAATTCCTATCCTTCTTGTCTCTATAATTATTATTATTATTTTTATTCTTCTTGTCTATAGCTCTATTAGGAAATCTTGAGGCATAATGACCAATGTTTCCACAATTGAAACAATTAAAGCAAAACATATCTTTCTTCAATTTGCTCATGAATTTTTCTTCCAACTCTTTTGAACCATCATCATCTGATTCATCTCCTATCTTCATTGCTTTAAAGGTTGTTTCGGTTTTCTCATCTCGAGTGCAGTCAAGATACCAAATAGATGCTCCTTAGTAAATACTTTTAGATCATATGACTCTTCAATAGCAGATAATTTTTCATTGTAATTCTTCGGTAGGGTCATCAAGCTATTCTCAATTATATCTTATCTGACATGGTACCACCTTGATTCTTCATTTCATTTTCTACAAGTTCAACTCTCTAATAATAGCTTGTAATATCTTCACCCTCTTCCATTCTCAAGTTATCAAATTTTAACTGAGTTGTTAGCTTCCTTGATAATTACTCTATCATTTACTTCATAAATATCTTTCAATTTTTCCCATACTTCATAAGTAGTGCCTAAAGAACTAGCTTTTGTCCTTTCAATTTTAGATAGAGCACTAAACATAGCACACCTTGCCTTTTCATTCTCCTCATAAGATGAAATCTCATATGCAGAGGAAGGACCAACGTATGGTACAACATACTTTATCTCCACAACTTTCCAGGTCTTGAAACCAAGAGAAACCAGATAACCTCTCATCTATTCTTTCCAGTCATTGTAATCAGCTCCATCAAAAATATGGATTTGCAACTTGTGTGCCATCTAATCTACATCAAGCAGTTAATCTTTTCAACAAAGAACTAGAGCTCTGATACCAATTGTTGAAATGGACAAGACAACTAAGAGGTGGGGGTGAATCAGTTGTATCAAATTTATTTACTTCTAACCTTAATCAATTCCACTTTAACTCAGTTTATTATAAAGTGTAAACATGAAATGCATAACAAAAAGAAAACACTAGAGACACCAGATTTACGTGGAAAACCCAATGAGGGAAAAATCGAGGTGAGGATTAGCTCAAAAATTAATAATGCAATACTAGATACAAAGGATCACTACAAAAAGGCTCACTACCTAGATACAAAGTCTCGCTGCCTAAAATAGGAATCACTATCCAAAAGGAGGCTCACTGCCTACAGAAAAAAAAAGAAAAGATAAATAAAGATCCACCACAAAAGGAATGCTAGAATGATATGCATGAATGAAACATGAATATGAGTGAATCACTTTGGGAGATCCCTAATCACCCTAGTAATCCATAATAATGCATGTAACTTGTTAAAATGCACAAGACAACTAAGAGGGGGGGGGGCGGGGTGAATCAGTTATATCAAATTTATTTACTTCTGACCTTAATCAATTCTACTTTAACTTAGTCTATTATAAAGTGTAAAAATGAAATGAAAATAATAGAAAGAAAACACTGGAGACACTAGATTTACATTGAAAACCCAATGAGGGAAAAACCACATTGAGGATTAGCTCACAGTCTAGTAATAATGAAATAATGGATACAAAGGCTCATTGCCAAAAGGCTCACTACCCAAATACAAAGGCTCGCTGCCTACAATAGGAATCATTGTCTAGAAGGAGGCTCACTTCCTACAAAAAAAGAAAATATAAATAAAGATCCATGAAAAAAGGTTCCACACATTCAGAACTTGTTCAGAAGATTGTAGACACCATCAGCAAACTACTTTAAAGAATCTAACACATCAAAGAACTGCTACATTGATTCAGTCTTACACACTTTTCTTTTCAAAATTGTTCACACACTTCACTTTCTCATTATTCTATTCACAACATCTTGACTTTCTCTTATACTATCTTCAACCCTAGAAGAATTTTCCAAGGTCGGTTAAACATCCTTCAATTTACAAATTCAAATTAGGTCGACTACTCAACATTCCCGTTGTTGGAATTTTTTATAACAACCCAAGCAGAACCCACAAGAGCTTCTATGAACTTGCCATGCTCAATTATTGAAGTCTTGAAAGCACTATGCCAACATAATGAGAAGATAGTAGTGAAGCTGCTATCTCTCCTACACTTCGGACTCTCTAAGGTCCAGGAGGGTTTTCATAAAATATGTTGTCATTTATGATAGAAATGATTTTCTCGTACATGGACAAACAATAGATAAATAATCGCCAGTGTTAAAAGAGATAAACCTTCAAGAAATTGGATACTTCTTAGAAAAGCTCAAATATATTTAACAAGGAATTGAAATTACACCTAAGTGTGTTGATATGAGTTATTCGATTGAAATTTCCTGAAGCCATGACACAAAATACAAAGGACTAAAAGCAATCAGAGTTCAAATGCCATATCCTAAAGCACGGAGTCCAAAAGAAACTGAACTACAAGGTAACTTTCATCTAATGCACCTATGATCTGTATGAATAGCATTTATTACTCCTTGATAAATCCTATGTGTTAATTCACATAAACTTACTAGATAACTGAAGCATTTAACCGGTCCTTTGAACCAGAGCTATAGTCAAACATAATCCATAGTAAATAACAAATGGAAATTAATGAAAATCATCTTGGATCGATACTTCATTAATAATTCATGCAAACTAATACAATAGGAGAGAAAATAGACTCAAAACAATCACAAGGTTAACATAAGTATGCTTAGGAACCCCATGATTTACTAAGCTCTCAAATCAGACTGAAAACTTCAAAACCTAGATATATTCTTCTCTCTATGCTACTTGATTCTTATCTTACGTATCTTGAGTAATTTCAACAGATCCTTCTCTTGACACAGAATTCCCTTTTATAAAAAACAAGGGAGCCAACAAGCTTCAGGCTGGAGAGTACACATGTCCATTTTTCACTGGACCGCTAATCCATAATCAATTATCTTTACATCATATTTTGGTAAGAGAGGAAAAGCCAAAACAAAAATGATCATTAGTTTATTGTGGAGGAAGGAAAATCATTGCTCCAAGAGTCGCTCACTTTATAGCAAAGCATATTTTAACTATTTTTTACACTCATTTCATTTGAACAACCTGTACTTGAATTCAAAAAAGAACATAGTTTCAAAAATAATATCTAAGGCCAGACCTGTAGTTTTCATGACCAAATTGTAATTCTCGGTCAGGACATTCACAATTCAAGTTCATTAGTGAACACCCTTTTCCATGACTCAAAATCCTCTTCAGATGGCCAATCGAAAGCCACCACCTAATCCACCATGTTTCAGTAAGGTGCATACTTTACCATCAATGACGTGGTTGTTTTATCAAAGTTCTCTAGGAAACTAATGACAAATGAAAACTTTTCCAATGTGTTCTCCAACATACGAATATCAGCATTTTTGCATATCTCATGTGTTTGAGCAAACTTTACATTATTCATTTTCTCCTTCCATGCCTGCAAAGGCTTGACCATATCCTGACTATGCAAAATATGAGGTAATGGAGTCAAGTCCTTTCCATCATAAGTATCCTTCAATAATTTAATTTTGGACTCCATAGGAGTAGCACACCCCTAAAACTTTTGCTCCACAATACCCTTGACAAATTGATATGTTATTATGACTATAGGGTATTTGTCCCCATGTTGTTTTGTACCTACTACCATAAATTTTAACTTCTCCATTCTAGGGCCCCATCTATTTGGCAAAGGGATAGCCAATTCTCTGTCCCTGGGAAACAATTTGTGTGTTTGCAACATCAAGGCATAATTAGCATGAACACTGTTCAACTTACTTTGGACCCGTTTATGTAAATGCTTTAACACAATATCAACAATTTTTGAGTTATTCCTTCCTACTGCATCCTAGATTTGGTTTACCATCTCCTTATATTTTTCCACATGTTGGATTAACTCTTCCCTAGAAAAATATCCACCCGAGCTACTGGCCTTTTCAATTGTAATAGGCATTTGTCCCATATTATATGGGACAATAGCCCAAGATTGTTCCTAAATAGAAGGTTGGGGTTGCTCTACTAGTGGGTCAGAAATAGTATGGCTAAAGCTAACCTGCCTCTGAGACCTTAAGGTTTCCATCTATTATCTCAGTAAATCCATCTTAGTTTCCAATTCTGTCACCCTTTGTTGACTCTTATTATACTCAATAATAATGTCATTATACTCGCTCCTTAGAGTATCTCAGTTTTTAGTTAGGTCCTCCATAGTTGCCTCCTCCTCTGTTGTAGCCTCCTTCTTTGTTGCAAGCAGCGGCCTATTGGCCCTTCTTACTGTGTCAAATACCACAACATCAGCAATATCCCATTCAAAGAGTAGCAATATTCCATAGTTTTTTAACCAATGCCCTACCCTGTTCTGGTGTGATTTCCTTAAACCTTTCCTTCATCTACATTCTAACCCTTGACTGAATTACCTGCTCTGGGAGCTCCAGATGTAGACTTCTCTCATGTGCAACTTTCTTAGAATATAATGAGAGATGAGCTCTCCATAGAAAATCTTTAAAAGAATGAGTATAAACAAAATAGTCATCCATCATGAACTCTTTACAAGCCTCCATCCTCAAATCATCATTATTTGTAATCCCTTTAATCTCATCCTTCCCCAATCTTAGGGTGATTGCTCCTGAACTCGTCGCAATCTTAGTTGGGTATAGTGGCATCTCCAGATTCATTTCATCTGGAGTTACAATGATGTCTTCCTCATCATTACCCTCCTGGCCAATATCCCCCACAATATCAGTCCTCTACCTCTTTGGGGATGGTGGGTGAATCTATTTTGAAAACCTTGGTGGAGAATCCAAGTCAAAAATACCTGGCACTGATTGCCTTTGGACAAATGGTGTTCCACTCATTGTAACCTCCTTTTCCCTGCTTCCCTTTCTCCTAGAAAATACCTTTATCTTCTTTTGAGGCTGATAGGTAGGCCTCTCTTCAACTCTTACCTCAGGGTACTCCTCAGTAATTTGTGATTTCCCCTTTCTTCTATAATCCTTTCATCCTTTAAGACCCCTACCAGACTCTCAAAGTTTTCAAGAGCATAAATTGCCTTACTAAGTTCATCTTTGGCACCAGGTATAGGATCAAAACCAGGTATCTTTTCCTGTTTACTTCTCACCATTTTTGAATAGGCAATGTACATTGCCTTTCTCTCATCCTGTAAGTTCCTATCAAAAATGTTCATAATGATATCTTTAGGAAAGTAAAATTTGTTGACAAAGGTCCCAGTCCAGTGTTTAGCCTTCTTTTGGTAGATAAAACCCTCAAGATCATGATTCCTAGGGCATATAGTCCTTAGCCTATATGGCTTGAGTAACAAGTGAAAATTTCTCCACCCTCCATTTGTCATGACAAAATCAGCAAAAGTTGTATATTCAGGGAAAAAAGATCCCTTCTTCTATTCAATAGGCAAGTGGAAATCTTGAGATACTCCCAACTGCCTCATGATTTCTATGAAACCAAGTCTAAGGGGAACCTCCCTTGGTAGAAAAAAAGGGGTGGAATTTGTGCCAAAAACTCTAAAAACTATTGTGCTATGATTGGGGATAATATCCCCCAAGTTATGTGTTTAATTCAACTCAGACCTCCTCTCCATAGGTCTGAGGAAATCATGAATTTTCCTTGGAATCCTAGAGGAATAAAAAACTAAGGCCTTTCTTAACTTCGATCGAAAAACATTGTGAAAGGTTACATAATCGAACTTATGATCATGCATGTCTAGGACCCTAGTCCAATATTGGATAGGCATCTCAATGTCTCCTCTTTTCTTCAATTCGATATCTTTCTCAAACACATTCTGACCCCTATACAAAAACATATGAATTAGCAGTGAAAACCATTTGAATCCTACCCAATTCTTTCCCAGCTTCAAGGCTACCAAACCAAAATGCATTTTCTCTGCAAGGTAAGTGGCAAAATCATATACCACATTCTAACCCGGATGTTGGAGGTTTACAAACATATACATCACGTCAATAGGAAAAGTCTTCTCCAAATTTATCCCCAGGGCCTAACACAATGCACAAACAGTCTTCTTGTAATGGATGGCAAAATAGTCCACTGTGAAAAGTTCAGGCTCATTCCTACCAATAACAACTTCCCTCTAGTTCTTGCCTTTTCCTGACATAGCCAAATGGTGTATCAAAAGGGATGTTCTAAATAGACACTTTGTGTTTTTGTACTCCTCCCTAAAAACCTCCAGGTTGATAGGGATCATCTCTTGGCTCCATTCGTGCAAACCAAAAATCTCTGCGATTTCCTCCCTGGTTATGTTAATCATTTGCTTGCCAAGATGTGTTCTAACTATTCGAGTCATCGGGTCATACCTCGCAGCAATATCCTTCAATAGGTCTACATCCTCATAGACATTGGGTACCACCAGCTTACCCAAGTCCAATCTCCATGGATTACATAGAGGAACTGCTAAATTCCTGTTCCCAAACCAGTTGGCAAACAATTGCCAACCCATGTATGGCAATTCGGCATCATGAATTGCACACTGCTTATCCACTACTCCTTCCACAAGCAAGGGCCTATAGAAAAATAATTTTCCCTCTTGCTTCTTGCTTGTAGAGGGATTCAGCAAATCAATAACATCTTGGGAAAAACCCGTAGATGTAGCTTTAGAACCAGTAATTCGTGCCTTGGGTGCCATTTACACCAAACAGATGATAATTCGAGCTAGGGTTTGCTTATTTTTTAAATGGCCAAAAATTATACTTTTCTTTCTATTGCCACCACAAAAAATTCTTCTATTATTCAAAATCTATAGCAATTACCTAGACAAGCTCTAAAAGCGAATTTACTCAAACAATTCCTCAAGCACCGAAAATAAAATAGTCATCAAGTGTTGAGTAAGCAATACTAACACCTTCTAAAAACACAAGAAAAGGCATACGTACTACTTACAATTTATCTTGTTGAGCATCAAATGCAATGAGACTAGAGAATTGCAATAATGGCTTGCTTTACTTCAGCACCAGACAATTCTTCCTCAATACAGAAATGTAGCACTAAACTAGTAATTTACTAATCCTTTTAGCATTTAATTATGCTGGCCGTGTCAAATTTGACCACTACTATTCGCTCGTGCAAGGTAGAATGGCTATAGTACAACACCAGTTCATTTGAAAATGAGTCATTGATCAAAAGTAGTGTTTGCCAAGCAAACGGCCTAGATTGAGTCAAAACAATTTGAAAATGCCACATCTACCTTCCAGTCATTAGGTGAACAAGACATCCATCTATCGGGCACCACATTAGCATGGAACGGGTCCCACAAAGTTCATCGATCGATAACACTGGCATCCATGCATCAACAAACCGCATACCTCACAGCATTATTAAAACTGAAGTTTTAATTGTGCAAAGTCAGTGAGGGACAACCATGATGCATCAAAAGGTACATAGCTATCAGCATCAACATCCATTCTTGGTCAACGATCAAAACCGATCCCCACCATTAAATACAACAGGTGGTAGCATATCACAAGCCTCATAGCATTTGACATGACGTGAGAAAGAACCTTGCGAGGTATGTGATGAACGGCTTTGATTAGAATTATTTCATCCGACGACCACCTATTCTGCACATGCGAAACAATTATTCTTAAAGAAGGGGACATACTAGGTGGACGGGAAAATGACCCTCAAGGTCGAAAATATTATTCAATGGTTAATTTATATCAATTCATCGGTCAAAAACCATAGGAATAATAAGACCATGATGAAAAAAATCGAAAGGATAGGTAAAAGGGGCTGGTAAAGTCATGAGAAAAGAGGGATAAAACACCACTTAAGTGACTGATCATCACCGATAACAAGTCAACACTCAAAAAGAAAACTCCAAGACCCAGACCAGTTAGAGGTAACATGAAAACATACCACAAAGGGGAAAAAAAATAAAAAGCTCCACCAGTGGCGCCGACTGGGGATGCATGCCCCTTGTGGGCATATAGAGAATCCAAAATCTTTGGTTACACAGACTAGACAAAGAGAGAACCAAAACCAGGAACAAGCCCGTACAGGGCAAACAAACAAAAGTAAAACAAGAACGACCAACCTATATACACTATTTATAGGATTGCACAACATACATGGAAAAGAGCTACTTCTAAAGAAATATCATTTCAAGAATTGTCCATGTACTGGCAGTTCAAGAACCTCACCATGATTCCATAATGATTGTAAAACTTTACAAATTCTTCTGATCTGAAACACATTGCATTGTCTAACACAATTCTATTAGGCACCCCAAATCGGCTTAAAATATTTTTAGTTAAAAAATCAATAACAACTTTGCTTGTGGCCCTTCTAGCTGGAATTTCTTCAATCCACTTTGTGAGATAATCCATAGCTACTAGTATCCACGCATGATGCCCACTAGATTTTTTAGATATTTCTCCTATAAAATCTATACCCTATTGCTGGAAGGGAGCAAAAACAAACACAGGTCTTAATGGTAAATTGCCAAAAAAATTTAACTTTCCGGCAAATCTTTGATAGGCATCACATTTTTTAACTTATCTATGTGCATCCTTGAATACAGTAGGCCACCAATATCCTACCCTTAGAATCTTATTAGATGTTGTTTTAGCCATATAATATCCTCCATAAACTCCCTTGTGCCTTCCTACCAGCAGATTTTCAGCTTGATCCCCATCCACACACCTAAGTATAATTCCCTCAGGGTTTCTCCACCATAATTCACCATCAATAATGACATATCTGATTGCTCATAATTTAAGGGTTCTTTTTTCAGTAAGGGGCATGCCTTCGGGACATTGCATTTTTTGCAAGTACTCCACAATCCTCCTATACCATCCACTAGTTTGCATGTCACAAATAGGTGCAAGATTCTATTGCTCTATTTGGTTAATCTGATTGACTTCCAAATTTGCCTAAGCCATTAATTTGGCTAGGCCCTGACCCCTTACAAGCTTGTTAATCTGTATGTCAATATTAAATTCTTGGATTCTGTTAATCCATCTGCACCTTCTTCCTGTAGTTTCTTGTTGGGTGAAGATATCTTTGACTGCGGTTGTTGGTACATAGGCAACAAAAGCTGCTCCCATTAGGTAAGGTTTGAAAAATTTTACTGCCTTTACCAAGGCATATGCCTACTTCTTAGATATGTCATATTTTAATTCTGTAGCTTGAAATGATTTACTGGAAAATGCAATTGGCTGCTCAAAACCATCATTGTTCTTCTGTAACAGTACACCAGCTATAGTATGAAAAGAGGCAAAAGAGAATAACTAGAATGGTTTTGAGTAATCCAGGGATTTGAGGATAGGTGCCTACTTAATTGCATCTTTGATAGCCTAAAAGGCTTTAGATGGCTCCCCTGTCCATATTATTTTTTCTCCCTTCCTCAACATCTTAGATATTGGGTGAACAATTTCAGCAAAGTTTGTGACAAACCTTCTTAAAAAATCTATTTTTCCAAAGAAAGACTAGATACCTTTCACATTTTTTGGTTGTATGATCTTGTCAATAGCAGACACTCTTTTAGGGTCGATCCAAATTCCATCTTTTGAAATAATGTGTCCTAGCAATTTTCCTTCTTTAACCCCAAATGTACATTTTTTGGGATTCAGGGATATCCCATATTCCAAATTTCTAACAATTTTTTTTTACAAATGGTCACAATGGTCCTCTTCTTTCTTTCTATGGGTAGTAAGGTCATCTTGATAAATTGCAAGGAAAAGATCAATAAAATCTGCAAAAGCCAGATCCATTGCTCTTTGAAAGGTCACACCAACATTTATCAATCCAAAAGGCATTCTGACATACACATATGTAGCCCATGGAATAGTGAAAGTAGTCTTAAATTGCTTAGTATCCTTAAGCATGACCTGATTGTAACTAGAAAATCCATCCATCAATGATAGTAATTCATAACTTGTGACCTTATGCAACATAGCCTCCATATTAGGCAATGGTTAATTGTCTTTTAGAGAGGCCATATTCAAGTTCCTAAAATCAACACATAACCTAATATCCCCATTCTTTTTTCTAACAGGTACCAAATTAGAGACCCAAGATGAGTGTCTTATTGGTTTGATAATTCCTACCTCCCTTAAATTAGCAAGCTCCTCTTGCATTTTAGGTTGCAGGTTAGGATTGATGGGTCTCTGTTTTTGACTGAAAGGCTTCATATCAGGTTTCAATGGGATCTCATTCTAAAAAAAATCCTCCCTCTATGCCTTCAGGTCTTCATACGACCAAGAAAAAAGATGTCTATATTTCTGAAGCAAGGTAATCAACATGCTTCTAACATGAGGCTTCATTTTCTTTCAAATATAGAAATTCTTAGGAGTATTTTTTGTTCCTAAGTTTACTTCTTCTAGATCATACTTATGAGATAGTGTTTTCTTAGATTTTGACATATCAGGGCCATTAAACACCCTCTCAAGTGCAACCAAACCTCTAGGGATAGTATTCATTTTGAGCTGGATAACCTCATTTTTGAATAAGGTCTCCTTACCATCAACATTAGTTACAAATGAACCAAAATCAATTTACTGGATTTCATATTGATCCACACAATGCAAAAAATTTAGAATATCAGTGTCATCATCAAACACTTGCCACTTGCATACATTATCAAGCACTGTAGGCCTAGTTTTTACTTCTATTTGTGAGATGCCACCAAAAGTGACATCGTCAAGTTTAACAGCAATATTTGCTAGTAGGTCTACTCTAGCATTTTGTCCTCTTTCAATCCATTCAATGCCAAAAGCATTAAATCCTTTAATAGTGTCCCATACTACATTTCGGTATTGTCTGAGCCTCTTATCTTTAGCTGCAAAGCAAGATCTAATTTGGGAAACAACTAACTCAGAGTCTCCCAAAACCTTTAACACCTTAATACCATGTTTCAAGGCTATCTTTAGACCGACTATGAGAGCTTCATACTCAGCAACATTATTAGTACAAGAAAATTGCAATAAGAATGAATATTTGAAATTTTTACCTTGTGGCGAAACAAAAAATATTCTTGCTCCCGAGCCCTCTTTGGAGCAAGCTCCATCAAAATACATGATCCATAAATCCCCTTCTAATAACTCCTTCGAAGCTTCCTTATCAATAGGTGGTAGTCGGATATTTTCTTCTGTTCTATCTTCCTCAACACGAAATTTCTCCAAATTAGTTTCTACAAAGTTAATTCTGATAAGTTCTAATGATTCCTCCAAATTTAAAATCATGTGGGGGGCTCTTTTCTCCCTATCTACCTTAACATCTTTTTGTTCAATGGAAAAGGTGGAAAAAGATAAATCACACTATATACTTCCACCCATTGAACCACTCCAAGGCCGAGACAACAGCATACCATAGGTTGGTGGAATATCCACCACTATAACACTCATATGTAATTCCTTTTCAGGAAAAAATGCTAATCTATACAGAACATCATTTATGATACCTATAACAGATACTTCCCTAGAGTCCATTGCATAGCACTTACCATATGTACTATCAACTGTCAGTTCCATTGCATGAATTATTTTGACTGGGATCACATTGTTAGATGCTCCTGAATCAATCATGCAATTTCTTAGCATTTTTCCATCAATTATTAAGCTCGGGAAAAAAGGATTGACATGATTTGGGTTAGCTGTAATAGTATTCCCCAAGTATATTTGTGGACTCTCTATAGTGACTTCTTCCACCATTTTTTTCTTTTCTATATCATTTTGATCAGAGACTATTTCATCTTTTTTGTTTGTGGGAATACTATTTATGAGTGCAACAGTCTTGTCTTTATGCTCATCTATCCTCATCATTTATGGGAAAGGAACAATAACCCTAACTTGTGAAACAACTTGGAACATATCTATTGAAGTATACTTCAGTAGATTAGGAAAGCATGTTTTTTCAGAAAATACCTTTTCTTTTCCCTTTGAAATTTCTTTACTAGAAGACTTCTGGTTACTTTTCTTGTTGTTTTGAAGTACAAATTCACTATTTTGGTTGGCCTTTTCTACCTTTTTTTCCCATATCCTGGGTTCTCTTATCTCCTTAGGCTTTGGATCAATATTTTTGGCCTCCAAACTTTCCTTTGGCTTAATTACCTCCTTCTCCTTTATGAACAAACTACAAGGTTTACGAGAATCACCAGGGGCAATCCTATTTCTCAATTATATATTATTCCTTGCTTTGGCAACTAAAGCCACAATTTATTTTTCAATTTATTCATCAGAAGGTCTTCTCAACACTGTATCATCCATCTCAAACTCATTCACAAAACAATCATCATTATCTCCTTCATTTGGAAACACTTGCTGATGATATATTTCATTTTGTTGTCTTTGAGTATTAACATCTCGGGCACAAGGCTCATCTTCTGAGGAATAATCATCATAGGCCAAATCAGTTGGACCTAACAATACATTAGTCATTGTGTCCTGGTCTCGGGGAGGCTAGGAGTCTCCCTGATCATCTTGAGAGTCCACCATTGATTGTGCTACTGCACACTATTGTGGAGAATGTGGCATTCCGCATATCTCACACCATAGTAGATTTTCTGCGTTATTCACAGACTGCCTTTGTAGAGGGTCAGGTGGAACTTGGTTATGTTTTAGATTTCCTTGTAGGGGTTTACCATTATTCCAATTGGTTTTATAAGGATAATCTTGTAACATTGGGGGTCTCTCATTTCTTTGGAAGTGAGGCTTATCATTCTTTGCTTGTTTTTGCAATAGAGTAAGAACTTGATCTATCTTATCATCAGCTGTAGTAGGTTTACCAACTTTCTTTGTTTCATTTCTTGTGCCTTTACAAGCTTTAGGATCCTCTCTTCTTCTCACTTTACCCGAAGCCCTTCTATTATTTTCAATGTTAACTGCCATCTTATATGCCTGCCTTAAATTTTGGGGATCTCTATCTCTCAGTAAATAGCACATTTTAGCATCATAGGCATTATAGTACACAACTAAACATGCACTTTCATTGGGTCTTAGGTATGGAGGGAATCTTGTCATATCTTTCTGGAAATGGGCATTAAGCTCAGTAACCAGTTCATTATTCCCCTTAGTAATATTGTTGAAGTCATTCAACTTGAATCTAGGATCAGTCTGATCCCCATACTGCTCCCTAAAAACTCTATAAAAGGCATCTCTGGAATCAATACTACCATTAGGTAACCATTTGTACCAGTCCCTAGCATCCTCCACCAATGATTGCATAAAATATTTCATAGCTACATCATCATCCCAGAGTTCAAAATCTTCGACAAAGCCTTGAAAATATTTCAAATGGTCTTTTCCACTAAAAGCATTATTACCCATGAATTTTGGGAGATGTTTTCGTGCATTATACGAGATTGGATTTGGATACCCCCTAATATTATTAAAGCATAACTGCCTATATCTATCAACTTGAGGTGCCTCGCCTCCATGTCCATTTTTGGAGGTAATGTGTTGTTCAATGTCTTTCTTGTCATCCCCACCTTTACCTCTGTCGCCACTACCTAATTGCTTCAACTTAGTAGTTCTTGCATCTCCATTCTCTTAGTATGAGATGATAATATTATGGCCACCTCCACTTCCACCACCTTCATTACCACTACAACCCTCTCTATAGGCTTGCTTCTCAGACTTCTTGTTCAATGACTCATATTCACTATTACCCGAACCAGAAGCTTGAAGGTTTTCCGAAGACATCTTAAAAAGGCTATCTTTCATGACACTTCAACATTGGCAACTTCTATTTCAGATTTTCTCAGATCAGCTTGTAGTTGATCATTCAATAGTTGTAACCTTAAGAGCTCAAGATTATGTGGGAATTCCAATGATCTAAGATCAATTCCCACCCCTTTTCCTACCATACCATTTAATTGATCATTAGTATTAGCAGCATTCTTGTAATTTGAAAAACCCTGAGAAGTTTTCCTAGACTAGGCAATATGGGCTTTCCCATGGTCCTAAAAGGTTATCTTCTTAGATCCTATAGATGCATTGACACCTTTGGTAGATAGAGTAGATGAGGCATATGTGGGAGTCACAAAAACTCCCATTGAGATTGTTACTTTAGGTATTTCAGATGCCCTTTCGATAGTTGCCTTAGCCACCCTTTCCTCAAAGGCCTTTCTCTTAGCTACCTCTTCCCTTATGTTCTCAACCTTTTTCTTTTGGGAATTTCTTTCGAGCTTCTTAGCTCGACATCTCTCCAAATTTTATTTTCTTATTCTATCTCTATTATCTTCTTCCTCTTGCAACCTCCTTTCTTCCTCAATCAGGATTTGCATATCCTTGTCTATGTCTGTCTCTTTTTCAAGAACATCCCCTACCTCACTAGGAGCTGGAGTGTAATAAGGGTTTTCTGCCTGATCTTCTTCTTGATTGAAAGGAATCCCCTCACTTAGAGGAGTTCCTCTGGGTTTAAAATTTTTCCCAGTGAAGACGGACATGGTACCAGGTGTTGTGGCTTCTGGGAATGTTTATCTTGTTCCCAGAAACCCCATTGTTCCTCCTCTTTAGACATATCAACTTCAATTTCTCATGCCATTTCTAAAGGAAAACTACCATGATCCAATTTAGACATAATAGTATCTGAGGAATTTTCACTTACAAAAGCACTATTCATCTCAGTATTTAGAGTAGGAGAAAAAGGAATAGGAGATGAAACAGACTTACTTGGGGTATCATTTATTTTTACCCATTTCTTGTCTTGTCCTAGCTCGAGCTCTATCATTGGCTGAGGATTCTTTTTTGTATAATTTCTTGTCTTCTTCATGCCCTAGGGTGTTTGAGAACCTTCCTTTGCATGTTGCATGTAGCAATTTATGTGAGATTTGTTGTTCGAGATATCAGAGTCACCACCCAAAATATTGGGAATGATGAAGTGTTTGCACTTTGCTTTTGCACTCGTGACTTTGGACAAGATTTCAAACATCACCTGACACAATGAAAAGGAACATAGGAAAACTAGATGCATGTGTTCAACATAATACATAGGGTGATAGGAGAAAACAATTATATTATGAAACTGACTCTAACTTAAACCAGATCTGCACTTAGAGACTGTTCATTCATTACATCCCCAACATAGTCGCCGTTTTGTTGCCATTTTTTATAACAACCCAAGCAGAACCCATAAGAGCTTCTATGAACTTGCCATGCTCAATTATTGAAGTCTTGAAAGCATTATGCCAACTTAATGAGAAGATAGCAATAAAGTTGCTATCTCTCCTACACTTCGGACTCTGTAAGATCCAGGAGGGTTTTCCTAAAATATATTGTCATTTATGATAGAAATGATTTTCTCGTACATTGAAAAACAACAGATAAATTCCCACCAGTGTTAATAGAGATAAACCTTCAAGAAATTGGCTACTTCTTAGAAAATCTCGGATCTATTTAACAAGGAATTTAAATTACACCTAAGTGTGTTGATATGAGTTATTCAATTGAAATTTATTTAAGCCATGACACAAAATACAAAGGACGAAAAGTAGTCAGAGTTCTAGTGGCATATCCTAAAGCACGAAGTCAAAAAGAAATTGAACTACAGGGTAACTTTCATCTAAAGCACCTATGATCTTTATGAATAGCATTACAATCCATATATCAATACTTGAATTTATTACTCCTTGATAAATCCTATGTGTTAATTTGCATAAACTTACTAGATAATTGAAGCATTTAACTGGTCCTTTGAACCATAGCTATAGTCAAACATAATCCATAGTAAATAACAAATAGAAATTAATGAAAATCATCTTGGATCGATACTTCATTAATAATTCATGCAAATTAATATATTAGGAGACAAAATAGACTCAAAACAATCACAAGGTTAACATAAGTATGCTCAAGAACCCCATGATTTACTAAGTTCTCAAATCAGACTCAAAACTTCAAAACCTAGACATATTCTTCTCTCTATGCTACTTGACTCTTATCTTACATATCTTGAGTAATTTCAACAGACCCTTCTCTTGGCCAAGAATTCCCTTTTATAAAAAATAAGGGAGCCGACAAGCTTCAGGCCGGAGAGTACACATGTCCATTTTTCACTGGACCGCTAATCCCTAATCAGTTATCTTTACACCATTTGTCGGTAAGAGAGGAAAAGCCAAAACAAAAATGATCACTAGTTTGTTGCGGAGGAAGGAAAATCATTGCTCCAAGAGTCACTCACCTTACACCAAAGCATCTTTTAACCGTTTTTTACACCCATTTCATTTGAACAACCTGTACTTGAATTCGAAAAGAGAATGCATTTTAAAATATAATATCTAAGGCCAGACTTGTAGTTTTCATGACCAAATTGCAATTCTCGGTCAGGACATTCACAATTCAAGTTCATCAATGAACACCCTTTCCATGACTCAAAATCCTCTTCAGACAGCCAATCAAAAGCCACCACCTGATCCACCATGTTTTAGTAAGGTGCATACTTTACCATCAATGACGTAGACATTTTATCAAAGTTCTCTATGAAACTAATGACAAATGACAACTTTTCCAACATGTTTTCTAACATGCGGATATCAGCATTTTTGCATATCTCATGTGTTTGAGCAATCATTACATTATTCATTTTCTCCTTCGACGCCTGCAAAGGCTTGACCATATCCTGACTATGCAAAATATGAGGTAGTGGAGTCAAGTCCTTTCCATCATAAATAACCTTCAATGCTTTGATTTTGGACTCCATAGGAGCAACAGACCACTGAAACTTTTTATCCACGATGCCCTTGACAAATTGATATGTTGTTATGACTATAGGGTATTTGTCCCCATGTTGTTTTCCCCCTACTGCCATAAATTTTAACTTCTCCATTCTAGGGCCCCATCTATTTAGCAAAGGGATAGCCAATTCTCTATCCTTGGGAAACAATTCGAGTGCTTGCAACATCAAGGCATAATTAGCATGAATGTTGTTCAACTTACTTTGGACCCATTTATGTAAATTCCTTAACACAATATCAACAATTTTTGAGTTATTCCTTCCTATTGCATCCCGGATTTGGTTTACCATCTCCTTATATTTTTCAACCTGTTGGATTAACTCTTCCCTATAAAAATTTACACCAAAGCTACTAATCTTTTCAATTGCAATAATAGGCATTTGTCCCATATTATATACGATAATAGCCCAAGATTGTTCCTAAATAGAAGGTTGCGGTTGCTTTACTAGTGGGTCATAAATAGTATGGCTAAAGCTAGCCTGCCTTTGAGACCTTAAGGTTTCCATCTGTTGTCTCAGTAAAGCCATCTTAGTTTCTAATTCTACCAGCCTTTTTTGATTCTTATTATACTCAATAATAATTTTAGTATACTGGCTCCTCAGAGTATCTCAGTTTTTAGTTAAGTCCTCCACAGTTGCCCTAGTGAATTTGGCAACATTCACAACCATGTCAATAGCCTCCAATGCAGGAGTGTTAGAAACTCTTTTCACAATCAAATGACCACTAAAGTTAGATGTTTCTAAAAGAATAGGTTTTTGAGACCTAGTGGATAGTGACCATATTGCCAGAGCATCCCATTCCTCACCAAAGGTTGATCCTTTAAGTGCCAATGTAGCCTCCTCCTCTATTGCAAGCAGCATCCTATTGTTGTTCTTACTGTGTCAAATACCACAACATCAACAATATCACATTCAGGGAGTAGCAATATTCCACATTTTTGAAACAATGCCCTACCCTATTCTAGTGTGATTTCCTAAAGCATTTCATTCATCTGCATTCTAACCCTTGACTACATTACCTGCTCTAGGAGCTCTAGATGCAGACTTCTCTCATGTGCAACCTTCTCAGAATATAATGAAAGATGAGCTCTCCATACAAAATCTTTATAAGCATGAGTATGAATAAAATAGTCATCCATCATGAACTCTTTACAAGCCTCCTTCCTGAAATCCTCATTATTTGTAATCCCTTTAATCTCATCCTTCCCCAATCTTAGGGTGATTACTCTTGAACTCGTCACAATGTCAGTTGGGTCTAGTGGCATCTCCGGATTCATTTCATCTAGAGGTACAATGATGTATTCCTCATCATTACCCTCCTGGCCAACATCTCCCACACTATTAGTCCTCTGCCTCTTTGGGGATGGTGGGTGAATCTGTTTTGAACACTTTGGTGGAGAATCCAGGTCAACAATACCTGGCACTAATTACCTTGGGACAGATGGTGTGCCACTCATTATAGCCTCCTTTGTCCTACTTCCCTTTCTCCTAGAAAATACCTTTATCTTCTTTTGAGGCTAATAGGTAGGCCAATTTTCAACTCTTACCTCAGGGTACTCCTCAATAATTTGTGATTTTCCCCTTTCTTCTATAATCCTTCATCCTTTAAGACCCCTACTAGACTCTCAAAGTTGTCAAGAGCATAAATTTCCTTACTAAATTCATCTTTGGCACCAGGTATAGGATCAAAACCAGGTATCTTTTCCTATTTACTTCTCACCATTTTTTAATAGGCAATGTACATTTCCTTTCTCTCGTCCTATAAGTTCCTATGAAAATGTTCCTGATGATATCTTTAGGAAAGTAAAAGTTGTGGACAAAGGTCCCAGTCCGGTGTTTAGCCTGCATTTGGGAGATAAAACCCTAAGGATCATGATTCCTAGGGCGTACAGTCCTTAGCCTATATGGCGTGAGTAACAAGTGCAAATTCCTCCACCCTCCCTTTGTCATGACCAGATCGGAAAAAGTTGTATATTCAGGGAAGAAAGATCCCTTCTTCTATTCAATAGGAAAATGGAAATCCTAAGATGCTCCCAACTACCTCATGATTTTTATGAAACCAAGTCTAAGGGGAACCTACCTTTGTAGAACAAACGGGGTGGAATTTATGCCAAAAACTCTGAAAACTATTGTGCTATGATTTGGGATAATATCCCCCCAGGTATGTGTTAAATTAAACTCAGGCCTCCTCTCCATAGGTCTTAGGAAATCATGAATTTCCTTTGGAATCCTGGGGGAATAAAAAACTAGGGCCTTTCTTAACTTCAATCTAAAAACATTGTGAAAGCTTACATAATCGAACTTATGATCATGCATGTCTAGGACCCTAGTCCAATATTGGACAGGCATCTCAATGTCTCCTTCTCTTTTCTTCAATTCCATATCTTTCTCAAACGCATTCTGATCCCTATACAAAAACATATGAATTAGCAGTGTAAACCATTTGAATCCTACCCAATTCCTTCCCAGCTTCAAGGCTACCAAACCCAAATGCATTTTCTCTACAAGGTAAGTGGAAAAATCATATACCACATTATAACTCAGGTGTTGGAAGTTTACAACCATATACATCACTTTGATAGGAAAATTCTTCTTCCAATTTATCCCCAAGACCTGACACAATGCCCAAACAGTCTTCTTGAAATGGATAGTGAAATAGTCTACTGGGAAAGGTTTAGGCTCATTCCTGTAATTAACAACTTTCCTCTAGTTCTTGCCTCTTCCTAACACAACCAAATGGGTTATCAAAAGGGATGTTCTTAATAGACCCTTGTTGTTTCTGTACTCCTCCCTAAAAACCTCCAAGTTGATAGGGATCATATCTTGGCTCCATTCATGCAAACCAAAAATCTCTGCGATTTTCTCCCCAGTTACTTTAATCATTTGCTTGCCAAGATGTGTTCTAACCGTTTGGGCCATAGGGTCATACCTCACAACAATATCCTTCAATAGGTCTACATCCTCATAGGAATTGGGTACCACTAGCTTACCAAGGTCCAATCTCCATGGATTACATAGAGGAACTGCTAAATTCCTATTCCCAAACCAGCTGGCAAACAATTGCCAGCCCATGTATGCCAATTTAGCATCGTGAATTGCACACTGCTTATCCACTACTCCTTCCACAAGCAAGGGCCCATAGAACAATAATTTTCCCTCTTGCTTCTTGCTTGTAGAGGGATTCAGCAAATCAATAACATCTTGGGAAAAACCCGTAGATGTAGCTTTAGAACCAGTAATTCGTGCCTTGGGTGCCATTTACACCAAACAGATGATAATTCGAGCTAGGGTTTGCTTATTTTTTAAATGGCCAAAAATTATACTTTTCTTTCTATTGCCACCACAAAAAATTCTTCTATTATTCAAAATCTATAGCAATTACCTAGACAAGTTCTAAAAGAGAATTTACTCAAACAATTCCTCAAGCACCGAAAAGAAAATAGTCATCAATTGTTGAGTAAGCAACGCTAACACCTTCTAAAAACACAAGAAAAGGCTTACATACTAGTTATGGTTTATCTTGCAGAGCGTCAAATGCAGTGAGACTGGAGAATTGCAATAATGGCTTGCTTTACTTTGACACCAGACAATTCTTCCTCAATCCAGAAATGTAGCACTAAACTAGTAATTTACTGATCCTTTTAGCATTTAATTATGCAAGTCGAGTCGAACTCAATCATTACTATTCACTAGCGCGAGATAGAATGACTATAGTATAGTACCAGTTCATTTGAAAATGATTCATTGATCAAAAGTAGTGTTGGTCAGGTGAATGACCCATATTGAGTCAAAATAATTTGAAAATTCCACATTTTCCTTCTAGTCATCAGTCGAACAAGACATCCGCCTATCGGGCACCACATTAGCATGGAATGGGTCCCACCACATTTGTCAATCAATAACACCGATGTCCACACATCAACAAATTGCGTACCTCACAACATTATTAAAACTGAAGTTTTAATTGCATGAGGCCAACGAGGGATGACCGTGATGCATCAAAAGATACATACCTATTAGCATCAATATCCATCCTCGGTCAGCGATCAAAAACAGTTCCCACCATTAAATACAATAGGTGGAAGTGTATCGCAAGCCTTGCAGCATTTCACATGATGTGAGAAATATCCTTGTGAGGTATGTGTTGAACGATTTTGATTAGAATTATTTCATCCTATGGCCACCTATTCTGCACATGCGAAATAGTTATTCTTAAAGAAGGGGACCAACTAGGTGGATGGGAAAATAACCCTCGAGGTCAAAAATATTATTCAATGGTTAATTTATATCAATTCATTTGCCAAAAACCATAGGAATAATAAGACCATGATGAAAAAAATTGAAAGGATGAGTAAAAGGGGCCGGTAAAGTCATAGAAAAAGAGGGATAAAACACCACTTAAGTGACTGATCACCACCGATAACAAGTCAACACTCAAAAAGAAAACTCCAAGACCCAGACCAGTTAGAGGTAACATGAAAACATACCACAAAGGGGACGAAAAATAAAAATCTCCACCACCTGCTATGGATAAGAATGAGAGAGGACCAATAAAAAATTTAATTACGACCTAGACAACATCTTGGATCAGTTACACACTTCCTTAATTCGATGAAAAATATTTTTGTAACATGTAGAAACTAGGTCAAACAAAGCTAATGAAAACACCACTGATCATTGAAGTGTGTGCATCTCTAGCAAGATGATCATACATGGATCACTTAATACTCTTCACCAGACATTTTACCATCTCTAAGAAACCTTCAGGTACATTCATAGCAACTGCAACAATCTTCATACATAGAATATTCTTGAACAATCCAACCAGACCAACCAAAAATACACAAGAGCTCTGGAGGAAGTCTTCTAGAGTGTCCAATCTCAAGCATGTTTATCAAAACACAAAAAACATCAGTATGAATCATCTCCAATATTTGCAAGATCTAAAACAAAACATTAGAAGACTATAGAGACAAAATATTTCTCCTAGCCCAAAAACAAATAGTTTTGTCAAACCAGTTCACACATCGATGAACACATCTTTCATTCTCCATCGATCCAAAAGCTAAAAATTAGAATATATTATCCATTGAAGCTCATGAATCATACCACAAATTTGTACAAGTATATGATCAACATAGAAGAAATGCAGAGCACAATACCATAGCACACTTAGAACACACACTCAACACTACTTTCATTTTTTCTTAAATTTTCTCAAAATCACCTATCAAAAACACAACTATAGTTCTTTATAAATATAGCTCCATATACTCTAAGAACTTCTAGAATATCTCAACTATACAAGTACCATCTACAATCCAACTAAATTTTATTGACATCGATGACAATATTAATGAAAACACCACCAAACACATCCATAGTTGCAACATAACTTTCTTAGGCTGAAAGTAGAGTGATAAGGGAGGATGGAATCACTTAGGAGACAAGTGATTAGGCTTGGCTTGATGGCTACTTGCATGTCCCCAGCCTAGAATCCATTGATTCACCATAGACAACCATAATCAATCCTTGGGAATGCTAGATCTTGAATGAAAGTGAGCTTCAAGACTTGTAAGAACACTATAATATTGATCCAAGACTTCAACGTTTCTTGTTACTTGCTCTTGAATGCTCTTTTGAAAGAATACATGAGTGATTGTTAATTATTATATCTTGAATTGATTCTCTAAATGAAAATAATGACTTGACCTAATTTACCATTATTTATATTTCAAATGCCGACATCAATGAAATTTTTTAATTAAAAACATGAATTTCCTACTCAACCCTAAAAATGGTTGACACGAGACTCATACGCCACTTGTCATGTATGGGTCCCACCTAGGGGTACTCATACGCCCAAGGTCGCATATGAGTCCCACCCTAGATTTTTGGGATGTTAGAAAACTTAATTCTTTTGCTGATTTTGTCAAGATTTTAATTGAAATAAGCCTTGAGATCTGAAATAAAGGGTCTTAGTGGCCTATTAATGATGAATTAAAGGGTATTTAAAGAAAGGGTGCTAAAATAGGTTCCATGTAAGTGTGAAATTGTACCATATCCAAGAAGGGGGCACAATTTTCTACACTACATTTAGCCCCTACTTTAGTGCCCATATGACTCTACATGCATATGGAAGCTAAAGGTCTCCCAACAATAAACTTCATTTCTGAAAAGGATAGTCATATGGATTCATTTACGAGCATGAGAAATTGAATCCCCCACTGTAGCTTTCTACAAAACCATAATGTTAGGAATTGCATCCTGCAACACCGATTTATTAGTTCTTCAAAAATCCTCTTATCTAACTTCTTTACAAAATCAAATTCGAGGGTAGATGTATGCCCCCCTTGATTCTTCTTGCTTTAAGGAGGTGGAATCAAGGTAGCATTCTAATCACATTGAATTAGTTAAGTTGTATCATAGCTTGCATTTCCAAGTATCATACCACATAGTGATAGACATATGATGATGATGGGTGTAGAATCATGAATCCAACACAACAAATGACATCAAAAAAATATTTCTCTACCCCCCAATATGCTAGTTTGAATGAAAATCATTTTTAACGCTAATATGCAAAATACCTAATTTAAACATATATGAGAGTAAAAAATGAAGTAATTTTATAATCATTTTTTCTTTTCACCTTCTTCCAGTTTGACTTTCTTCAAGAGTGAGTGAGAATGCCAATCTTTCAAGAGTATGTGCCTCTAAGACTTGAGATCTTGTGGGAGGAGGTAGCTCAAGGTGACCTTCAACATCAAGTAAGTTGATTCTTCTCCACCTTAGCTTCATTTTTATGCATGTATGTTAAGTTTTACACATTTGTAGATAGATTTAGGAGCCTGGAAGAAAAATTCTCAAAGCATCCCTTTTTTTTGCAAAGTGTCCCCTTTTTTAACGAAGTGTCCCACTTTTTCACAAAGTGTCTCGTTTCTTCGTGAAGTGTCCCAAATAGGGAATAGCGTGTATAGGACCCTTAGAAAAGTATCCTAGAACAAATTTAGCACACTTTTTGACTTTTGATGTATAGATTTAAGATTTAAGAATACTTATAGGACATATTTTTTCTTTTATTTATATTCCAATTCAGTCACGACAGTGTCTCAATAGCACACAATTCTATCGCTTATGAGACCTTGTTTTCACATTATCAGAGGCAAGTACTCATATCTTATAGATCACTAGATTATATTGGGAATACCTCATGTCTCCCATGAGATACCATGATGCCATGTTGATGGTGATTGCAAAGAGATGTGATGTAGACACCTATAAATTTCATCTACCTACCAACAACATAACGATCACTCTAGAGGATGTACATCACATCCTTCAAGTTCCCATTTGAGGCGAGAATGTACACTTCATAGGGGATTGTACATATGCACAAATACGAGAAGATATAAGATATTTCTCAGGAAGACCAATTTCAGAGGAGATCGTAGGGCCACATATTGAGTTAGCATGGCTACTCTATGTTAGGAAAATCAGGTCATCTTAGAAATAAATATCTAAGAAAATTAGTGCCTCTAGTGATTTTAATTTCTTTAAATTTCCTCAAAGACATGTACTACTATGCCATAAAGTGGAAAGTAGCACAGTTGATTTCCCTCATGAACCCTTTTGAGAAAAACACATGTAGACTTAACAAGATTCAACACTTATGCACCAATTAAAATTACAGAATCAACCAACATGAAAGAAAAACATGAATGAACACATAGATTTATGTGGGAAAAACCCTTTTGGGTAAAAAACCCAACCTTGCAAAACACTCAGCTCAATTGTATTAATCAGTAACAACAACAATTATAATAGAATCTCAGAACTATGCTCTTCTAGAGTTTACATCTTGTCCATCTAGAGAATACAAGAAAAAATATTGTTCATAATCCTTGCATTGTTATAGTACCCTCACACAACACACAATGCAGATTAATTTCATCTCACTAGTCCACTCACAAATCTAGCCTTTTGGCAAACAAAATCTCATGACCTCTCAGGTTCACATTCTTCTTCATTATGTCTCAAAATGTTTTCATTGTTACAATGCTATGTCCAACATATAGTTTGAACACTCTCATAGAAACTTCCATATCGAACCTCTCGTTCAATTGAGCCATTGATCAGTTCATTAACTGTACAAAACCATTTGTTCAGTCTCCTTGCAGATGAATAGTCGTTCTTGCCAATGATGAGAAGTTACATCCAACTTAGCACAATCACCTAGTATCCAATGAACAACTCAACAGTGCCCAAAAGTCAATCTTTGTTCACTATCACGTCCATTGGCATGACAGACACCAAGTCTCCCCGATGTCCCAAGAGGACCATCACGACCAAAAAGTTTACCAAGAGTCACACTGAAGACCAACTCGAATAGACCATTAGCAAGAAAAATACTATCAGACAAGAATCAAAAAGTCCCACTGAGATCATAAGTCACCCCGGTGACATTTAGTTCACTCCAATTTGGACCCTTTCATTGGTAGGAGTGACATCGAACATGACCCATCAGCCAAACTTTAATCATCAGACGAAGATCTCAAAGTTGTGCTGAAGTCATACTTCATACCAATGAAGAACCATCGGCAAGACTTACGCTAACCATATACTATCAGTCAGACTTCTACTGCCAGTCCAAACTTCCCAGGTCTAACCAAAGACCAAAGTTAGCCTAACCACCTATTCATCAACAAAACTCATACCGATGAAGTACATCAACATGACCAACACCATCAGATGAATCCTAAGAATTCATCCTGACAAACCATCTCACACCGACCAAGCACCATTGACCAGACTCACACTGAACAGATAACATGAGCCAGAGATCCACTATCGATAAGATTCATTCTAAAGTCCCATGTCAGCCTGACCATCTATTCATCAGCGGGATTTACAGCAATCAGACCTATCAGCCAAACTAACACATTCGGTTCAACATTCGTAGGTCTACCCAAAGACCAATGTCATCCTGACATAGTTCACTTCAGCAAGTCTTCTCAAAATAACTCTCTAGCTAGACCACAAGCACTAGAGTGACATTCACAATTCATCCTGATGACCAATGTCACCCCAATCCAAACATCGGCTAGTCATATCGAAACTCATCCAGGCTACTTCGCATACATTCCTCATATCAACAAGAGTCTCATCAATGAACCTCAGCGGCCAAATAACTACTATCAATATGAACCACAGAACTGAAGTCGACAATTCAAGTCACTCTGATAGTTCTCTTTAGAAAGACTGATCACATGTCACACTGATCTGAACACTTCAAGCCTTGAGGACTAAACAACTCATTGACAGGATATCTTAGGTCTCTCACTGATTTTCTCTTATATGAGGTTTAGGTTAGAAAGATTGAGGAACATATTTCCAACAATCTCCCACTTGAAAAATATATTACTGACCAATCCAGAGTACCAACAGCAAACCATACAAAACCATAAACAATCATTAACTTGTAGGGCCCAAACCATATCACCTCTAAAAAAAATTCTCCAGAAACAAGATAAAACATTGAAACTAGAATAGTAACTAGAAATAGGATTGCTTCCAGGCAACTGGTCAACCCACACAACTGAAAAATAGCACCCACAACTCATGCTATCCATCCAATCTCTCATACCTTCAAGGTATCCACATTTGTAAACTCATGCCAGCAGCACAACCAACCCATCAACCACAAATACAAGCACCATGTACAAACCAATCAAAGAAGACCAAACACATCCAAGTAATCCCACTGCATGGGTAATGCCAAATCTAAAAGATCAAAGGCATAACAAGTCTACCAATAATAGCACATAGAAAATGTAACCATATAGTACCAAGGAAATAACCACAATGATATGCACAAACTACAACCAACTGCTACAAGAATCATTTCTCTGAACAGTCTTCCAATGCTCTTCGAAGTTATTCACACCCAACATAGAAAAGAAAAAGAAACTCCAAGTTACTACTCAATATTTTGAGTGAAAACAAAATCTCTGACCAGATCTCAAACCAATGTAAAATGAAATCAAACTTCTAGGAAGACAACCAAGACTAGAGAGATAAAATCTGCACAACATATACATGTAGAACATCCTCCTACATACACCTCTAAAAGCAAGCCATGTCAAGTATGATCTCCTTCACATCCCAAAAGAAAATCCATAAAAAAACCCAACCGTTCAATCACCAAGATCAAACTTAACATATGTAACATGTAATCAATCATGGATGTAAGCCTCTCAAAGAAGATCAAACTACTTCATTTTCCATCTTAGGAAATCATCCCATATAACTATCTCCTACCAATTCTCATCAATAAATGATATAACACAAAAACACGAGGAGGTAAACCATGTTTTCCACCTTCCACTATGAATCCTCTAGAACCATTAAAAAAAAATTCAAGATCCATATCATGAAAGAAAGGATAAAAAACCTTTGAAAGATATAATGGGAAAATACCTCTCAAAAAGAATTCACTATCAAGCATACCAAGAGTGGGAAAAGAAAATTCTCCTCCAAAATATACAAGCCATCAGGACTCATCCAAAAGAAATCTCCTCATTGTTCTTTGTTGAACTCACATCCAACCAAGGTGTAGGCTACTCAGACTTTCTTCTAAAATCAAGACCTTTCTCATCTCAAGAGAATTATAGCCTCACCTTATTATCCATGTATCCATGAAAACCAACAACCGATCATCTCATGCTAAACTCCAATCTGCATTACTACACTTAACATGAAGTTCTCAAGCATATGAACAATGTACCCAAAACATTGAGAAACTATAAACAACTATCAAAGCTCCAAACATTTGAAACAAGAACTTATCATGACACCATGATCTGCACATCCCCCTTAGGAGATACCATGCTCCAAGTGACTTCACCATGGTCTCAAGAGCAATGCCTCATGCCAAAAGTCTAATGCACAAGAAAGAGTATAACATGAAATCAAGCAAACAAACTCCAAACCAACATCACCTATCAAGCACCGCCAACACCTCATCCAAAGACTCCAAAAATCCTCCATGGTTCCAAGATGTTGCACATCCTCAAATAGTGTCCATGCAAATGCGAAAGAACCCTTCTGAAGCAATAGGATCTAAGAGTCTGTCCTAATAACATTTGCAACACTAAAGAAGATTATTCACCACCACTATCACTGCTAAAGCTCCCACTAAACCATGACATCCAAGCATTTGTTGATTTGAAAAACCTCCAGGTAAAATTGACAACATGTCCATCTGACAACAATGCCAAGCAGCACCATCAAATCACACAGACCACATCATTATTGTCAAAAGCTTACAGTAAAATGTGTATCAATATCTCCATGGCATTGTGATACACATGCTACAGGTCCCTATAAATGACTATTCAATTACTCAACACCATCCTTCCTCTCATCTAGAAGCAACCACGCCAATGCACAAGTGACCATCGACAAGGCCAACTAACAAATCTCCTCCAACATTGAATCAACCTCATGGATATAGACAATCCACTTCCGAGTTATCTCATTGTAGCCAATGGGTAGCTAATCCACCAACCACATAACTTGAAGATCAATCATAGCAAAAGTGAAAACCCATCATCGCACTGGAAACTATAAAACTAAGATCTCAAAGAGAACAACAATGTAGAAAATTTGACTCAAACACGAGATAAAAACCAAATTTGGTTTTCCAATCATGTCCACAACTCAAGCACCATAGTCTAGGAAACCAAAAATAATCACTAACATGTAGAACTATAACTATATCATCCAACAATGCCCTAAACAACCAAGGTCTAGAAAATAGTTTCTACCAGCAATTCCATAAAACCACAAGTTTTTCTTGATCATGCAAAACTTTCAAAACCACCATGTTTATAAAAAACCATGCACACCCATATCCACTACACATACAAATGACTCAAGATTCCGCACACAACCATCATGGTTAACTAGAACAATGAACTAACATGAATATGCATCATAGAATTTTTAGGAAAATCTATAAAAATCCTTAAGAACCAAAGAACATGAGTCTAATCCATCCAAGTACAAGGAACATGTAGTATAGGAACTCCAGGCCCATTCCAGATCAATTCTAGAACCACAAGAATGCACACGCATTGAAGAGAGCCAGGCTATTTAGAAGTTTTCAAACCACCCAAAGATCATCTTCACAAAATTTATGCAATTAGTGTAACATAAAACAACACCTTCAATTCCAAGTCAAATCACCCAAAACAAGCACAATAATCCATGGCTGAAAAACAATCCAAGCATTTACATACCATTAGGGAGCCTCTCACATAGACACCCAGTCTAATCCACACTCTACTACAACACAACCATAAGCATAAACTCACACCCCTTGCATCAGAATCATTTGTTTCCAACTAGGAGCCTTAGACCACATCATTACAATATGATCAACTCCAATTTCTCCATATTTAATGTCTTTCATGTTGCGTGTTGTCTCAAAAGAGAAAGAACTTTTAGTCACCAAAGGATCAATCATCAGTCGATTCCTCTAGATTTCTTCAAGCCTATCAAACTAAGAAATTATCATAGGAGAAATACCTAGAACCAACAACCAAAAGAAGGCTCTGATACCACTTCTTAGGAAAATCAGGTCATCTTAGAAAGATATATCTAAGAATAGCAGTGCCTCTGGTGATTTTAATTTATTTAAATTACCTCAAAGACACGTACTACTATTCCATAAAGTGGAAGCTGACATAATTTATTTCCCTCATTAACCTTTCTGAGAAAATAACATGCAGACTTAACCAGATTCAACACTTATGCACCGATTCAAATTACAGAATCAACCAACATGAAATACAAACATAAATGAACACACAGATTTATGTGGGGAAAACCCTTTCAAGTAAAAATCCCACCCTCCAAAACACTCATCTCAATTGTATTAATCAACAACAACTACTACTACAATACAATCTTAGATCTATGCTCTTCTAGAGTATACATCTTGTCCATCTGGAGAATACATGCAACAACATTGTTCAGAATCCTCACATTTTTACAGTACCCTCACACATCACACAATGCAGATTCATTTCATCTCACCAGTCCACTCACTCACTACTAGCCTTTTGTCCAGCATAGCCTCATGGCCTCTTAGGTTCACATTCTTCTTCATTCTATCTCACAACATTCTCACTATTACAATGCTATGTCCAACATAAAGTTTTAACATTCTCATAGAAACTTCCATATCGAATTTCTCATTTAGCTGAGCCATTAATCAGTTCATTTCCTCTACAAAACCATTTTTTTAGTTTCCTTGTAGATCAATAGTCATTCTTGCTAGTGATGAACAATTACGTCCAACTCAGCATAGTCACCCAGTGTCCAACAAACAACCCAATAGTCTACAATGGTCAATCTTCATTCACTATCACATCTGTCAACATGAAAGACACCAAGTCTCCCTGATGTCCCAAGAGAACCATCACGACCAAAAACTTTGCCAACAGTCACACCAAAGACCAATTGGAATAGACCATGGACAAGAACAATACTATCAGACAAGAATCATAAAGTCCCACCAAGATCATAAGTCACCTTGAGGACATTCAACTCACTACAGTTCAAAAAATTTTGTCAATAGGAGTCACACCAAACATGACCCATCAGCTAGAATTTAACCATTGAACCAAGATCTCAAATTTGGGCCAAAGTCATACTTCATACCGATGTCGAACCATCAGCAAGACTTGCATCAACCATATCCCATTAGTCAGAATTTTACTATTGGTCCAAACTTCCCAGGTCTAACCAAAGACCAAAGTTAGCTCGACTACTTGTTCATCAGCAAGACTCATCTGACGAAGTACATCGGCATGACCAACAACATCCAACCAATCCTGAGAATTCATCCCAATAGACCATGTCACACCGACCAAGCACCATCGGCCAGACTCATACCAAACATATCACATTGACCAGAGATCCACTATCTGTAAGATGCATTATTAAGTCCCATGTTAGCCTGGCCATCTATTCATCAGAAAGACTTACATCAATCAAACCTATCAGCTAGACTAACACAGTCAGTTCAACATTCATAGGTCTACCCAAAGATGAATGTCACCTCGACGCAATTCACTTCGGTAGGTGTCTTCCTAACATAACTCTTTGCCCAAACCACAAGCACTAGAGTGACATTCACAAGTCATCCTGATGACCAATTTCACCTCGATTCGAACATTGGCTAGAGTGATACTGAAACTCATATAGGCTACATCACATACATTCCTCAAATCGGTAAGAGTCTCACCGACAAACCTCATTAGCCAGATAACTATTGTTGATATGAACTAGAGAACTCATGCCAATAGTTCAAGTCACTCTGATAGTTCTCTTTGGCAAGACTGATCACATGTCACACCAATTTGAACAGTTCAAGCCTTCAGGACTAAACAACTCATTGGTAGGATATCTCAGTTGTCTCACTGATTTTCTCTTATAGGAGGTTTAGGTCTACAAGATTGAGGCACATATTTCCAACACTCTATGCACAATCATCACTCTTGAGATGGATCATGATGTTTATAGTAGAACTATTACTCATTTCTAATGGCCAAGGAGCATAGCTAGATAAAGTTCTTGTTCACATGAGATGGTATATGGAGCACCAAAAGACCATATATGCTTGGGGCTACAACATTCTTGCACATTTATATTATGATATTGTTCGGTTCAGATATAGAATGGTACATTGTACGCTACTATAGGTGTGGTGTCTACAACATATCACATGTACCAAACTGATAGTGTTTCCGTCTATATCCACCCTTAGATATCCATGCAATTTTAGTTATCCATTGAGGCGGTCATGGTAGTATGGAGATTTACATTTTGGGAGAGTTTGATTTGACCGACTAGATTAGGAGGAGGTCCTTTGGAGACCATACTAGTTGATACAATAGTGACCAAATAATACCTGACACCTAAGGAGGATACAGAGGGACAGGTTTTTTCTGGGGATGTACTATTATGTATTAAGACCATTCTACTATGATCATGTCATGTGGCAGTTTGGTTAGATACAGGTACCACCAATAGCACACCCTTTTTAAGGTGATGAGTGTGGAGTTCCTAGAGGCCAGGAGATACTACATGATCAAAAGTGGATGATGTTAGATCTAGTGATTTAGAGGACTCATAGCTCAACATGCGCCCACTCACTGATGTTGATGATTTCAGTTCGACATATGCATATGAGGAGTGGTGGGTAGCAGCATGACTAGCTCCTATATTCCCCATGGACCAACCTATATGATTTATAGGACCACTTCAAGATTAGAGGGATGAGGAGGATATAGGACTCAGGGCTTTAGATCTATTTATAGATGGGATAGATGAGGACTATGACAAGGAGGCAAATCGATATTATGAGGGGGAGAAGGAGGACAAGGAGGATCATCTGATGAGTGAGGGAAATGACATGATAGAAGAGGGTCCAGTTTCCCATGAGTGCAGAGATCTAGCTCCCACTCATGTTACTAGATCATAGTCGGTAGTTGCAGCACACACCAAAACTTATGAACATGGAGTGGCTAGCACATCCTCCATGCCTCCTACATAGGATGAGACTAGATTTACACAACTAACCTGAGATCTAGGTGATGAACTTTTTATTTATGGTTATTCTTATGCTCATGCTTATGTTTACGCTTTTGATTTATAGATATATGATGATGTGTACTGATTATTTGTATGATTTCTATCTTGTATGGTATATGAGAGAGTTACTTGATCTCTATCGATAGTAGCTATAGAGACATTACCTCCTTTAATCCTAGATCAGGATGTTGGTATAGACTACGTGCCCCCACCTATCATGGAGCATCACATAGAGTTTTTTGAGCCTTATGTCTCACTAAGGGAAGCATATGAGGGTGCTACTAGGCACATTGATCGATCTGAGGCTTCATATGACAAGATTCGGTTGTCTCGAGGTCTAGTGGAGTTTGAGAGACTTCATGTAGAGGTACCCAGGCTATAGGAAAGCATAAACCACATAGAGTGAGAGCACCTAGAGGCCATCAGATGGGAGACCATGACTGTTGGATGAGCACAAGGCCTATAGTATGCATTGGATTCTCTTATTAGTTCATGATCATGATTTCATACTATTGCCTTTGATTGGTCTATTTTGGAGGCGATCACCAGGTCTCAAGGGATCTGGGAGCCATAGGCCACACTAGCATTTTATATTTGTTGATATATACTGTAAAACTTTGTGATATATATGATCATTTACATTTAGCTCATTGTTTATGCTTATGTGTTTGAGTTAGATGGTAATGTGATTTATCAAATAATATTTATAAGACTATTTAATAAATGTCTCCATGACCTAACATGTTTTATATGATCTAAGTAAAACTATCCTAGTTTCTTGTAGATGCAACATTATGATTAAGTACATTATCTTAAATTAAATGTGCCTATGATCTAATTAAGAACATTAAATGCATATAAGGATCTAATCTAACACAACATATACTTGATGAACTTGAATAGTATGAAAACATAAAGTAACCACAAAAAAAAAAAAATTACTTTAGTATTTGAGACATGCAAATAACTATTTGTCATGAATGAAGCAATGCGAGAGAACATAGAATATTATCTATTAACTCTCATACCACTGCTCTATCATTCACACTATTCAAGAAGATTAGACATAGTACCAACATAGATGTGTGACATTAATAGGTTCTTCAAGAGGTGTACCATCCATTTTTGTTAACATGTATGCTCCATACCCATAGTTTTCATCAATTTTGTAAGGTCCTAACCAATTAGGGTTGAATTTTTCTTTTTTAGTCGAGACGACATTGGCATTATGTTGATTCTCAAATAACACCAAATCACCTTTAGTAAATGTTTGAGGGATGAGATTATCATTGTAACTACATTGGATTTTTCTAGAATAAGCTTGGAGATGCTCAAGAACATTAGTGCAATGTTCATCAAGCATTTCAAACTGATGCAATCATTGTTCCTTATAAGTATTGCCATCAATAAGTCCTTCAAGAGTGATTCTCAGTGAAGGAATTTCCAATTCCAATGGCATTATTGCTTCAACACCATATAAAAGGTTATAAGGAGTGTTTCTAGTTGATGTTCTAATACTAGTATGATAAGCCTATAATGCATATGTCAACTATGTGTGCTAATATTTATTATGTTTACTTAATATCTTCCTTAAGACTTGTTCAAAAGTTTTATTAGTTCATTCAACTTGACTATTAGATTGTGGGTAGTAGGGCATTGAAAAACGATGTTGTATGTTAAACATCTCTAAGAACTTCTTCACACCATTATTCTTAAATGGTATCCAATTTTCTAAAACTAACGTGGAAGGAAGTCCAAAGCAATAAATAATTTGTTCCAATATGAAATGACATATCACATCGATAGTTGTTGAATGAAGTGGAATAGATTCTACCCATTTTGTGAAATAGTCTATTGCAATAATTATGAATGTATTTCTAATGGAGGGTGGTGAGATTTTTCCAATAAGATCCAAACCCCATACTAAAAAATGGCCAAAACTGTACTTGACCAGAAAGTTCAAAGGCACGAGCATGAATCAAATTTCTATGCTCTTTGAATTTGTGGCATTTCTTAATGTATTCGAAACAATCTTGTTCCTTGTTCCTCCAATAATATCCTATATGGATTAACTTTTGAACTAATGATCTTCCTCCAAAATGACTTCCACAAGAACCTACATGAGCTTATGCAAGTACTATGGGGATTTTGTATTTCTTAATACATCTAAGTAAAAGACCATCAAAGGACCTTCTATACAACACGTCAACAATAATTATGTATTGCAATGCTAGTTTCCAAAGGCGAGCTCAAATATTCTTTATCACTGGCTTAGGAAAGATATTATCTTTTAAATAATTAAATATCGGTGAATACCATTCACTAGAGCTTTCCATGGTGGCTAATAATACTTCTTCCATTTTATCTTCTATTGATGGTTTCATAACTATATGCACAATAAATTTGAAGTCCTTTGAAGGATCTAAGGGGATATCAAATAAGGCGCACTCACCATTGCATCTACATGTTGATTATCTTTACGTGGTATGTTATCAATGGTGAATGAATCAAAGCTGTCTAATAGAGTCATTATGAGATCCTTATATTTTGATAATTTGTCATGTTTTCCTTGATACGATCTATTTATTTACTCAATGACTAATTGTGAATCACCAATTATCCTTATGGCCCAGGCTCCTAGAGTTAAAACAACACGTAAACCCATAATTAATACTTCATATTCTACTATTTTGTTTATGCATAGGAAGTTTAAGTAATAGGACAAGGGAATAGGCTTTCCATTAGGTGGGACTATTATAACCCCCGTGCCATAGTCATTTCTATAGTTAGAGCCATCAAAGTATAACTCCCATGTATGATGTTCAATTTTCAACATGTTATCATCAGAGAATGAATCATTATTAGGTAACACTCTAGAGGAGGAGTCTCAGCTAATTATTCGGTTAAAGATTGTCCTTTAATTGCTTTTTGTGAGACAAATTTAAGGTCAAACTCAGATAATAACATAACCCACTTAGCTAAACATCTTGATAAATCTATTTTAACAAAAAGGTGTTTTAAACGATCAAATTTTTCCATCACATGTATTCCAACATTTAGTAAGTAGTCTCTCAACTTACGAGTAGTGAATACAAGATCCAAAAATTATTTCTCTATTATTGTGTATCATGTTTTGTAATCAATAAGAGTTTGGTTGATATAATAAATAGGATGTTCTTTACCATTTTCATCTTGTTGGGCCAACAATATTGTGAGAGCACAGGCTAATGTTGATGTATAAAGGATAAATAGTTTATCTTGCATAGTAGGTTGTAAAATAGGTGGAGTATCAAGGTAATATTTAAAACTCTCAAAAGTCCATTTACAATCCCCATTCCAATTAAACTACACCTCTTTCTTAAGATGTGTAAATGGTAACATTCGGTTTGCTAGGGATGCTACAAAATGATGGATAGCCTGAATTCTTCCTTGTAAAGTGCACAATTGATAAATTTTTCTAGGAGGTGGCATGTTAACTATGAAATCAATTTTCTTTGTGTCCACCTCAATTCTTCTATGAGATACTGGTGGAGCTTTTATTTTCTTCCCCTCTATGGTGGGTTATATTTTCATTGCCTTTGACTGGTCTAGGTATTGTGGTATTTCTTTTTGAGTGTTGACTTATTATCGGTGGTGATCGGTCCCTTAAGTCATGTTTTATCCCTCTTCGATCGTAACTTTATCAGCCCCTTTTACCTATTCTTTCGGTTTTTGCGTCATGACCTTTGCATCCCTATGATTTTTGGCCGATTAATTTTACAACTTAACCATTGAATTATTTTCGACCCCATGGGTTTTTTCCCCGTCTACCTAGTTGGTCCCATTCTTTAAAGTAACTATTTCACATGTGCAAATTATATTGACCGATGGATGCAGTGACTTTGATCTTGACCGTTCATCGCACACCTCGCAAGGTTTGTGCTTATGTCATGGGAAATGTTGTGAGGCTTGTGAGATGCTGCCACCTATTGTGTAACATGGTTGGGCCAGGTTTTGTGTGCTGACCGATGGACAGATGCTGATGCCGATAGCTATGTACTTTCTGATGCATCTCGGTCGTACCTCGTTGACCTCACGCAATTTAAACTTTAGTTTCAAAAATGTTGTGAGGTACGTGATGTGTTGACGTGTGGACGTTGGTATTATCGATCAATGAATTTGGTGGGACCCGTTCTGTGTTGATGTGGTACCTAATGGGTAGGTTTCTTGCTTGTTTGTTGATTGGAAGGAGAATGTGTCATTTTCAAACCATTTTTGACCAAATCTGGGCCATCTGCCTAGCCAACTGTGTTTTTGATCAACGGATTGTTTTCAAATGAACTGGTGATGTACTATAGCCATTCTATCTTGCATGAGCAAATAGTAATAGTCGAGTTCGACTCGGCCTAAATAATTAAATGCCAAATAACTAGTAAATTGTTGTATCAATATTGCATTTCAATTTGTATGAATTCTTTGGTGCTTAAGGAAGTTACTATTATCTCGGTTCTCCATTATCGTGGCATTTGACAATTTGCAAAATAAACCGTAAGTGAAACATATGCCTTCTCTTATGTTTTTGGAATATGTTAGCATTGCCTATTGAATAATTGGTGATTATTTTCTTTTCAATTCCTAGTGAATTGTTAAGAAAATTGGTTGTTAGAGCTTATATAGGTCATTGCTAGTGATTTTATGAATATTAAAGAACTTTCTATAATGGCAGTAGAAATCAAGGTATAATTGTTTGTCATTTAAAGAAAAACCCTAGTTCAAATTACCCTCTGTTTGATATAAATGGCACCCAAGGCAAGAACTGTTGGTCCCGAGGCTACGCCTAGGGGTTATTCACAATATATTATTGATTTGTTGAAACCTTCTACAAGCAAGAAGCAGGATGGAAGGGTATTGTTCTATGGACCCGTGATTCAAGAAGGTTTAATGGATAAACAGTGTACAATTCACAATGCTAAATTGTCGTACACTGGTTGGCAACTATTTTCCAATTGGTTTGGAAATAGAAATTTGTCAATTCCTCTATGTAATCCATGGAGATTGGACCTGGGTAAGTTGGTGGTACCCAATGTCTATGAAGATGTAGACTTATTGAAGGATATTTCTGCAAGGTACGACCCTGTGACTCGAATTGTCAGAACACACCTTGGGAAGCCAATGATTAAAGTAACCAAGGCGGAAATCATAGAGGTTTTTGGTTTGCATGAATGGAGCCAGGATATGATTCCCATCAAATTAGAGGACTTCAGGGAGGAATACAAAAACACTAGGGGTTTGATTAGGAAATCCCTTTTGATACCCCATTTGGTTGTGTCGGGAAGAGGAAAAAATCAGAAAAAAATTGTTATTGGCAGGAATGAGCCTAAACCTTTCGCAGTGGACTATTTTGCCCCCCATTTTAAGAAGACCGCATGTGCATTATGTCAAGTTCTGGGGATTGATTTGAAGAATACTTTGCCTATAGAGGTAATGTATATGGTTGTAAACCTCCAACACCCTGGTTATAATGTGGTATATGATTTTTCCACTCACCTTGCAGAGAACATGCATCCTGGCTTAGCAGCTTTGAAGCTGGGAAAGAATTGGGTAAAATTCAAATGGTATTCACTGCCAATTCATATGTTTTTATATAGGGCCCAGTAGGTATTTGAGAAAGATATGGAATTGAGGAAGATGGAAGGAGATATTGAAATGCCTGTCCAATATTGGACTAGAGTCCTGGACATGCATGATCATAAGTTTGATTATGTCACCTTTCATAATGATTTGGGATCCAAGTTAAGAAAGGCCTTAGTTGTTGATCCCCCTAGGATTCTAAAGGAAATTCATGACTTCCTAAGACCTATGGAGAGAAGGCCTAAGTTGAATTTGACACATAATTAGGGTGATATTATCCCCAATCATGGCACTACAGTCTTCAGGGTTTTCGGCACAAATGCCATCCCATTTGTTCTACGCAAGGAGATACCCCTTAGACCTGGTTTTGTAGAAATCATGAGGTAGTTGGGAGCATCTCAGGATTTCCATTTTCCTTCTGAACACAAGAAGGGATCTTTTTTCCCTAAATATACAACTTTTGCCAATTTTTTCATGATAAAGGGAGGGTGGAGAAATTTGCATTTATTGCTCAAGCCGTATAGGCTAAGAACTATATGCCCTAGGAATTATGATCCTGAGGGTTTAATCTCCCAAATGAAGGCTAAGCACTAGACTGGGACCTTTGTCCACAAATTCTATTTTCCTAAATATATCATCAAGAACATTTTTGATAAGGACTTACAGGACAAGAGAAAGGCAATGTACATTGCCTATTCAAAAATGGTAATGAGTAAACAGGAGAAGATACCTAGTTTTGATCCTATACCTCATGTCAAAGATGAGCTCAGCAAGATAGTCTATGCTCTTGAAAATTTTGAGAGAGTAGTAGGGGTCTTAAAGGAGGAAAGGATTGTAGAAGGAAGAGGAAAGTCGTAAGTTACTGACGAGCACCCTGAGATAAGAATTGAAGAAAGGCCTACTTACCAGCCTTAGGGGAAGATAAAGGTATTTTCTAGGAGGAAGAGAAGTAGGACAGAAGAGGTTACAATGAGTGGTGAAGAATCTATCCCAAGGAAATCAGTGCCCAGTATTGTTGATCTAGATTCGCCTCCGAAGATTTTAAAACAGGTTCACCCATCATCCCTAAAGAGGCATAGAACTGACAATGTGAGGGATGTTGGCCAAAAGGGTAATGATGAGGAGGATATCATTGTAACTCCGGATGAAATAAATCTGAAGATGCCACTAGAGCTAGCTGATATTACAATGAGCTTAGGAGCCATCACCCTAAGATTGGGGAAGGATGAGATTAAAGGAATTACAAATAGTGATGATTTGAGGATGGAGGCTTGTAAAGAGTTCATGATGGATGACTCTTTTATTCATACTCATGCTTTTGAAGATTTTGTATGGGGAGCTCATCTCTCATCATATACTAAGAAGGTAGCACATGAGAGAAGTCTACATCCAGAGCTTCCAAAGCAGGTAATTCAGTCAAGGGTCAGAGTGCAAATGAAGGAGAAGTTTAAGGAAATCACACCAGAACAGGGCAGGGCATTGGTTCAAAAGTGTGGGATATTGCTACTCCCTAAATGGGATATTGTTGATGCTATGGTATTTAAAATAGTAAGAAGAGCTAATAAGCCGCTTCTTGCAATAAAGGAGTAGGTTGCATTGGCACTTAAAGGATCAACTTTTAGTGAGGAGTGGGATTCTCTAGCAATATGGTCATTATCCACAGGGTCTCCAAAACCTATTGTTGCTCAAACATCTAACTTTAGTGGTCATTTGATTGTGAAAAGAGTTGCTGATACCCCTACATTGGAGGCTGTTGACATGGTTGTGAATGTTGCCAAATTCACTAGGGCAACTGTGGAGGACTTAACTAAAGACCGAGATACTCTGAGAAGCCAGTATAATGACGTTATTGTTGATTATTATATAAGTCAAAAAAGGGTGGCAAAACTGGAAATTGAAATGGCTTTACTGAGACAACAAATGGAAACCTTGAGCTCTGAAAGGCAGGCTAGTTGTAGCCACATTATTTCTAACCCTCTAGTAGATCAACCCCAACCTTCTGCATAGGTTCAATCTTGGGCTATGGTCCCATATAATATGGGACAAGTGCCCATTGTAGTTGAAAAGGCTAGTAGCTCGAGCGGAGATCCTTCTAGGGAAAAGTTGATCTAGCAAGTTGAAGAATATAAGGAGATGGTGAACCAAATCTGGGAAGCAGTAGGAAGAAATAATTCAAAAATTGTTGATACTGTGTTAAGGCATTTACATAAACGGGCCCAAAGTAAGCAGAATAGTGTTCATGCAAATTATGCCTTGATGTTGCAAGCACTTGAATTGTTTCCAAAGGATAGAGAACTGGCTATCCCTTTGCTAAATAGATGGGGCCCTAGAATGGAGAAGTTAAAATCTATGGTAGTTGGGGAAAAACGGCATGGGAACAAATATCCTACAGTCATAACAACTTATCAATTTGTCAAGAGTATTATTGAGCAAAAGTTCCAGGGGTCTGTAGCTCCTATAGAGTCCAAAATCAAAGCATTGAAGGACATTTATGATGAAAAGGATTTGACTCCACTACCTCATATTCTGCATAGTTAGGATAGCGTCAAGCCTTTGCAAGCGTGGAAGGAGAAAATGAATAATATAATGATTGCCCAAACTCAGGAGATATGCAAAAATGTTGATATTCGCATGTTGGAAAACACTTTAGAAAATTTATCATTTGTCATTAGTTTCCTAGAAAACTTTGATAAAACAACCACGTCATTGATGATAAAGTATGTACCATATCGAAAAATGGTGGACTAGGTGGTGTCTTTCAATTGGCCGTCTGAGGAGGATTTCGAGTTTTGGAAAAGGGTGTTCATTGATGAACTTGAATTATGAATAATTGGGATGAGAATTGCAATTTGGTCATGTAAACTACAGGTCTGGCCTTGGGTATTATATTTTTAAAATGCATTCTATTTATAGATTCAAGTACAAGTTGTTCAAATAAAATCAGTGCAGAAAAATGGTTAAAAGTTACTATGGTGTCAGGGGAGCAACACTTGGAACAATGCCTTTCCTTCCTCCACAATAAACTAATGATCACTTTTATTTTTTGCTTTTCTTCTCTTACCAAGAAATGATGTAAAGTTAACTAATTAGGGATTAGCGGTCTAGTAAAAAGTGGACATGTGTATTCTTCGGTCTGATGCTTGTTGGCTCCCTTGTTTTTATAAAAGGGAATTCTCGGCCAAGAGAAGGGTCTGTTGAAATTATTCAAGATACGTAAGATAAGAGTAAAGTAAGATAGAGAGAACAATATGTTCAGGTTTTAAAGTTTTGAGTTTGATTTGAGAACTTAGTAAATCACGGGGTTCTTAAGCATACTTATGTTAACCTTGTGATTGTTTTGAGTGTATTTTCTCTCCTATTATGTTGGTTCGCATGAGTTATTAATGAAGATTGATCCAAGATTATTTTCATTAATTTATCTTTGTAATTTACGGTGGATTATGTTTGACTATGGCTCTGGTTCAAAGAACTGGTTAAATGCTTCAGTTATACAATAATTTTATGCAAATTTTCACATAAGATTTATCAAGGAGTAATAAACTCAAGTATCGATGTATGGATTGTAATGCTATTCACACAGATCATAGATGTTGTAGATGAAAGTTACCCTATAGTTCAATTCCTGGTTTGACTCCGTGCTTTAGGATATGGCACTAGAACTCTGACTACTTCTCATCCTTGTATTTTGTGTTGTCGCTTAAGGATATTTTAATCGAATAACTCATACCAGCACACTAGGTGTAATTTCAATTCCTTGTTAAATAGATCCGAACTCTTCTAAGAAATAGCCATTTTCTTGAAAGTTTATCACTTTTGACACTGACAGGAATTTATCTATTTTTTGTCCATGCATGAGCAAATCATTTCTATCATCAATGACAGTATATTTTAGGAAAAACCTCTTGGATTTTACAAAGTCCGAAGTGTAGGAGAGATAGTAGCTTTACTGTTATCGTCTCGTTAAGTTGGCACGGTGCTTTTAGGACTTTAATAATTGAGCATGGCAATCTCACATAAGCTCTTGTGGGTTCTGCTTGGGTTGTTATAAAAAAATCCAATAGATACTATAAAACCTAAAAAAATTCCACTACCTAGGCCAAAGACACTTTTTTGGATTCAATCTCATGTTATATTTTTGCATGCACTCAAAGATTTTTTGAAGGATATTCACATTGTCTTGTGAATTTAAAGATTTTGCTAGAATATTACCAACATAATCTTCTAAGATCTTATGTATGTAATCATGAAATATCAATGTGATAGCTTGTTGATATGTTGTACCTACATTATTCAATCCAAAAGGCATGACTACCAAACAAAATGTTCCCCAAACTATAGTAAACACTATTTTGTATTGATCTTGAGGGTTGATAAAGATTTGATTATATTTAGAGAATCCATCAATGAATGACAACAAAGCATGTCCCATATTTGCTTCCACTATCATGTTGATATTAGAAATCTGAAAATCATCTTTTAGAGATGCTTTATTTAAATCATGAAATTTTGTACACATCCTAATACAATTGTCAGGTTTTGCGACTGCAACAATGTTTGAGATCCAAGGAGAATAATCTATAGGTTGTATAAAACCATCTTGGAGGAGTTTTCCAATCTCTCCATTAACTAGTAAGGCTATCTTAGGATTCATCTTTTGTATATTTTGTCTTACCAGTTTATCATTTTCAACAAGGACTATTTTGTGCATCACTATCTTAGCATCAATTCCTAGCATATCCGAATAAGTCCAAGAAAAAAGTTGAGGAAAGTCATGAAGCAAAGTTGCATGGTCTTCTTGTTCATCTTCATCAAGGAACTTTACTATCTTAATCACTTTCTCCTTATTGTTAATATCCATTAGTATGTCAATTTTATCTCCCAAAGGAAGTGCACCTTGTTTTCAAAATTCAAAGTTATATTCGTTGTTGTCCTTATCAATCTCATTACTTTCCTTTTCTCCATATTTTTTCTTAGCACTAATCATAGCACATGTAACATGTTTATTTTGATGGTGATTAGATGGTTTGTCATAAAATTTTAACATTTATTTGAAGACTTCATCATCTTCAAATTATTCCCATGATGGTTCGCAAGTCATATCAAGCAATTCAGGATGCTTCAAAGTGAGAGTTGTTTTAGGGTTACATGTGATGGAATTGATGCTCAGCGAGGGTCTTTTGTTTTCTTGTGTTATCTTAGAAGGAAAATATCCCAAACCACTTTTTGTTTCTTGTGTGTTGGTCTCTACAGGAACGTAGATGCCTTGTTCTTTCTTTCCACATCCTTTTCCATTATAGCCAAGTTGTTTCATAAGTTGATAACCTCTTCAATAAAGTTTCTCCATTTCTTTTGGTTTTGTGGTTGTTGATATTATATCTCATCAAAGTTTTTTGTATAGCTTGTATCTTATTCTAGAGTAGATGACGTAGATTCTTGTGAGTTTTCTTCTGAATTCTGCATTGAAATCACCATTGGTTGCTTTTTCTTTTTATCTTCTTTTCTTGTGACTATGTATTATCCCATAAAATAAGGTGTGAACTCTAAGGAACCCCAATCATCTTCCAATAAATTGGAGACCATTTCCATCTCTTATTTTTCCTCTTCTATAGGTTCTATTTTTTATGTTGGGATTAATATGTTTAGAGGACTCGTCATTCCTTTTTTCAACTTGTAAGAAACTTTCAGGATCATCTATTTCAACTTGGTATAATTTATAGTTATAGATATACTTCATTATACGATGAAGATTCGAAGGCACGACATGCATCTCATGAATCCAAGGTCACTCTAAAAGAAGATTTTATGACAGATTATCGAGCATGACATGAATAGGAGTATACAATGTAGCCTTTCCAACTCTTTGATTTTTCCACACCTAGTTTATCCAAAAGGGTCACACTACACACATTAATAGCAAAACCATTGTCAAAAAGGGTTCATTTTATTCCCCATCCATCATATGTGGCTATTATCATGAATGCATAATTTTTATTTCTCATTTCCAAAGGAGGTAGCTCATGTTGATGAAAGGTAATTTCTACATTAACCGCATTCATTCCATAATTAGAGCTGCCACATCATTTGCATTTGTACTAGAGGAAATCACAACTTGTTGCAAGGCAGTTTGATGCATAGTGTGATAATTAGGTGAATTTTGAATTAGCTCCTAAAGGGATATCTTTGCAGGAGTATTCTTAAGTTTTTCAACAAGATCATACTCCTTTCCACTATTCAAAGGAAAATGAAGAGAACTAGGAAAGTTCGGGTTAGGCAAAGGTAAATATGTTGTAGTTGGTTGTTTTGGTTGTGGATTTTTTCTAGTGTTATATGTGTGAGAAATGGTGTTATAACTTGATTTTAGCAAAAAATTATTCTTAGGTGGTTCAATGGTGAAAATGAGTTTGTTTGAGTTTGAGGTTTGTGTTAAGGTGGGTAAATGATAAGTTGAGGTTGGATCACGTTAACTTCTCTTGGTTTCGGTTGGTTATAGAAAACCTTAGTGGATGAAACTTGTGAGATGAAATCCTTAAGGGATTCATCTAACATGTCAAATTAATAACTACTAAAAGGATTGATGTTTAGGTTAACTTGGACAAAGAGATTTGAAATACTCAAATAACTATGCTTTCTCCAAGTGGTTCATCTATTTATACATGTTTTTGGTTTTGTTTTCTAATGAATGGTAAATATAATCTATGCTAATTGAAATATGAACTAATGCTAGGAATGAAAAGTAAAACAATGTAATTTTATCCACAATTAAAATGTATATAAATTAAGCTAGATCTTAATGAAATGCATGAAACAAAAACTCAATAAACTGAAACAAAAAGCTAAAGACAACGAACAGGAACACAAAAATAAAGTTTTTAATGCTAGAAAATGCGGTTTAAAATCTGAAATGGGACTCAATCACCCAAAGGGGCATATGAATCCCAATAATTATTTGAATGGGTTTACATGTTGAATAAAAGTCACCACAGAATACCCAGAAATCTAGAAAAAACACCTGTATTAGGACTAAATCGCCCAGAGGGGTGTATGAGTCCTAGACTAGGGTTTTTGCATTATTTTAAAAAAAAATTGTGGATGTTATGTTTTCTAGTTTTTATGATGTCTAAGGTAAGTTAAAATTTAGATTTCAGATGAAATTCAATGATGCAAGAAGCCAAAATGTAACATTTATGCGCTTTCATTAATGCAAGATTTACAAACCCGAGATGCCAATTAACTAATACAAAACCCAAATGCAATGTTAATGAAAGCTAGATATAGAATTATGATGCCCTCCAAATCAGAATTAAGATTTTATAAATGTAGGTTCACCAAAATGAAACCTCGAGAATAGGGGGTGAGTTTCCAATTCTTTTGGGAGATGGAACATTAGACCTATTTCACTTAGTTTCACTCAAGGAAACCCTAAATATCTCAATCCAAAGATGAAATGGAGGAAATGGATATGCTAAAGGTTTTCATAAGGTGTGATTAAATACAATAAGAGGGTTAACCACCAAGCTAGAGCTTAGAAGGATAAGTAAGATGAAAAACCTAATTATCAAACCTAATGATATGTAAGAGTTCAACAAATGACCTAGAAATGAATGCAAAAAATAACAGAAAACTAGGAAATCAGAGAGGTGCACATGGAAATATAAGAATGCTCAGAAAAATCTCTTAAATGTTAAAAATACTAATTTTAGGGAACAATGGGACTCATATGCCAGGCTGGGTGTGTTAGTCCCAAACTAGAGTTTTTGGGTAGGAACAATAATCTAGCAATGTTGACTTAAGATCTTCAGAAATCTAGAAAATTGCCTATACTAGGACTCATATGCCACAAGTAGAATATCATTCCCATTAGAAGTTTTTGGAAAGTCAAAGTCGATACCTGCTCTCCAATCTCTGCTCTTTCTTCCCATCTTGATTTATGGATTTGAACCTATAAAAAGACCTGCACAATAGAATAAAGTGTTGATTTTCTTATGGGGGGTTTTCCTTGGTAAAACCCCTAGTTCAATAGTTAAAAATTCATAGAAACAATGGATATTGAAATTAAATGTGCATATAAATCCTAATCTTAAGTGTCTCTAATATTAGGAAATCTGAAATGTAATGCAACCTATTCTAGTATGATAGAATGAGATGCATGAATGAAACATGAAGATGAACGATTTAGTTTGAGAGATCCCTAATCACCTTAATAAGCCATAATAATTCATGTACCTTCCTTAGGATGAAATTAAAGTGATAATGGAGGATGGAATCACTTAGGAGACAAGTCAGTAGACCTAGCTTGATGGCTAGTTGCATGCCCCCAACCTAGAATCCATCATGATTCACCATAAGAAACCATACTAAATCCTTGACAATGCTAGATCTGGAATGAAAGTGATCTTGAAGACATGCAAAAAAACACTATAATGTTGCTCCAAGACTTCAAATTTTCTTGTTACTTGCTTGTGAATGCTCTTGTTAAAGAATGATTGAGTGATTATGAATGCTTAGATCTTGAATTGTTTCCTCTAGCTAAAAATAATGAATTGAAAGCTTGTTTATATAGGAACTTCATCTAATTTACCATTATTTAGATCTAAAATGTTGGTCCATCAACTAAAATTTTGAATTAAAAACTTGAATTTCTTGTTCAAACCCTAAAAATGGACCACACAGATCTCATATGCCACTTGTGGCATATGGGTCCCACCTAGGGGGACTCATATGCCCAAGGTGGCATATGAGTCCCACCCTAGTTTTTTGAGATGGGCCAATGATGGGTTGTTAGAAAATTTAATGCTTTTGTTAGAATTTTAGTTGAAATAATCCTTGACATCCAAAAATAAAGGGTCTTAGGGGCCTATTAATGATTATTTAAAGGGTATTTAATGCAAGGGTGCTAAAATGGGTCCCAAATAAGTGTGAGATTATACCATATCTAAGAAGGGAGTACAATTTTCTACAATACAATAGTTTCTTTCTCTATCCTACTCAATTATTAGAATTTTCTTGTAACTTTCTATGTTTTTTTAATTTTTATTAGAACAGTAAATTACACTATTAGCCTAGTTCACTCATTGAATTTCATCAGTAAGACATTTCTATATTTGTTCAAGGGATGGTTGACTCACCTTACAAGTTGTAATTCAATCACATACCTTATCAAATCCATCTAACCCTAACTACCCACCAAACCATTATGTAACATCAAAAAAATTAATCCTTTTTCATGCTGAATTTGGGAATAATTGGTATAAAATTTACTTAATTATGCCTTGATTTAGGGTTGTAATGTGTTTTACACATTCACACTAAATTTATGGCCTTTTTTAACTAGAATGTACTTAAATTGTACCTTATTTAGGGTTTTGTAAATTATTGTATTACACTTTCACACTTATCTAGGATTTCATTAATTAGTTCTAATTAATTGAGCTTAATTATCCCTTTAATTCAAATTCAAGCCCTCTTAATTAAGGATCTATCCTGACAACCAATAATGATATTGCATGGCATTTAATTTTGAAAATTTGAGGTCTTACAAAATGGTGCTAGGAACCATTTTCCTTTAGTGGAAAATGGGTCCTCTCCACATAAGACACCCCTTTCCTGGTATTTTTGAAATGGGTTTTTGATGTTATTCCATCCCCTCAAAGAATGGTCCTATAAAGTTGTGCTAGGATCCATTCACCTTTAGTTGAAAATGGGTCCTCCTCATAGAGGTCGCCCATTTTTGAATTTAATTATGGTGGGATTTTAATAATTTTCAATCCTAGAACTAATGTCAGCTTGAATTATTTGAATTTTGGGGTTAATTCTTAAATTTAGTATAAATATAAGTTTAATTCATATAGTTTCATCCTAAGAAATCCTAAGACTTATAATAAATCAAGAGTACATTCACAAGAGCATTATAGAGCATTTCAAGAGCAATTTGAAAGGCATTCAAAGGCAGATTAGTGAAGTTTTATTGGAACAATTCAAGGTCATTTCATCATGTCAAAGGCATGGTGCTTTCAAGCATGTGGTTGAGCTAATGTTATTGATGTAGAATTGAAGATCTATTTGCAAGAATTGTTTCACATCTAATTCAAGATCAAGATCTACATTCTACATGGCCACTTCATGTTAGTTTGCATATTTATATTCCAAGACAACTTCCAAGGTATCATGATTTCATATTTCATATTTCATGTCCATATTTTATTATTTAATCAAAAGGTTTAATTACCTAAAAGGGGTTTGACAAAGGAAACCCCATATCCTCTAACAATCAACAATTTTTTCTCTTCCTTGATGTGTTTTTTTAGGTTTCTAGGTTAAAGATCAAGTGGAGAACAAGTTTGAAGAAAAATTGTCGAAGTTGTGAAGCTGCAAAGTTGTCATGTACATTGCAAGAACATGAAAATGAAGCTACAGGATTTGTTTCAAACTTTCAAGAGCTGAAAATCAGGGAGCTAGAAGTGTAGATCTTGAAGAATAGAACCAAGAATTTAGTTTTTTGAAACCCTAACAAGACTCATTCACCACTAAAGGCGAATGAGTCCTCAGTGGGCCCCAAAACAACACTTTCTCAAAAAGGTACACATTATTTTAGCCTCTTAAAACTTCCCTCATTGTTGTTATAATAGTTAGGAGTCATTTTTTATAGTTATTTATGCATTTTGGCCTTCATAATTGAATGAAACATCACTAAGGAAAATTAGTGGTTTATCATCTTCATCATTTATATTTATTTTGATAAACCCTATTTTTCTATATTTTACATTCAAAGACCTATAATGAATGAATAAAACATCTTGGAAAAGTGCATAAACCCTAGGGTTCTAATTTTATATGTTTGATTTTGGTGAACCTTGAGTTTTAGACATTATATACCTTCTAAAATTCACCCTAGATCTAGATCTTGTGTTGGATGTTGCTGATATGTGGTTGTCATTGATGTCAACACTACTGGCATTAATGCATTAGAGGTTGTATATTTCAAGGATATTAAGAAAATTGTAATAAAACAAGTTACAGGTTGTCAATGGTGAAGTGAATTTTAGTATGTTGGCTACCTCAGTATGTTGATGATCAGAGGTTGTGGATTAAAGGGTTTGTTTTTGAGTACATCTAGTTTATCCACTGATAGTTTTTGAGATCTGCATGAAGATTTGATCAAGTTATGAGTATATGTGACATTTTTTCTATTGCTTCAGTTGGTTTTCTTGAAAGAGGATGGGGTAAACCCATAAAAGTGGTTTATAATTGAAATGAGGAAGGAAAACTTGAAAAAAATTACCCCATGGCAAAATTTGATAGTTTGGTGGTTCAAATGACCCAAAAAATGGTTCGCTCAAACCAAGGTTCGAGTAAACCCATTAATTGCATGCATGAACAACATTCAAATGAAAAACCCTTTTGGGAAGGGGGTTCGGTCGAATCCCCCTAGTTTAAGCGAACCCCCCATTTCCTTGATGTTTGATAAAATTCACAAAACAAACCTAATTTTTTGCACTTCAAAGCTTGTTTTGAACATGAAAATGACAGAGAATTCACAAACCCAACTAGAATCATGTAGTCCTCAAAATGAGCTATCCAACTAATATAATTTTGATATTTTTTGGTTTTATTATGTATTTGTTTTTTTAGTTTTATTAAATATAGGTTTATCATTGAAAATGAAGGTCTTTGTTCTACACATGTGGAAAAATAGTAGATTATCAAAAAAAAATTAAAAATATGAGTGCACCAGATATTGAAGTGCTTGATCCAACAAAAAAAATTAAAAAATTTGATATATACAAAAAACGTTACGCATTATATGGTCGCGCTATGTCTGAATTGTAATTGTTTTTACCTCGAAACTTTATTTAAGAAAAAATACTCAATAAAAAAATATTTGACCAAGTGGAAGCACTATATATCAAAGTTACAAGTCTAAAATTGAAAGAATTAGAATTTTATCCTTCATGGAAAAAAATTTATGCGTTATACGATGTGCATCACTTTTTTAAAATGTTGTGTTTTGAAAAAAACTAGTTTTCATGGGAGATGGAAAAAGAAGTGCAATCTCATTCCAGAATTTTTGAATAAAATATTTTTCAATTTTTATGTAGAGTGGAACAACCAAGATGTGATTTGACATGGCTTCTCTCAAATATGCCCACTAAGACATCAATATTCACTTGACTCAATACGGTAACTCAACTACCCAACCATGGAATCTACCCAACCAAACATGACCAGAACTTGGAGTAGAATTGGAAACCTCTAAACATGACCAACTCAACTCAACACAACTCACCTTATGCTTTGGAACAACCTCTTACCTACCGCTTCCAAACTAGGCCTCCTATTCGTTGCAACCTATCCAACTAGGACATTCAACACAAGAACCACTCAAAAGGAATTAACCAGACCAAGGACAGTAGTTTTAAGCATCTTACACCAATCTCTACAAGACCTCAAAGGCCCATGTCTTCACAACAAAGACAAATCCATGATAGGTCAAAATAGAATGCCACAAGGTAGGCCTAATTAGGCTACTCCACAAAAGGAATCAAGTATCTTAGCTCACCCTAACACCCCTCAGCCACAAATAGGTTCTTGCAACCTTTTCCAACAAATATCAAATGCTCCCAAGCACCCTTGTAACAAAACACTTATGAAACAATCAAGAATCAAATTATTACATAGAACCGGGCCTGTCACATAAAGATGCCAGACTTAGAATGCCAAAGATATCTCCCCCAAATTAAATCCATTCTCTGAAACCAATATGGAATTAAAATACACATGGCACTCTTCCATTCCACCCAGATCTAGCCTTCGCACATGGTGGAGATAGAAGATATGAGGGAATTCCATTCAAAACCCTAGTTTTTCAGTGTTTCAGACCACTTGCAGCAAAATGGTAAGAACTTCTCTTTTACTTGATGGTTTTTCACCAAATCATCCCTCTTCCAATCCATATCAGCCTTGGAATCGTATAGGAAACCTACAGTGCATACCAAGTACGAGATTAACAAGTTTACACAAGAAATCAGAAAAATAGAGAATAGTGTGAATAATTCTTATTAGATCTTCTTCAAAAGTTCAACAAAAACCTACATTCGAGCCTCTCAAGGGTTTACATAGTCTTTTACACCCTTATCTAACTGATCCATGCCCTCAACTAACTTAAAACCAACTTTTAAACAAGTAACCGTTGCATTTAAAATTTGTTGCTTTAAGCAACTTACAAATTTGCAACTTTAGACTCCTCCAACCCAATGAATACAACTAATGACTTCTAAATAAAATTTAATTTACTCCTAACACGTCATTAAGATCTTCCCCTTATTACATCACTAGATTATCACTCTTATCCAATTACACACAAATCCAAATTTTACCTTCAAGGCTTAAATTTTAGTGCAAGAGTGTATTTGTGCACATTAACCACCAAGAGAAAAAAACTCCCTAATTAAATGAGGGAATGGTCTATTAGACCTTATTTTAAATGCTATGAAAAAAACTCTAAATCTCCTAAACTCACCCAAATACTTTATGACAACCATTACCAAGACATATTTTGAATAATGGTTGTAGGTACCCCTGCACCATACAACCCCCCTAAAATGAACTTATGTCCCATGAGTGGAGGTTGATACCAACCCCACCAGCCACCATGCATGCTCCTAGGATCCACAATCTATGTCCACTGGTTCATAGTTTATCTAAGCTATCTTTCATTGAAAACTATGTTGACATGTGCATGTGACCATGTTTGTACTTTAAGACAGGGGGTCTGCCCCTTATCCACTCTTGACTCAGAATTTGGTTGCTTCTTATCACCTATACCTACATGCAAAAAATTATTAGAAAAACCAAAACTGTGAAATACCTTCAACTCATTCACATTTCCTTTTTTAGGTCTACCTTGTTGTGAATTTTGTATTTCTACCCCTGTCATCAATCCCAAGGCCTTGTCACCTTGTTTTTCCATTGTCTTTTCAAGGTTACTAGCCACTGTACTTGCAACCTTTTCTTGTTTTACACCCATATCTATAGGAATAGGACATTAAATGGTCCCAACCAACACTCCATCTTTCCTTTTCACTGCCAAATCACACCTTAGCCCTATATTTACCATTACACTTCTTCTCCCTGCATTTCCAATCTGAGACACCAATGTGTTCCACTTCCTTTTCCCACACAATCACCTCTTTTCTTCCAACTTTTGACTACAAATCTTTCTCATGACCTCTCCCTACTATCTTAGCATCAATACCATTCTCCATATCTCTAGATACACAAATATTATTGTCCTCAAACTGTAGAGGTTCCTTTTTTCCAAAAAGCAAAACCTTAGTTTTGCCTTTATCATTCTCTTTTCCCTGCAAAGAAGTGAGTTTAAAACTTTGACCATCCTTCCAAATGGTATAGATGTTTTCCAAACCATCATACATGGATCTTATATCAAATCTCCATGGCCTCCCCAAGAGAACATGACAACAATCCACTAGAAAAATATCACATAAGAATCTATCCATATACTCTCCAATCTGGAAGTCAACATATGCTTACTCATTCAACACCAAAGTTTGACTATCATTCACCGAAGAAAATCTATAGGGTGCTACATGTGGTATCTTTACCAAACTTAACTTATATACCATCTCCCTAGACACCATATTATCTTGAGAACCTAAATCAATTACTACTTGACATACCTTACCTCTACACTTGCATGAAGTTCTGAATAGACTCCTTTGACTCAACTCTTCCTCCTTGGATGCCCGCAACATAGTTCTTCTTACCATAAGTGCTTATCCTTCTTCTGGATCAACAAGTTTTCTTACACTTTGACATTCTTCTTCTTGGAGCAATTGTGCTCTTATCTCACTCCTTCTATCACCACTTGAAGATGAACCTTGACCTTGAGGACACTTGAATAATGGGTGTCCAAACTCTTGAAAATTGTAGCATCTACTTGAAAAGGAGTTTTCATTTCTCCATCCACCAAATCTTCCTCTTGAACCTCTCCATCCACCTCTAAAATTAGATTGCACTTGCTCCTTGGTATCTCCTTGACTCTCATTATTTGTCTTCGAACTAGGATTAAATCCTCTACCTCTAGAAGTGATACCTCTTCTTCTTGCTACCTTCTCTTGTCTCCTCTTTAGTTTTTCTTCTGCCCTCATTGCCATTTGAAAGAATTGTCCAACTAATTTTGGTGCCATCAAGCTAATTTCATCTTGAATTTTGTATCTCAATCCATTCAAGTACCTAGCAGCCATTTCTTCCTCATATTCTTCATGTTTAGTCCTTATACTTAGCCTATAAAACTCTTCAGTGTATGATTGCACATCTAGTTCCTTTTGTCTAAGATTTTGCAACTTCTTAAGCAATTGAACATTATAATCAAAAGGAAGAAATTTACCTCCGATTTTCATCTTCATTTTCTCCCAAGAAGTGATCTTGCGTTTCATTTTTTATCCCTATCCTCTTGCACAAAATTCCACCACACCAAAGCATCTCATTTTAGTTTAGTTTTTTCCCTCTTTACCTTATGTCCTTCATCAACCTCTTCACTATAAAAATAGTTCTCCATGGCTCCAATCCAATCTAGGAGCTCTTCACTATCAATTTTTCCTACCTACATAGGAACATACATTTTTCCATGTCCATCCTTCTTCATAGCCTTCAAAAGCTTCAACGTTCTCACACCATCTGGATCCATCCCCTCTTCTTCACTAGAGGTCTCCTCCTCTTTAGAATCACTTTCATCCAAAAGGGTCCTACCTTTAGCTTTTATTGCAGCCATTTCCTACTTCAAGGCTTCTATTTGTTTGTCATGATTGTCAATCTTCCTTGTAACAACATTCCCCTTATGAGGAATTGTGATTCTTGCAACTACCTTCTTCTTCTTACACAAAAACTTCAACCTTGCTCTCACAAAAGAGATACTCATTTTCTCTTATACCACATTGATGTAGAGTGGAAGAACCAAGATGTGATTTGACACAACTTCTCTCAAATATGCCCACTAAGACATCAACATTCACTTGACTCAACAGGGTAACTCAATTACCCAACCATGGAATCTATCAAACCAAACATGACCAAAACATGGAGCAGACCTGGAAACCTCCCAACATGACCAACTCAACTCAACATAGGTCACCTTATACTTGGGAACAACCTTTGATCTATCGCTTCCAAACTAGGCCTCTTATTCCTTGCAACCTATCTAACTAGGATAGTCAACACAAGAATCACTCAAAAGGCATTAACCATACCAAGGGCACTAGTTTTAAGAATCTTACACCAATATCTACAAGACCTCAAAGGCCCATTTCTTGACAAAAAAATACTAAGCCATGATAGGTCAAAATAGAATGCCACAAGGTAGGCCTAATTAGGCTACTCCACACAAGGAATCAGGTATCTTGGTTCAACCGAACACCCTTCAGCCACAAACAGGTTCTTAGAACCTGTCCAACACATATCAAATTCTCCCAAGCACCCTTGTCACAAAACACTTATGAAACCATCAAGAATCAGATTCTTACACAAAACCATGCCTGTAACATAGAGATGCTAGACCTAGAATGCCAAAGATCTCTCTCCCACCTTCAAGCCATGGGCATGTGCAAGATTATCATAGAAAAAATAGGCCCTTATGTGGCAATAAAATTCAAAAAAATTAGAGTTAGGAAACTTGACGTAAAAATTTCAATAAGTTAACTATAATATTTCAAAAATATGTAAGAATAGAATCTTTTTCAAATTGAATGTAGTTTCTAAACTACTAGTTTTAATTTTGTTTAAAAAAAATCTATTTGGTAAAAATTTGAACTTTCAATGCAGTAGTACTTGAATTTCAGGGAAAAAATAAGAAGTAGGTGTTTGTCTGACCACCCTAACCACAATAAAATAATAATATTTTTTTATAATATTTTATATATAACTAGAAGACTCATGTCCTAATGTGATGCATATTTTTTTGTAATTGTTTTCCAAGTAAATAATTAATTATGATTTTTTTATTACAACTTTTAAAAATATAAAAAAGCGTACATCTGACCACCGTAACTTGGTCAAAACTTCATGAAATTCAATTATTTTTTATTTTAATCCTATATTATGTGAAGCATAGAATGTGGCGCATGTTTTAGATTCAAAAAATGTGATACCCTTTGAAATTTATAGATGTTTTTCAATCAGCCTATCAATCAGGACTTTAGTCATAATTCAAATAGAAAATGAATACTAATTAGTTATTAAATTAAAAGTAAAGAATAATTTATATTGGTGGAAATCAAGAATCTCCTTTAAAAACTCTTTTCGTTTCATCAATTTTGGGTAAAAAAAGGTCGCCAGCCACATGGGCCATCATATCACTTACATATCGCCACTTTTTGGCCCATCATTATATTGCACATAATCCCATTCTATGAAACCAATATGGAATAAAAATACACATGGTACTCTTCCATTCCACCCAGATCCAACCTTAGCACATGGTGGAGATGGAAGATATGAGGGAATCCCACTCAAAACCCTAGTTTTTGAGGGTTTTGAAACCACTTACAACAAAATGGTAAGAACTTCTCTATTACTTGATGGTTTTGCACCAAAAATCCACCAAAAGAAAGAAAAATCAGCCCTCTTTCAATCCATATCAGCCTTGGAATTGTACATGAAAGCTACAAGCCATACCAAGTATGGGATCAACAAGTTTACACATGAAATCAGAAAAATAGAGAACAGTGTGAATAATTCTTATTAGATCTTCTCCAAAAGTTCAACAACAACTTCCATTCAAGCCACTCAAGGATTTACATAGTCTTTTACACCATTTTCTAACTGATGCAGTCCCTCAACTAACTAAAAACCAATTTTTAAACAAGTAACCGTTACATTTCAAATTTGTTGCTTTAAGCAACTTACAAATTTGCAACTTTAGACTCCTCCAACCGAATGACTACAACTAATGAGTTATAAATCACATTTAATTTACTCCTAACACATCATTAATATCTTCCCCTTATTCAAAGTAAAGAATAATTTATATTTTTGGAAAGCAAGAATCTCCTTTAAAAACCCTTTTCGTTTAATCAATTTTGGGTATTAAAAAGTCATCAGCTACATGGGCCATCATATCACTTACATATCACTACATTTTGGCCCATCATGATCCTACACATACCCACATTCTCTAAAACCAATATGGAATAAAAATACACATGGTACTCTTCCATTCCACCTAGATCTAGCCTTAGCACATGGTGGAGATGGAAGATATGAGGGAATTCCACTCAAAACCCTGGTTTTTGAGGGTTTCAAACCACTTGCAGAAAAGTGGTAAGAACTTCTCTATTCCTTAATTAATTTGCACCAAAACACCACCAAAAGAAATCCAACTCAGCCCTCTTTCAATCCATATCAACCTTGGAATCGTACAGGAAAGCTACAAGCCATACCAAGAATGGGATCAACAAGTTTACACAAAAAATCAGAAAAACAAAGAACAGTGTGAATAATTCTTATTAGGTATTCTCCAAAAGTTCAACAAAAACCTCCATTAGATCCTCTCAAGTCTTTACATAGTATTTTACACCCTTCTCAAATTGATCCATGCCCTCAACTAACTAAAAACCAACTTTTAAACAAGTAATTGTTGCATTTAAAAAAAATCTTTAAGAAACTTACAAATTTTCAACTTTAGACTCATCCAACCCAATGAATACAAATAATGACTTCTAAATCACATTTAATTTACTCCTAACACATCATTAAGATCTTCCCCTTATCACATCATTAAATCATCACTCTTGTCCAATTACATACAAATCCATATTTTACCTTCAAGGCTTACATTAACCACCAAGACTCACAAACTCCCTAATTACATGAAGGAATGGTCTATTAGACCATATTTGAAATTCTATGAAAAAACATCTAAATTCCTAAACTCACCCAAACACTTTATGACATACCATTACCAAGAAATATTTTGAATAATGGTTGTAGGTGTCCCTACACCAAATCTATAGAAAAAATGTGATGAGACTCTAATTTGCATCATCTTCAAATTCCTCATGGTTTAGCCACTATAGGTGCCCGAATGTGAAGATTTAGTTAAAAATAATAATTTAGTGTCTAGTTTGGCCAATAATTATACACCACTATTGTGGGATCACCTGGTGATGTAATTCTAGTAAGTTCAGTTGTTGCAGATGCTTCTCTAATGATTCATGATGCTTGTGGATGTTTCCAGATCATGTTCTATCTGTGTTGTACATCCAAATTGATCATTGTACTCATGATTGGCGATTTTCTTTTGCATGTTCATTTTTTTCATGTTCATGGTCGACAAGGTGACTATAGCATGTTGTGGATCTTCGAGGAATAATTATTGAAGATGTTTCATTTCTGAGGATGTTGTTTTGGGTCATCACTATGTTGTGGATGACATTGGTTGATTTGCATTGATAATTATTTATGTTTTGGGCTAACAGTTTGTATTCATTTTATATTTTATTGAATCCAACATGTAGATGATGTTATTCTTGGTTGCGTATATATATGAGTGATTGTTTATATCATTTCATGTAATTGTGAAGAGAAGTGTGTGAGTCTTGTGTGTGAATAATTTTCTAATAATTCGAAGGTAGAAGTTCAGTGTGAAGAAGAGTGAGCAGAGTTTATGTGCTTAATTAAAACTATAATCAGGCATTAGCAGATGTTATTTTCTCAGTTCAAAATCTCTCGGATGGATGTAATCCATATGTGATTGTAAGAAAGTGTGTCTTCCTTTGGGAAATAAGCCTTTTTGTATTTGAGTAGTGAGTTGTAGGAAATTTTCCTAGATTCATGTGCGTTCTCCATTTACTCTTGTATAATTTTAACAGAGTATAAACTTATGGATTAACCTCCACCATGGTTTTTCCCCTAATGGGATTTCCAAGCAAAAATCTTGGTGTTATGTGTGTTTCTAATTTGGTAATGATTTATTATTTCATGGTGATTAATCATATCTGAGAACAGGTTTAATAAGTTTGAATTTCTATGACAAATGATTCACCCCCCTCTAAGTTGTCTTCCCTTGTGTTTCCAACAATTAGTATCAGAGCAGGTTCCTTGGAAGAAGTTTAATAGCTTAAATTGATCTGGGATGGTGACATATAAGAAGGATAGTTTGAGATTTTATGGAACAAATTATTCTTTGTGGAAGACTTGAATGGTGTCATTTGAGATGCATTAGTGAACCTTATTGGAACATTACAAATAATAGACATATCATCCCACATAATGGTCCCTCTACTGCAGGTGAGCTTAAAGATGTTGAGTACAATATCAGGGCTAAGAAAGCACTATTGAGTGCTCTGACTAATTTAGAGATGACAATGTAATGGATCTGAAGACTTCTTATGAGATCTAGAAAAGGTTAGAAACTTTGTATGAAGGTGATTCCCATGTGAAGATTGGTAAGTTTTAAAGTTTGAAAGGGAAATATGAAACATTGAAAATGGGTGAAGATGAGAATAGCATTGATTTTATATAGAAAGTGGATGAAATTGTGTGTAACATCAGATGTGCTAGTGGAATAATGGAAGAATCAGAGATTGTCGCTAAAGTGCTCAAATCCTTGCCTACTACATACAAACACAAATTTGTTGCTATTGAGGAGATCTGAACTGGGACAAATGTAACCAGAGACATGTTGATTGGTAAGCTTGTTTATTTTGAGTTGAGTTTGATGATTCTCTTCCTAAGATAGAATTTCCATTCAAAGCTACTACCTCTAGAAAAGATAAGTAGAGATATGATTTAGGAGAAAGTTCCTCTAGAAATGTGTCCAAGTATGAGCAAGAAATGAGAGAAACTAAAGAAGAAGGGAGAAAACTAGATGAATTTGAAGAACTTCTTGTCAAGAGGGTACCCATAGGAGAAGGTAAGTATAAAGGGAAATTTCCTCTTAAATTTTTTTCATGCAATAAGATAGGTCATTTTGCCTCAAGGTGTCCATAAAGAGTTCCTAAGCCAAGATCTAATAAGCCTGGATTCCAAAGAAAGTGTTATTATGTTGTTGATGAAAGTGTGACAAATGATGAATCTGATAAAGGGAATTTAAGTGAAGATGAGTTTGTATTTATTTCTATCAAGTAAAGTAATCTTGTACCTATTGATTCTAATAGTTGCATGACTATTGAGAAAGCTCTAGCTTCCAGAGTTGAAGAAAAGATGAATGGGTGATTGACAGTGGATTCTCTCATCACATGATAGGTGATAAAAGTAAATTTATGACTCTTGAAAAGTATGATGGTGGTGTTGTAAGATTTGGTGATGACAAAGCTGGTGTAATATGTGGCAGAGGATCCATTTATTTTGATGGTAAGCATAATAACCATGATGTTCTATATGTGGAAGGTTTGAAGCATAATCTTTTAAGTGTTGGATAGATGGTTGACAAGGGATATAATCTTCAATTCAAGGATGGAAAGTGTTAAATATTGGGGATTTCTAGAAATGTGATTGCATTTGGTACAAAAAAAAAAGGTAATATCTTTAACCTAAGTAATACTAATAAAAGTTGTTTGATTGCTCAAGTTGATGAAACTTGGTTGTGGCATACAAGATTTTGTCATGTAAACTTTGACAATATTATCAAGATAAGTTTTACTCAAGCTGTGAGAGATCTTCCTAAGTTGGTAAAGCCTACTAATACCATATGCAAGGAATGTTAGTTAGGGAAACAAACTAGAGTCTCATTCAGAAGAAAATAGTATTGTTCAAATGAAGTATTGGAGCTTGTGCATACTAATCTGTGTGGTCCTTCTAGAGTCAAAAGTTTACAAGTAGATGGGTATTTCATGTTACTCATTGATGATTATTCTAGATTGATGTGGGTTGCTTTCTTAAGGGAAAAATATGAAGCTCTAGAAAAATTCAAGATTTTTAAGGCTAACGTTGAGACTGAGACAGGTCTAAACATTAAATTTTTGAGATTAGATAGAGGTGGTGAATTCATTTCTGGTGATTTTAATTCTTTTTGTGAGGAGCATGGGATAAACAGATAATTATCTGCCTTACCGACCCCTCAGAAAAATGGAGTTGTGGAAAGGAAGAATATGATAGTTCTAGATGTTGCTAGGACTATGATGCTGGAAGGAAATGTCCCTCATATCTACTAGAGAGAAGCTATGAGTATTGTTGTTTACACTCTCAATCGGGTACATATCAAAGGTGATACCGGTAAGACCCCTTATGAGCTATGGTTTGGTCATAAGCCTACTATTGGATACTTCAAAAAAATTGAGAGTAAATGCTATATCAAAAGAGATGAAGATACAGGAAATTTTGATGCTAGGAGTGATGAAGAAATCTTTCTTGGTTACTCTACTAAAAGTAAAGCCTACCGGTGCTTCAACAAGAGATTGAGGAAAGTAGTTGAAAGTGAAAATGTCAAGGTTGATGAAGACATAGTTAGACCATCTAGAACCTATGGATATGATTCAGATGATCAAAATGTCAGTTTAGTTCATACTCAAAATCAAGTGTAGATCATTTTGATGAATCGAGAAATCCAAGGGGAAGGAACTAGTGGAAGTGCAGAAGTGAGATCAGAAGAGCCTGAAGTTCAAGAACATACTAGGTAAGACTCCAAGGTATGAAAGATTGAATCATTTAGAAGATCAGATTATAGGTGATAAGAACAAAGGTGTTCAAACTAGGAGAAGAATTGTAGAAGAGTACTATTTGATTTCAAAGACTAAGCCTAATAATGTAAATGAAGCATGCAAATATGAACATTGGATGGAAGCAATGAAAGAAGAGATATTGAAAATTGAGAAAAATGATACATTGATTCTTGTTCCTAGACCTAAGGACAAAAACGTAATTGGAACTAAATGGGTCTTTCGAAATAAACTAAATGAGAAAGGCGAAGTTCTTAGAAACAAAGAAAGACTGGTGTGTAAAGGATACTCTCAGATGGAAGGAATTGACTTTGAAGAAAAATTTTCCCCTGTTGCTGGGATTGAAGTTGTGAGACTATTTCTTGCTTATCTTGCTTACAAAAACTTCAAGGTTTATCAGATGGATGTCAAGTCAAAAAAAATTAATGGCGAGCTAGAAGAAGAAGTGTATATTGAGCAACCTGATGGATTTCAATTGACTGATCGGGGAGATATGGTTTTCTAGTTGAAGAAAGCATTGTATGGAATTAAGGAAGCCCCAAGAGCATGGTATACTAGATTGGATAAGTATTTGTTGAAGCTTGGATTGAATAAAGCTATTGCTGATAGTAATATGTATTTCAAGATTGATCATGATAAATATTTAATTGTTGAAGTATTTGTTGATGATATCTTTTTTGGAGGAGATGATAGTTTGTGCATGAAGTTTTCTGATGAGATGTAAAGTGAGTTTGAGATGTCTATGATTGGAGAAATGAAATTATTTTTGGGATAGCAAATTTCTTACCTAGATAAAGAGATCTTTATATCTTAGTCCAAGTATGTGAAACAATTGCTAAAGAATTTTGGTATGGAATATTTGAAAAGCCAATTGGTACACCTATGGTGATTGTATGTAATTTGACACAAGATGATGACTCTCCTAAAGAAAATCAGACTAGATATAGATCCATGATTGGTGGATTGCTCTACTTGACTCAAACTAGACCTGATATCACGAATGTTGTATGCATTGTTGCAAGATTTCAAGCTTATCCTAAGGAATCTCATGTGACTACTATGAAGAGGATTTTTAGATACTTGGAGAGGCTAGTTGATTTTGGCCTATGGTATCCTAAAGAAGATGATTTTACTTTGAGTGATTTTACTAATGTTGATTGGACAGGAGATGTGAATGACAAAAAGAGTACTAGTGGTGGTGCATTTTTCTTAGGAAAGAAGTTGATTTCATTGTTAAGTAAGAAGTAGAATCCCATTTATTTATCTACTGTAGAGGCAAAATACATTGTTGTTGCTAAAAATTGTGCTCAAGTATTATGGATGAAATAGATGTTGAAAGATATTAGAGTTGTGTATGATGAACCTATTTCCATATTCTATGATAATTCAAGTGCTATTAACATTTCTAAGAATCTGGTGTTGCATTCAAAAACCAAGCATATATCTATCAAGTTTCACTTTTTGAGAGAGAAGGTGAATGAAAAGGAAGTCATATTGGAGTATGTGCCTACTAAGGAACATATTGCAAATATCTTTAATAAGCCTTTGCCTAGGGATACTTTTGAGTATCTTAGAGGGAAGCTAGGGGTGATTTCCCCTCCTAATCAGAACTAAAGTGCATTGAATTGCATTAGTCCATGTATTTCATAGTCATATCTTGATTCGGATTGATGTTGTGGTAGCTGCTACTCAAGGGGAGTAGTCAGATGTTTAGAAATGTGGTTCAAAGCTTGTGTCGAGAAAGATACACATTATCTTTTTCATTGATGTCAAAGGGGTAGAAGATTCATGTGAAAAGCTATGAATTATCTGGGAGAAGAGTCAAAATCTAAGGGGGAGAAAGTGTTAAGAGAAAGTTGTGTTGATGGTCTTTTTCACATCATGTGTTACCATTAATGAAAAATTGGGTGATTGCTGGATGTTTCTGATATGTGGTTGTCATTGATGTCAACACTATTGGCATTAATGCATTAGAGGTTGTATATGTCAAGGATATTGAGAAAATTGTAATAAAATAAGTTACAGGTTGTCAGTGGTGAAGTGAAGTTCAGTATTTTGGCTAGCTTAGTATGTTGATGATCAAAGGTTGTGGATTAAAGGGTTTTTTGTCAAGTACATCTAGTTTATCCATCAAAATTTTTTGAGATTTGCATGAAGATTTGATCGAGTTATGAGTATTTATGTTCTGAAATTTTGTTTGTTGCTTCAGTTGGTGTTCCTGAAAGAGGGTGATGTAATTATAGTAAGTTCAGTTGTTATAGATGCTTCTCTAGTGATTCATGAGTCTTGTGGATGTTTCTAGATCATTATCTATCTATTTTGTATGTCTGCATTGATCATTGTGCTCGTGATTGGTGATTTTATTTTGTGTGTTCATGTTTTTCATGTTCATGGCTAACAAGGTGATTGTAGCATGTTATGGATCTTCGAGGAATAATTATTAAATATGTTTCATATTTGAGGATGTTTTTTTGGGTCCTCACTATGTTGTGGCTAACATTGGTTGATTCGAATTGATAATTATTTATGTTTTGGGCCAAAATTTTGTATTCATTTTATATTTTATTGAAGCCGACATGTAGATGATGTTATTCTTAGTTGCGTATATATGAGTGATTTTTTCATATCATTTGATGTAATTGTGAAGTGAAGTGTGTGAATCCTATGTGCAAATAATGTTCTAATCATGCAAAGGAAAAAGTTAAGTGTGAAGAAGAGTGAGACAAGTTTATGTTCTTAACCGAAACTGTAATCAGGCATTAGGAGATTTTATTTTCTTAGTTTAAAATATCTCGGATGGATGTAATCCTTATGTGACTGTAAGAGACTGTGTCTTCCTTTGGGAAATAAGCCTTTTTTTATTTGAGTAGTGAGCTCTAGGCAGTGTCTTTGAATGCATGTGCATTCCCCATTTATTATTTTATACTTTTAACAGAAAATAAACTTATGGATTAACCTCCACTATGTTTTTTCCCCTAATAGGGTTTCCACACAAAAATCTTGGTGTTATGTGTGTTTCTGATGTGGTAATGATTTATGCTTTCATGGTTATTAATCAGATCTGAGAAGAAGTTTAATAAGTTTTAATTTCTATGTGACAACCGATTCACCCCCCCTCTTAGGTGTTTGCCCTTGTGTTGCCAACATCTTACATTGTATTAGTTTACATTTCTCATTTAGGGTTTCATGTTTGCATCATAAAAGTCATAAAATCCAAAAAAATGCATATCATATTGCATCATTGGCTGCAATATAGTTTGTTTCACTCATCTTAGATCAGATTTACATTCAAATATTTGATTCGATAGACCATTCAAGTATGAAATTGTTCATTACACCTAGATTTCACATTGCACTATTTTACATTTTTCACTTTTTGCATAAAAAAGATAAAAAAATAAAAAAATATTGTATTTAAGGTTAGACTAGGGTTTGTTTCAATCATCTTACATCATATCTACATTCAAATTTCATTATTAGGTTGTTACAAATTTGAAAGTGTTCATTGTATTTAAATTACATCTTTCATTTAGGCTAAAAAGTTAAAAATTGCATAGCTTTGTTTCAAAATTGCATCAAATAATCATTTTTAGGACTTTACATCTTGGAATCAGTCAATCATTATATCTTAGATTTGAAAATTGTATTTCAAATTGTCACTTCTTGTTTAAGAATTTTTCATATTGTTGCATACTTGCATTTTGCAATTCAATAGTCATAAAAACAACAAAATTAACCAAAAATATTCATTGTCAAAATTGTCTATGCACACAATTGAGAACATTAAATAGTAACATGCATATTCAAACTTTAAATTTTCTAGAACCCTAACTTGGAGATAGCCGCCCTAGATACCTCTTTCTTTCCTTTTCTACCCGAATATTGTCTCAAACCTCTAGTTTTTTCTTCTTTGCAGGATTATGTGGTATTAGTTTTGTTTCTACATTTTAAAACTATCACTTTGGATTCAACATTGTTGCACATTTACACCCTCAAATTTACAAACATAAAATTGGAAAAAAATTGGAAAATATTCACTGTTACACTTGTTTAAATACAAAATCAGAAACCTTAAACAACACCCTAAACAATACAAATTTGAATTTCTTGAAACCCTATCTAAGACATATATGCCTTGGGTGCCTATGTAATCCTATTTTTGTTTGAAATTTTGCTTAGAATTTTTTTTTTGTGTTCTTTGTATGCTTCTACTATCCAAATTTTTTATCTTGTAACTATCTATTTTCCTAGCTTGATTCATAGGGCATAACATGATGTTCTCATTGCAAAAATCTTGTGCTATCATAATTCATGTTCTATTGTTAGATCTTGTTAAGAATTAAGGAATTTCTATTACAAGCATATGAAAATGAGTTTATTTCCCCTCTTTTATTGTTTTTCATTGATCCCTCCCACTATCTCTCCTATGTGTGAGATTAACTTGTTGAAAGAGAATACAATCCTTGACAATCATGAAAATCATGTTTATTCTTCTCCTGATACCTCGCCTACTTGGGAAAAGGTTTCTTGGTTTTATAAGATCCCATCATTGAGCGTCATGAGAATATTGTTTATTTCTCTACCCCTACCTCTCCTACTTGGGAAGATATTGTTGGATAAGAGGATGCCATTGTTGATACATGTATTTCAAGAGATACTAAAAGGGTGTTCTTAGATGAATATGCTATGGTAACATTAGATTCCCCATCTATAGAAGACCATAAACAAGAAGCTAAATCTATTGAGGTTATGAATGAAAAATTGGCCATTAGATATCCCTTGATTATTGGACCTCCTAAAACTCCTCTTGGACCTCAAAAGAGTCCTCTATTTATTGGACCTCCTAAAAATCCTTTTGGAACTCCCAATAGTCCTCTAATTATTGGACCTCCTAAGTCACTCTCATTATAGGACCTCCTAAACCTTCAAGTTCTATATTAAACATCACAAAACAACTCAATAGTAATCATGTGTCACAGTAACCAAGTTATCATACTATAGCTCATAGATATAACACTAAAAATAAAACAAAAATAACACCAACTTCCGTCCCATTACCTCAACCATATCTCCCACCCACACCTAACATTCCATAGCGTAGTAGTAAATAATTTTATCTTGTTGAGAAACTGTGTAACACTCCTACTAAAATTTATTTATGGGATCTAATTCAAAAATCACCTGGGTATGTGCAGGATCATCATGGAAAAAACAAGCCCTTAAGTGGCAATAAAAAGACAAAAAATCAGAGTTAGACAACTTGACGTAAAATTTTGAATAAGTTATCTATACTATTTCAAAAAAAATTAAAAATAGAATCTGTAGCAAATTGAATGTAGTTTCTAAACTACTAGACCTTTATGTAAAAAAAAAATCTATTTGGTGAAAATTTGAAATTTCAATGCAGTAGTATTTAAATTTCAAGGTAAAAATAAGAAGTAGGTGTTTGTCTGACCACCATAACCACAATAAAATGATAATATTTTATTATAAGCTTTTAGATATAAGTAGAGGACTCATGTCTCGATGTGATGCATATTTTTTTATAGTTTTTTCCAGGTAAATAATTAATTATGAATTTTTTATTACAACTTTTGAAAAATATAAAAGCTTGTCTGTCTAACCACCTTAACTTGGTCAAAAATTCATGAAATTCAATTTTTTATTTTTTAATCCTATAGTATGCAAAATAGAGAATGTGACACATGTTTCGGATTCAAAAAATATGATACCATTTGAAAGTTATAGATGATTTTTAATCAGCCTATCAATCATGACTTTATTCGTAATTCTAATAGAAAATGAATAATAATAATTTATTAAATTCAAAGTAAAGCATAATTTATATTGGTGGAAATATGAGAATCTCCTCTAAAACCCCATTTTGTTTCATTAATTTTGGGTAAAAAAAAGTTGTCAGCAACATGGACCATCATATGGCTTACATATCACCACTTTTTGGTCCATCATGATCCTGCACATACCCACCTGCTTACCATGGTAAACTTCAAAGTGATTTGAAAAAAATTGTGATCCCTCCTAGAGAACAACAAAATGATGCGGAAACTTTGATTTATAATATGAATCAACCTAATTTGGACATTTTCTTTCATAAAAATGAGTTTGCCTCCTTGGAAACACAAAAACAAAATGATGTGAGAGAAGAAACCAAGTGTGAAAGAAAAAAAAACATAAAAAAAAATTAATGCGAAGATAAACAAAGTTATGCCTTCCTCTCCATGGATAGAGATCACCAAGATGCACCCAAACTCTTGGTATATTTTATCTCAAAGGATATGTGGATTGCTCAATCACTATTGTAGCATAGTATGGGCAATGTAAACTCGAGATGTTGGAAATGGGAGAGTGGACTTGGATTTATACAAGTGGGATGAGAGGAATGGAGGGTTGAGATTGATTGACTTAATCAAGGGTGGAGATTGAGTGGTGGTGAGGATCATTATCATTATGACATGTGTCACAATGGGAAGAGGATCAAAGTAAGAGATGTGCTCACAAATGTGTGAGAACACCTTGGGAAGAGAGGTAGTGGATTTGTATAAAAGGATGTAAGAGATAGTCGTGATAGGTGAGATCTCACACATGTGTGAGAGAAGGTGAGAGAGAGGCTTGTGACACTTGTCACTTAGTTACAATTTTTGGGGGAGGTGAGTAGATTTTATTAGGAGGAAAATATTAATGGTGATTAGTCACGAGGGCCAAATTAATTAATCAAGGATTATTTAATTCAATGGGATGGGTTGAGTTAATAAACCATAGGTTTGTTTAATTAGGCTAGAGTTAAATGTCGGAGGATAAGATAATGATGATTAGGATGAGGATAAAGTTAATTAATCATAGATTAATTAACTTAAGAAGGTTTAGGGGATTTTAGAGGAATATGGATAAACGTGGGATTAATTAAATAGTTCAATTATTTAATTAATTGGGAGGAACCTTAGGATATAGAGTGAAATAATTAATTAAATGGTAAAATATTCAATTAATTATGAGAGGAAATTGGGATAATTAATTAAATAATAAAATATGTAATTAATTAGTAATAAATAGGGATAAATAATTAAAATTTGATATTTTAAATAATTAGAGAATGTTGTCAGAATTGGGGTGTCTACATATGCTTTGATGATAATGGTCATTATTAATAGGGTTGGGATTAGATGCACCCTTATTGATACTAGTTCATGGATTCATGTTTTTAATGTAAATCTTTTGGATAAAATTAAAATGGACAAAACTTTAATTCAACCCATTGATTTATCAATCAAAGGTTTTGATAATGTGGGAAGACAACCTCTTGGTTTGATAATGCCACCTATTATAGTTGGAAAGGTTGTGTTGCAAACTCCCATCCATGTTATGCCCCATAATCCTTCATATAATCTTCTCTTGGGTAGACCATGGATTCACAAAATGAATGGAGTACCTTCAAAACTTCATCATTCAATGAAGTGAATATACAATAATAAGGTTTACATGCTAAAAGCTGGTCCAAATTTTGAAAATTGTTTACAAACTTAAGTTGGAATGATAATTCCTCTTAGCACGTTGACACCAACTATGAAAGTGGAACCTTTATAAGTTGAGGATAAGATAAGCGTCTTTAAAATGTGACAAAGTTGTTGGATGATGATTGGGGTTCATTAGATTTTACACCTACATTCATAGGAGAATATAAGATTACAAAAAAATCAAGAAAAGAGAAAGAAGTCACAATGGTATCAACACAACCTATCACTAAATCATCAAAAGCATCTGATTCCATAACTTCTAGAAATGAGGGAAACACAAATTAAACATCCACTCATGATGAAGATGATCATGAGGAACCACCTTCTTCAAAAACAATGGAAGCTATTTATTGAAGAGTTTGTGAAATTTTAAAACTTAGCTATAATGGAAAAATTTATTGTTTTAAAGAATAATGCATTTTTGTTCCCATAGATCCTAACATGCAAGAAACAAAAAACAGGTATTGGCTATTATCCTTCAAAAATAAAAAAAACATCAAAAAGCCTTTCACTTAATCAATATCATTAATTGTTTCTCCTTTTCATGTGGTAGTTGGAGTATCACACAATGCTCACTACCATGCATGGGGGTATAAACTTGGCTTTACACAATCATATTTCATTTGACAAGGAGAAGCATATTATCATAACCTATATAGGATCACCTTTGTCCTTACACTTGGGGGCAAGGGGTTAGGTAGGCTTGTACCATTTGCATTAATTCTAGCAAGGGATCCCTCTTTATCTCCTTAAAATATTAGTTTAGGAAGTACACTAAAATTTTAAGGGGGGGAATATAGTCCCTCACTTATTATTTGCATAAGAAATGGTTCCTTCTTTTTCATGATAGCATACATCTCCTAGGAAGTGTGACTTTTTCAATCAAAGTGTTGTCCTCTTAGTCTATGTGAGTGTCTCTTTGGTGGTGATATTAGGCTTGATATCCCTCAAGAGAGTGGCATTTCTTTGTATATGACATCCCACTTGGTGGTAATGCTATGGTTATTATTCTATAAGGGATTAGTTTCTTTTCCATGAATTTTACTCTCTTGGTAGTGATGCCACGAGTGATATCCCCTAAGGTGTGAGCTTTCATATGATAAGAAAATCCCCTTTGTTATTTTTATTATCTCTTGTGGTGGTATTGATACAACATCACTTGAGTTTTTAACTTTACCCTATTGTCATTTATTGTACCACCTAAGGTGATTTTTACACACCTCATAAGGTGAGTTCAATGAACCCCCTGAGGTGAGTTTTATTGCACCCCTTGAGGTGATTTTTATGCACCTCCTGAGGTGAGTTTTATTTCACCCACTAAAGTGAGTTTTATGCACCCCCTGAGGTGAGTTTTTTTGCACCCCCTGAGGTGAGTTTTGTGCACCCCATGAGGTAATTTTTATGTACCTCCTGAGTTGATTTTTTACAAGATAGTTCATGGATTCAACATAATGGAGCTTGTTGGGTCATGAACTTGTGCACCATTTTTAACATGAACACCTAGCATAACACATCTTGCTTTCCAATGGATCCATGTATTCCATGAGTGATGTGTATGACTTTAGTCTTCATAGGAGCTAACATCTATTCAATGAATGGTGTTTGGTATTTGAGACAATTTAAGATTCAGGTCACTTTATCTTACCAACTCAAATATTTTAGTACTAACCTTGTGTTTTAATTGTGTGATTTTTATGTGTCTTATTTATGCTCACATATTTTCTACATTGTTTTTGTTTCCATTTCATTTTTATCCTTATTTTCCATTATGTCATTTATTTTCATTGTGTATTCTTCACATTTTTTGACATGTATGTTTGTGTAATGTATCTTGATGCAAATCACATATGTTTGTTCCTTTGTGCTTATGTTGGTTTGCCATGGGATCTTGGATCCTAGGAGCTTGTGCACTCCCCCTATATTTTTTTCCATCCTTTCTCATCAACATTTAGATAATTGGAGCCCTCTTGACATAGATTTTCTACTTTAGTATGAGTCTGAGTGTAAGTTCATACTCACTAAAGTGGGGGCTAAATGTACTGTCATAACTTATCACCCATGACAATTTCACCTTATTTTTAGTAGCCCCTTAAATTATTGGACCTAAAACAACTAAAAGTGGAGTTATACTTTCATATGACTTAGGACATAGAGTAAACTCACTTCACAATTATTTCATTCAAGGGAAACCCTAAAGATCTCAATCTAAAGCATATAAAGGAGAAATAGATCTTGCAATAGGGTCTTCCTAGGGACTAATTGTAAACTAATGATAGGTTCACCACCAAGCTAGGTATTAGAAAGATAAATGAAATGAAAAATATAATAGTTAAACCTAGTGCAATGTAATCTTTCACTAAATAACCAAAAAATGCATGTAAATCCAAACAAAAAGTTGCAAGAAGGAATATGTGCACATAAAAATCTAAAAAAGATTGAATGAAGGCCTAAAATGCTGAATTTTTTTATTTTAAAGCCTGTTGGAACTCATAAGATAGTCTAGGTGATTTAGTCCTAGATGTGGGTTTCTATGCAGAAATTGGAATCTTGCAAATGGGTGTCTGAAACTACAAAAACCTTAAAAAATGACCTATACTAGGACTCATATGCCAGAACTAGCGTATCAATCCAGTTAGGGTTTTCTAAAGCTTTGAAGTCTAAATATTCTCTTTAATTTCTTCTCAATACTTTCTAATTGATTTTTGAATTTGAAACCCTAATTTTCAACTTGTAGAAGTCTTCTGAGTATCTCCAATGCAAGGTGACAACTTTGAAAACTTTGAAAACTTTATGCAATCTTTCTCTTCACTGTTTCTTTAACCTAAACCTCCAAATCACACACTAAGAGAGGGAAAAATGTTTTTTTGTTAGTGGAAAGGGGTTTGCCTTGGTCAAACCCTATTTTGGTAATCAAACCTTGAAATGAAAGGAAATAGGAATGGAGAATGATGGATGAACAAAACAATATATTTCAACTCACCAAACCCTAATAATAAAGTGCTACAAACATGTATGAAGTTGCTCCAATGGATGTATATGTTGAATCTTGCTTGAATAGGATAGATATTGAATGAAATGCTAGCTTGGATCATAAAATCCCACATCATAATTGTTAGCTGCAAAACAAACATGATGCATGAAGACTTTGATGTGATGCTTGATGCTTGAATCATGCTCTAAAATACTTGATAATCTACCCTTGAATGCTCTTGAGTGCTCTTGTAAACACTTGAATTCTCTTGTGAACTCAAACTTTCTATATGCATGAATATGTGAATTATTGGGGGTTAAAATGAGTGAAAGGAACTTGTATTTATAGTCAATTATGCAAAAATTCCTGAATACAACACTACAAGCTGACATCAGATCTAGGAGGATAAAATCCTACCAAGAATTTGAATTAATTTTAATTTTGGGCCACACAAAAATCATACACCCAAGGTGGTGTATGAGTCCCATTAGGCATAAATTATGGGACCATTTTTAAAAATGCATAAAAAGGTGTGAAATCCAGATCGAGACCCAAAACCCTAGGTGGGTCTCATACGCCCAAGGTGGCGTATGAGTCCCAGACCACCAAATTTGGGCCACAAAACCTAAAAACACTTGAATTATGACTAGATGATTTATGTTGGGATCATCCTAAAAAAGATGCATTGAATTAGGCTTGAGGATGCAAAATAAGGTCAATTATAGCATAAAGAAGCTCAATTATTTAATAAAACCCTAGAAAAGTGTGAAAGTGTATTACAACACTTTACAATAGTCCAAATAAGGTTCCAATAAGCTCATTTAGTTCACAAGGGCCCAAGACCTAATGTGAATATGCTAGACATATTACAACACTAAATCAAGGCTATGTTAGGGTCTGTCATTACAAGACCTAATTGAGTATTTAATTTCCTAAATTATGCATTCTATGGCCTATTTTTGACAATTTCCAAGGAATTTCCAACAAGAATCAATTGCATATTTCTAAGACCTTGCCCTGACACCTAAAATCCCAAAAATAAGGGCAATGACACTCACACCCTATGCATGAGTGTCCCCCTATTTTAGCTCCAAATTAAAATATATCAGTGTTGAACATTTAATATTTGTAATTCAATTGTCTAAAGTCAGCTATCGGGATTTAGTTTTTAGGAAATTGAATAAATGCCTATAAATACCTAGTTATTACATCATTTTCAAATCTAGCAGAGAGAAGTGAAAAAATATTGGAAAACTTATGCTCAAGAGAACTATTGAGCAAGTCAAGAGAAAAAATTTTAGAGCTTTATTGCAACAATTCAAGATCCTAAAATCATGCCCAATTATTTGTGAGTATATGTGTGTCATTATTTTTTGAAGGCTAAATATTTTGTAGGCCTCTAGAGCATTCAATAAAATCAAGAAATCAGGATCAAGAACTTGAGGTGATGTGCATGACTTTATTCCTTCAAGTCCTGAATCCATTGAAGCATGGTGAGTTGTAGCACTTCGTGATTCTATCATTCCTTCATATTCTTTATCAATTTATCATTAGTATTACCATTGTGGAAGTGGAAACACTTACATAGGGTTTGACTGAGGCAAGCCCCTAAAATGGCCCAATATTTCTTCTCTTTGTGAATGTGTAGATCGTAGGATTGAAGAAGATTTGAAGGAGTTTGAAGATAAATCATTCATTGTTGAATTTGAAAACCCTACACCTTGTCAGCCCATGGAAACTCAATTACAAAAATATTTGATAGTGTTCCAATAGATTTGCAAGAGGGAATCCGAACTCGGATCTGACATCAAAGGACTATGAAAATATATCCAAAAAATCTCTACAAGGACACTCACACCCTAGGCATGAGTTTAATCAATCTCAAATTTGAACCATATGTGCCTAGTTTCATGATTTGTCTTGTTCAATTGTCTGAATTTGTTTGTAACTTTATGTTTTTTTTTTATTTGCATTAGAATATTAATTTGCACTATTAACCTAGTTAGATCATTACATTTCATCATTATGGAATTTATAGATTTGGTCAAGGGTTGGTTGACTAGCTTTATAGGTGGTAAGTCAATCACATACCTTATCAAATAAATCAAACCCTCACTACCCATCAAATCATTCAAACCTATATTGAATGAATGAAACATCTTGAAATCTTCGGGATTATCTTTTTCTATGTTTCATTCATTATTAATGATTTGGGTTGAATTTAGGAGGTTTTGGAGTGAGTTTTGAATGTTATTCATTATGGAAATGGAGTGATTTAATGTAGTGATTTTCTAAGTGTTTTTAACACTATTTCAGTTTGGATTGATAATGATATAACAAATAAGGTTGTCAAACATATACATATCTAATTTTAATTTCCATTCATGCAAATACCTCTTCTAGTGAGCTTGGGTAAATTTTAAAGATGTTTGATTACGTGAATTATTCTATGTCATTATTCATGTCTTGAGTGTAAGTTGGTTGAGTTTTCTTGGAGATTTTCCTCACTAATGAAACCTATTGTGGCATGTTACTGTTGATATTAGACATGTAACACTATCTATTTTCATCTATATAATGTATTCTACTTGTAGGGTTCATGTTTAATTTGATTTTAATTATGTTATATGGCTTAACTTGGAGTGTTATTGTATTTTCATACGAGATTTATTGCTTCAAATACATTATTTTAAACAACTAGATTGTAGTACCACTAGTGGGTTTAACATATACTCATTAATTTATATACTCACCCAACTAAACAAGTAGATAATATTTTGTTCTCTCACCCATTGATCAAGTCTTTTCATTGTATTTGTCTTTCTCATTGAATAAGATGAAGTTTTGTAATTGAACTTCATTGAATAATGGTGAAGTGATTATTTTATTTGTACAAAAAACTTCAGTAAATTAACATGAAGTGTTTTTTTCTTTTAGTTGCTTAAAACTTCACTAAAGGGGAATTGGTCAACTTTCTTCCCAGTGCCTTTGCTTTTAGTCAATGTAATATTTTTTTGTGTGGTACTTTCACCACATGATCTTACCTTGACCATATTGGGAACTAGGTGATAAAAAAGTGGAAAGGATGTCGCATTGCATCTTACTTTCAAAATTGGAAAATATTTTTAAAAAATTGGGTGTATATTATAGTGGTATCAGGCTAGTGATCGTATCAGCCTATGTATCGATCCTATCATGCAACTTGTTCTCTATCAATGCAAATGAGAGAGAAAATAGATGTAATAACAAAGGAAAAGAAGATTAACAACATTAGTTGACAAAAATTCCACTAGAAGAAACCCTTTTAGAAGCCCTCGATGCACGTTAGAATCCAACAGTTGATATTAAATTTTCATTGCATAGTATGTTAAAAAACATAATGATATCATTTCCTTACAAGAATTGAATCCTGGAGAAAAAATAAAGATTGATGTCATTCTTACATGATGTCCAAACTTCTTACCAAAATGAATCAAAATATTTTCCTAGTTAAAAATGGAGAAGTTAGTACTTACAATGGAAATAATAATCAAGACAATACTACTCATACTGTTAGAATTATTATTCGGTTTATTAATAGACCTATTAAACCTACCTTCACTCATAGGGAGGAGGTCAAACCTAAGAAAGAAGTGAAAGTCCCTATGGCTGATAAAGCGAGACAAATTTATGTAGAATATGTGACCCTCCTAGGAATATTAGAGAATTATGTCTTGACTATTTCATGAATCAGAAGAAGAAGAGAAATAGTGGAAGAGTAGATAATAGAGGTCCTAGATTGTGTAGAGGGATTATCAAAAATATTTGGTGTAGCATCATAAATTGTCACCCTTGAAAATCTCACACTATGTTTTTCTCCCCTTTAACTTATTGGACCTAATTAAGCTCCTAATTTCTAAAATTATGTATTCCACAAATTATTTTAAATATTTTCTGACAACTTGAAAGCATAAAAAAAGTTATCTTTTAATACTTAGTCCCCAACACTTTAAACCCCCTAAAATGGGGTTGTGACACTGGTGCCTAGGGAACCTACGTCCCCCTATTTTGGATCCAAATTCAAATATTTCAATGTAGACATTTTATTATTTGAAATTCAAATATCTAAAGTTGGCCATTGGGATTCAATTTTTGCGAAATTAGATTAAATAGCTATAAATACCTAGTTATTGCATTATTTTCAAATCAATCTAGCAATTTGAGGATAATTTATGATCAAGCAATTATCAAGAGCATACCAAGTCAAGAGTAGCCATTATAGGATTTATTGCAGCAATTCAAGATACAAAATCATGTCAAAGTGAATGTGAGTGTGTGTTCATGTTCATATTATCATTGTTTTGTGAAGGCTAACCCTTTTTGTAGGTCTCCAAACAATTCAAGTAATATCAAGAAAGCAATAGCCAAGATGCTTGTTCAAGTGATGTGTATCACTTTCGTCCTTCAAGGAAGCCATTGAAGGCTAGTAAGTTGTATCACTTTGTGATTTCAAAATTCCTTCCTATCATTCATCTATTTATCATTGAAATTTCCATTGTGGAAGTGGAAACAATTACACAAGGTTTGATTGAGGAAAGCCCTAAAATGGCACAACATTTCCTCTCTTTGTGAATGTGTAGATCTCAAATATTTTGAAGATCAAAGGAAGATTGAAGATACTTTATTCATTGTTGCATTTGAAATCGTAGCCCTTCAAAACTCATGGAAACTCAAATTAAGAAATATCAAATAGTGATTCGACAAGTTTTCAAATGAGAAACAAAATTTTAGATCTAACATAGAGGAATAAAAAAATAAATTTGAAAAAGACCTAGTAGGATGGTGACACCCCCGACACCATCTCGACAAATCAAGCTAATTTTTTTTTGTAGGTTGTTAGAGTGACAAAGTGTTGTCGAATTACAGAGAAGAGTGTCGTAATGGTGTACTTATTTAAAGATTAATACAAAGATTGGATCTCTTTGGGTGTGGATTTTTTTCCCACAAAGGTTTCTCCATGTATATCTTGTGTCACTTGTGATTGATGACTTGTGGTATTGCAATTTTTTCTTTCATTGTTGCAATTGTGAGTCACTTAATATTTCTATGGTAATCTTGAACATATAATTTTAGATTTGCAACCACTTTAATAAGGGTAAAAGCATAGAGTTGTGTCACACTTTCAGCCAACTTATAAGCACAACTGAAATTAAGTATTTCTAACTAAAAATTAATTTTGGTCAAACATATGATCTCGTAAGATTCATTCTAACTAAGTTAGATACTTCAACAACTTTTTCAACTAAAATTGTTGGCTAAAAATATATGGAGCGGCACTTTGAGTCCAGTTTACCAAAAAAGTAAAATTATTTGAAAAACTTGAAGTTTCAATAACTCCTACTAATGTAAATAACATTTAAAAACAATATAAAAATAACCTTTTGTAGATCCATAAGTCTAGTTTTGAAAAATATATTATTTAATAGTTTAATTATTATTTATATTTTATTTTTACTAAAAGTAGGTTATCAGAAAAAAATATTAGGTTGATTACCATGCCAAGAAAAAATAGTAAAAGTTATTAAATTTTTTTGAAAAAATATGATGCACTAGATAAAAGAATCTATTTCAAGATCGTATAATTTTTTTCCATTTTAGATAAATATTTAATATGAAAGTTGACATCCAATGGAAACAACTATTTTTTGGTTCGCGCATATTTTAATATTTATTTAAAATATATATATTTATTAGAATTGGAAAAAATATATCCATGCACTAAAGTTTCAAGTTATAAATACACACAAAAAAAAATTGAAAGAAAAAAAAACTACTATAAAAAGTTTGACGTCTCATGCAACTTCATTTTTCAACATTTTATTAGCAACTAAATTATAGTGTTAGTTTAGTAAAAACTATTTTAAAATTTTTTTTTATTTTTTAAAATACAAACATAAAATATACTAAAAAATACATACTTTACTAGTTTACATCATTTCCAAATTCAAAACATATTTGCCACTTTTTCGTGATTCAAGTTCAAAATTTGGATCAGTGTTGGTCGTTTCCTTTCTAAAGTGTGACAAAACTTTGTGCTTTTACCCATAAGTTCATATATCTACAAATTATACCTTGATTTCAAACATTTTGTATTAGAGCTAATCGTCTTGTTAAGAGAGGGATGCCTTTCTTTTAAGTGTTAGTTTTTTGGTTGCAGTGGGAGCTTGTGCATTGTGGGTTTTGTAGATTTGTGAAGAAGGTTGTAAACCATAGCTTCTACTTCATGTTTAGATAGTAAGAAGTTCAATGGAACTAGTTATGATATGTGGAAGTTGAACATGGAGGATCTCGTTGAAGAGAGATAAATGGTTGGAAATTTCTAGTGAAAAGAAACTAGAACCAACATCTAATGAAGAATAGAAGAAAATGCAAAAGAAGGCATGAGGAACCATTTGTTTGTTCCTTCTTGATTTTTTCCTCTTGAATGTTTCAGAATAATTTACAACATACAATTTTTGGAAGAGGATGGGTGATATTTACCAAACCAAAAGTCTAACTAATAAGTTATATTTCAAAAGATATATGTATTCTTTGAAAATTAAGGATGGTGATTCCCTTGTAGAATATTTAAATACTTTTAATATGATTATAAGTTAACTTGCTTCTTTAGATGTTAAGATAGAAAAGGAAAATAAATGTATTTTGATGCTTTTTTCTTTACCCGAATCTTGGGAAAATCTAATTATTTCCATAAGTGGTGGTGGTAAATAAACTAAAAATGGATAGTCTCATTGGGTGAAGCCACAATAGTGGTTTTACAATTCTAGTGAGGACATAAAACTTCCAAAAATCTCACCCATGCAACAAAAATTCATTTTGAGGGGTTCGAACAAACTCAAGGTTCAAACAAACCCCAAAGGGGTGCGCTCCAACTAGGGTTTGAGCGGACCCTTTTACATGTGGAACCCGTATTTCCACATTGTGGAAAGCGGGTTCGCTCGAACCCTAGTTCGAGTGAACCTTGGTTTGAGTGAACCCCCCTTTTCCCACCTTCCCACCCTCGGACACAAAAAGACTCCAGATTTTTTCACTTCAAAGCTTGATTTGAACATGAAAATGGAAAAATCTTTAGACACCCAGCTGGAATCAGGTAGTCCTCGGAATGAGCTATCCAATGAATATAATTTTGATATGTTTTTGTTGTATTATGTATGTGTTTTTTTAGTTTTATTAAACATAGGTTTTTCACCAAAAATGAAGGTCTTTGTTCTGCACATGTGGAAAAAGAGCAGATTATCAATTATTTTTTTTGAAAAATATGAGTGCACCAAATATTGAAGTCCTTGATGCAACAAAAATATAAAATTGAATTTTGATATATACAAAAAATGTTATGCATTATGCAGGCACGCTATGTCTGAATTATAATTGGTCTGACTTTGAAACCTGATTAAAGAAAAAATATTCAATAAAAAACTATCTAACCAAGTGGAAGCACTAGATATCAGAGTTACAAATCTAAATTCGAAAGAATTGGAATTTTACTCTTCATGGAAAAAAATTTATGTGTTATATGGTGTGCACCACTGTTTAAAAATGTTTTCTAAAAAAAACCAGTTCTCATGGGAGATGGAAAAAGAAGTGCAATATGATTCTAAAAATTTTGAAAAAAATATTTTTAGAATCTACAGACAAAATGTGACAAGACTCTAGTTTGCATCATCTTCAAATTCCTCATGTTTTAGCCACTGTACATGCCCAAATGTGAACATTTAGCTAAAAATAATAATTTCAGTGTTGAGTTTGGCCAAAAAATGTAAACCACTATTGTGAGATCACATGTTGCAATAATTATTTCATAAGAGATGAGGAGAAATTCCATGAATGTAGGCTCCCAAGATGCCTTGCATGTGTGAGGGAGGTCCAAAGAAAAAAGAGGACCTAAAGGGGACAAAAAGAGAGACAAGTCTAAAGGACATTCTAAAGCCTCGAGCAAGAGAAGAATAAAGTGTTGGAATTATGGTAAGATCTAGGGCATGTGAAGGAGTGTAGAAACAAGAAAAATAGTTTGGATACATCCAAAAAAAATTCCTCAGAAGATGATGATTATAATGCTTTATTGATTTCTATTAACACTATTAGTGATGATGCTTGGCTTATTGATTCAAGTTGCTCCTACCATATGAATCCTCACAAGGATTGGTTTACTTCATGTTTAACTTATGATGCGGGAGAATTTTTTGTTGGTGATAACAACATGAAGAAGATTGTTGGTAAGGGAAAGCTAAATTTGTGTTTCAGTCATGGAAGAGTTAAAACCCTTGATCATGTTTTACATATTCCAGGACTTATGAGAAATTTACTTTCAATATCCAAGTTGAATGATTCTAGAATGCATGTGAAATTTGACAAGTGTAGTTGTAGTTGGTAAGAGGGAGTTTGGTGATTGCTAAGGGATCTCAGATAGGTACTTTGTTCAGGCTTAATTCTTCAGCTTTTTGTAACTCCAAAGCCAATGTAACTAGCACTAAAAATACACATATGTTTTGGCACCATAGATTAGATCATATAAGTGAAAAGGGTCTTAAGACCATTTTGAATAGAAACTTGGTTGACAATATTTTTGACTATTCTATTAGTAAAAATATTTTTGTGAGAATTATGTGTTTGGTAAACATAATAGATCATTATTTCGTAATGTGACTAATAAAACTAAGAGATTATTAGACATTATTTATTCAGATGTGTTTGGACTATGGGATGTTGACTCTTTTGGAAAATCTCATTATTATGTTACTTTCATGGATGATGTGTTAAGATACTGTATCATCATGAATTTGTACCCCTAATGCAAATTCCCTTTTTACCCTTCACACTTTAGAAAACCAATCTCAAGAAAAATTCCACCCAAGCCCGTTGCCTTCGTTCCACTTGGCACTTGTTTTGAGTGTCGGTGGAGGCGTTTCTGTCTAGGATGCTCATGCAGAATGTAGACATCTACGTGGAGTGCTGACATCCCTAACAGATTCCCATGTTTGGAGTCTGCAGAGGCATTCCCATTCCCATTGGGAGTCAATTTGTAATGCCCTCTTTGGCCGATCGACCCAAATATGGCTATTTTCTTCCCTCTTTCCTTCATATTCACTCATTATTATTCCATTTCATGGTTGGATCTCTCCACATCCTCTCTTAGCACTTTACAATCCCTTCACAAGCTCCAAGCAGCAGTTCACTCCATTACTCTCAAGCAACAATTTACACTTCACAACAACAATATCAACACTCCCTTACTTCAGTAGAGCAAGTGTGGAATGAAACACCACTATAGCAGAGGCTTCAATTCCTCTCATTTTCTCCCCCACAAGTATTGAGTGCTTTGGATGGAGATGGTAAGCTTTCACTCCTCTCCTCTATTACTTGGTTGAGTAGCATAACACTATTTTGTAGTGCTTATGTGTTTGCTTCATTTCCTACTTTTCTATCTTTCTCTTGGTTGTTCATGGAGGTGGGAACACCAAAACCAAGGTTTGGCTGAGGAAACCCCTATACATCCCCAAAAATTTCTCTCTCTTGTGTGCAGGTATTGGAGAAATTCACGAGCTAGAGGCTTCACCAATCGCATGGTCATAAGCATTTCCTTTTCCTTCTTCTCCTTGTCCTTATCTACTTCACTTCTATTTCAACTTTATCGCTCTTTGTCATTTCCCTACAATTTGGAGGTTCTCAGTAATTAGATTGCTGGTAGTCACTTAGTTGTTTTTGAGGTAAACCTTCTTTCTAGTCCATACGAGATGCTAGTGCACCTCAGGGACACCAACATGCCATGCTATCATTTGCATTGTGTGTTGACATTCTTTGGTCGAGAGCTTGTCAATTTGTCCAGAGAATCTCTATGACCTACTCTTTCTGGTTCTAGAACTCTCTCTGATGTCCTTTGAGGTAGTTTAGGGTAGTTCACCCTATGAGGGTCTTTGAGTGAAGAGAGCTCATGAGGAGTGAATCCCCCTTCTCTCACATTTTGGTGAACCCAACGTGAAGAATAGTGTTCTTCGAAAATAAGGAATTTATTTACCCCTACTTGGTGGGGTCATAACTTTTGACTCAGTGCTCGAAATTCAGAACCGTTTGCATTGTTTTGTTTGGTTTGTCAAGGTATGCTTCAAGAAGCCTTGCAAAAGATCCTCTTTCCTTCTTCTACTAGGCTAGCAGATGCTGATGCGTTGATAGCATATATTCGTGCAGATTCATCGAATATTATGTTCTATCCATAGGATCTCCCACCTCCAGAAGTACAGAAGCAAGAGGACCCTCTAATGATTATATTTAATATTAATAAGTTTGTAATTAGACATACTCTCATTGATGTTGGTTCGAAACTCAATGCATGTAGCATTGATTTATTGCCTAAGATTAATATCGACCCATCTTCTATTAATGCTTTTTTTGTTGTCATCTGTGGGTTTGATAATGTTAGGAGACAAGCTCTAGGTATGAGTATTACCATTGCAACTTGGAATAATTACTGTACCCACTCTTGTATATGTTATGTTGGATAAGTTACCTTATAACCCTCTTCTCGGTAGACCATGGATTCATGATATGGGTGCAGTCTCGTCTAGCTTGCATAAATATATTAAGTTAATTTGCAATAATAAAGTAGTCACAGTTAAGGAAGACCAGGTGATGCTATGCACTTATGTGAGATGGAAGCCACTGGTTAGGCTTTAGTTGTTCCTACTCTTATTCCTTCAGTATCTTCCAATGCATGGATGTTTACTCTAGTAGTGCCTACTACAAAGGATACTCTTGAGATAGATGTCCCTTAAGAATATCCTTCTGAAGCAGTCTTCTCCTTCTACCTCTTCTCGAAGGAATGTGTTTCTTGGTGATGATTGGGGTCCTCTAGACTTTTAAAATTCCTTCATTCAAGAATGTAAAGTTGACCCGATCTGCTTAGACTTTTCGACGACATCATCCATGGGTGCTGGCAAGAAGTTGAGTCCACTTTTTGGCCAAAATGTGGAAGTGTTTTCCTTGATTTTCAGAGTTTGACACATTTGACCTTAAAATTTGAAGCACTTAGAGATGAAATCTTTGAACAAGTCACTAATCATAAAATGTAGTGCTCAGAGTCTAGTTTCCAAATATGTAATTTATTTCAATACCCACATTGTACAAATTGAGTTTCAATAGGATTTTGTAAAAACCACTATTTAAAAGTCATTTTTTTTTACCATACCATGCACGTGTACAACATCCATATTTTGACTTAAATTATCATATTTTTCTAAATCCTTTTGGGAAAAGACTTGTGACTCACTGAAGCGTGCCCTCGATATTATTTTGTAATTTTTTATTGAATATTTGTTTTTGTTAATTTTTTATCAAGCATATTTGACGTTTAGAAAAATTGTCATGTACGACACACATAAGATGACCTAAAGTTATCATTTTTTGAATTTTTTTTTTTTTAAATTGAAAAGAGTTGTCTAAAGTTCGTCCTTGTAAAATCAGTTTGTCAAAATGTTATGTTGATCAAAACTTATTAAAATAGTAAAAAAAACTGATATTTAAAGTTTATGGACCAATTTCATCAGAAATTAATTGAAAAATAGAAAAAATAATTCAATTGTAAAAAAATTTACATATTTGAAATCTGCATTGTCTCATCTAAAATGGGTTTTAATTTTGTCAAAAACTTCTGCAACAAAAATCGTCAGCCATATGTCCAAACTTGATTTTTTTCCCTAACATTGTTAGAACCTTCAACTTGTAGGTCAAACCAAGTTGAAGGCCTAGGTTTGGACTCCCAATGCTATTCCCAAACCAAATTCCGAAGCAAAACCCCGACCACAAGGCAAAAAAAAGTTCAAATTAAAAAAAATAGGATCCTGTTTTAAACTCGAGATCCCATTTCCGATTATTGAATGCGGTGACCATGGATAGGAGAATGGGATCCCATTTTATAAACATGATCTTGTTCCCTTGCCAATGGTCACCAAATTCAATAATCGGAAGCGGGATCCCGAGTTTAAAATGGGATCCCGTATCTTTAAATACGAGATCCCGATTTATAATCGGGATCCCGTTTCTTTTCAGCTTTGTTATTTAAAATTACTGTCAAATTTTACTGTGAAGTCTGCAACTTCACATGTATGGCTGAGAGCAGTAAAATTATTTTTCATTGAACATTTTTTTTACAGTGGTGACTTGCTTTTTTGATAAATTTTTTCAAAGGAGAGATCCCATTTTTTCAAAGAAAGAAAAATAGGTCTTCAACTTACAATATGAATTGATTTTTTCAAAGGAGGCATGAAGAAATTAGTTTTGAAGTAGAATTTTGCTAGTTTTCTACTTGTTTTGAGGAACACAAGAGGAAGAATTTAGTCCTTTTAGGTCTTGAACTTCCATTTTGAATCGAATTTTTTGAAGAATTTCACTATTTACATTCATTTGTGCTTGAGAATTTTATAATCATGGGAAATTAATATCATAATAAGAGGAGGAAGATATTGAATCTTGAATAAATTGAAGCAAACAAAAAGAAGGAGAGACAGAGACAAAGAGAAAGAAGAATGAGAATTAAATCAATGAATGATGGGGGAGCATCCAATTCCACAACTATTGAAGATGAAAACATAGAGGAGGCCATGGTTGTAGATGAATCAAATTTGCAAGAAGTCAATTTGGAGAAGAATATGATTATACAATCAAGTCCTACTATGTCTTCAAATCCCTCTGTCAATTCTATGGATAATGTTTCAATATGCACAAATCTAGGTATGTCTTCAAATCCACATGTTAGTGAAATGGTAAATTCGTATGTAGAAATTTTACAAGATGCTGGACTTAACGATGTTGACATTGATAATATTCAGAGAGATGAAAATTTTATAGAATTTGTTGAAAATGATAATGAGAATGATCCTTTTGTTGAAAATGAAATTGAGAATAATCCTTTTGTAAAAAAATGAAATTAAGAATAATCCTTTTAATGAAAATGAAAACAAAAACCATTTTGTTGATGTAAATGAAAATGAAAACCGTTTTGTTGATGAAAATGAAGATGAAAATGTAAATCGTTTTGAATTTGAAAATGAAGATGAAGATGAAAATCTAGAATGTGATGTTGAATTTAATGAAAATACCTTTTTTTAAATTGATAGTGGTGTTTTTGGTAATCTTCCTGGTCAAATTTCTTGGAGGAAAATAAGAACACATGCAAATAAAATATACAACAAATTCTTTTATCATAAAAAAATTACAATTCAATGTCAACTAATGATGAAACTGATGAGAATGCAAAAAATGAGGAAAATAATGAAAAGGTTAGGCTTTTTTGTTAAACCAAAAAGAAAAGATCAATCATTAAAACATGTTATGTGTACTATTGCTAGTGCCATTCAATCTATTGGAAATAATAGTCAATCTAAAGATAAAAATGCAAAAAGAAGAGCTATAACAACTGCTATAGTTAATAAAGAAACTTAAAATAAAAGAATGGTAAGAAATGTTAGTGAAGTTTTAAAAATACATCCTAAAACATTGCTAAGAGTGGCAAAAAGAAGAATAATTATAGAAAAAGATCCTATCAACCAATGTTGGAGTTTCAATGGTCGACTCTTGAGGTCTGATATGAAATTGAATGTTGAAATTAAATATTTGATTGAAAAATATTGGCATGATAATACTAGGGTTTCATCTAATGCTAGAGATGTTTTAAATTAAGGGTGGGGTCCAAAGTTCGCGATCCTCACCCAAACACCTATTAGATACAACACAAATTGAATTTTATAGAAAATTTTGTGGTGATTTAGTTTTACCCGGTAATATTAAAATAAGTCAAAGGTCTTTTGAAAAATGTAAACCATGGTATGTAAAAATTAATAAGCAACGGATATCTTGTTGTTGTAAAATGCATGTTCAATTTCATTATTTTTAGGATGTTTTTCGATATATACGTTGTACCTTGCATACTAACATGATTATACAAGAATGCGGTATTAATATGCCACCTGAAGCAATAAGGGAGTTTATTTCAAGTTTGTTTTGTGAAAGATCTAATGGTAAATTCTTTTATTTAAGTTCTTGTATTTTTAGACAATGCATTGATTGTGGAAACCTTTCATTCTTAGGAATTTGTATGCATGAAAGTGTTGATAATGGTTTTGGACAACAATTAGTAGAAGTTAAAAGATTTAAGAATGTTCACTATTCTTTAAAAGATGGAAAAATAGGAAAGCATTGTGATTTAGTTACATAAAAAGTTAGTGTGCATGCATTCATGAGTGAATTTAAGAATAAGATAGTACCAAAATATATCATGCACTCTCAACATGCTCGATTGGCTTGATGGCCAATTTTGCACATGTAGAAGCACATTTCCAATTGGTACTATACTTTCAGTGGTTGATTTTGCAAAAAATTATACTCTAGCTCTGCAAGAGGAAACTCAATCATAGTATTATAATTCAATGCAAGTAGCTATGTTTGTCCATATTGTTTATATACATGTAGATAATAGTACTCAGGATGATAGAAAAGTTCTAAGGGAGTATCATTTTTATTTGAGTGACAACCGATTACACTCATCAGAGTTTGTTCAATATTGTTTCAGTATATTTTACAAAAATTTAAGAGAAAGAGAAATCCGTATGAAAGAACACCTCATATGGTTAGATAATTGTACGAGGCAGTTCAAGAATGCTCAAATGTTCTATTGATTAAGTAGGATTCACAAATAACTTAATGTCCAACATATATGGAGTTTTTTTGAAGCTGGGCATGGTAAAGGAGAACATGATGGAGCTGGTGCGTGTGTCAAAAGAATTCTTGCTAGAGAACAATTAAAATTTGAAGATGTAGTCAAATTTAAAGATGCACGTGGGATTGTCGATTGGTGTAATACAATATTATCTACACCTAGTTTGAGTGAGTAATCTAGAGTTCATCGATTCTTTTGGTTGGTTGAAGAAGATAACATTGTACCTAGAGTTGACTGTGAGACAATTAGTGGATGTACTAAATTGCATTCGTTTAGGAGTTCGACAACAAGCACATGGACTATTTGGACAAGGGAGCTAGCATGTTTTTTCCATTTTTTGCATCTCAGGAGATTAGGAAGCATGTGAAAATACATAAAGGGTTGAACAGTGGGAGCAAAGATCATTGACACCTTCACAAGCACATGATCAATATGAAAGAACTATTGAAGAAAATGATCAATTTTTTGCATCTGAACACTATGACCATGTTTCAAACCTTGTACAAGAAGGTAATTTAATTCAATTTCTTTCATTTAATTTCGTTGTATTAAGTTATTTTGTAATACTATATTTTTTATATTGATATGCACAAGTTATTAAATCAATTTTTGTTTGCAGGACATGTGTATGTTGTTGTTGCACCTGAGGGGAATGAAAAGCAAAAAAAATACTGGTTGGCTCATTGTGTGGAGAGTAAAGCTAGGTTATATCACCTCGAGAAGATGATGATGCCTATCATTATCCAACATGTACCATGATCCCCTTAAGACATCCCCTTAAGAAAATTTTGATAACAATTTTTTTGATCCCCTTAAATAATTTTTTAGAACAATTTTTTCATCTCATTAAGAAAAATTTGAGAACTTATATGATGATTGTTTTCATATTTTTCCAATAGGATCGATTGTGGTTGTTGGCACTTGGCTACGAAAATACCTAGCAAGGAAGAATGGTCTACCTCCATTCGAAGATTATGAACCACATAAAAAAATTATACATTATTCACATTTGGTGGTGGCAACAAATATAAAACTAGATCGGTATCATAGAAGACTTGCAAAGAAAGTGTTATGGATAATTTCTATGGAAGATCATGAGACAATCATAGATGCGTTACAAAAAAGAGAGGATGTAGATGGTACAATGGAATAAGTAAATATAGGTAAATATAGTTTAAGTTTTATATTGTCCTTTTAAATAGATGTAATTATTAGTAAAAATATAATTAAATACATTTTTTGATTACATATTGATATTGCTTGTACATTAATAGTTTAAATTGATTTATTATCCTTTTTTGTATCCTTAAGCCATCATTGCATTGATCTCATACTTTGAAACAAAAAGGAGAGGATGCTTGGATTCAACCTACACACATGTGGAATACTTTTAAATATAGGTACTTGACTTGTGTACATATAGTTAGTTTTATATAAATTAAATTATGTATGTTTTGATGATTGCATTGATATTGCTTGTACCTTTTTGATATTAGGCGGTGTGAAGACTTAGTACATTTTGGGCATGAGTTTGAGATGTTCTTGAGATGGCATGTCCAAATTTTGTAAACATTGTTTTGAGATGACATATATGTACATATATGTCCTTGTATGTCTTCAAATCACTAAATTTCATGCATAAATTATTGTTAAATCAATTATATCCTTAAGATGTTGTATTATTACCCCTTAATACATTCCCTTAAGACATTGTATTGTGACCCCTTAAGACATTGTATTATGACCCCTTAAGACATCCCCTTAAGACATTGTATTATGACCCCTTAAGGCATCCCCTTGGGACATTGTATTATGAACTTTTAAGACATCCCCTTAAGACGTTCTATTATGAATCCTTAAGACATCCCCTTAAGAATTTTTATTATGACCCCTTAAGACGTTCTATTATGAACCCTTAGACATCCCTTTAAGACGTTCTATTATTAACCCTTAAGAAATCCCCTAAAGACATCGTATTATGACCCCTTAAGATGTCCCCTTAAGATGTTGTATTATGACCCCTTAAGATGTCCCCTTTTTTGTTTCCAATGTACATCTTATAAATTAGTATTGGAATCCATTATTTGTGTTGACAGCTTAAAAAATAGTATTGGATGCAATTATTTGTTATGACAACTTATATATTAGTGTTGGATTTTATTAATGCTTTTGTTCTCTAATCTTGTATGGTTTTATTTATTTCTTAAAATTTTATCCTTTCTCGTATATAAACAAATTGCTTTGGTTTCTAAATTATGATTTATTGACTAATTATTGATTGACGTGAATTGAATAAGTTCATTGACTAATTATAGCTAATTATTGAATGTACATATCATGTATGAGATCACTAAATTTGTAAACTATAATTATTAAAATTTCCTATTAATTTCAACTTTAATTTCATATTTATATTTAATTTCACATTAATGTCCTATATTAATATCTTGACTATGAACATAAAATGCATAAATGTATATGTGTAAATTAAAATTTCAAACAATAATAAAGTCCATAATTTATGTAAATATATTAAGTGCATGAAACCAATATATTAAGCGCATGAAAAAAAGTCCATCAGAGTACAACCCATGAACTAAAGTCCAACAGAGTACATGACAAACCAAAAATATAGTCCACAAAATAAACAAATATAACCCACAAAATCATGTTTCTAGGTCATGTATTGTCTCTATAATCAGGAGACCTCTTCATTGCATGCAGACTATGTAGATGACCTAAAACACTCTATACAAGAGAAAGATGAAATCATATGTAAGACAATGAAAAAAATTTAATGACAATTTAATTTATAATTCATCAAATTAAAATTAAATTACCGTCATATCTGGGTTTGGATGCTCTACTTCACCTGAAGCAACCTCTACATTCTTTGAATGAATCTACACAAATAAGACAAAAATATTTGAAGTTAGATGCACAAGTCTACAATTAAAAATGATTTAATTGAAATTAATTTATAATTTATCATATTTTAATTGTACCATATCCATAGGTTGTGCACCCTCTTCTGCAAGACATGTTTGTACATTCTCAACTACTAGATGTGTCACCTGCTATAAAAGAAAAATAATTTAAAACATTTATTAGCTCAAATTATATTGATATTCAATTTGGAATTTAAAATTATTTAGTTATATATTCACAATGTATAATTTATAATTGAATTTAAATTATCGTTTGATCTGGAGCCTGCTCTGCATGCCCTCCTAGAGGTGTAACTATGTCTGGGTCAGGGCTGAAAGTCGCACTAACAAAGTCCTACTAGATCAAAGTTAAAGAATGTACATACTTGAATTAGGTAAATATATATATATTCAATTTTGCACATTTTGTGTAGATATTTTTTAAAACAACCTAAAAATCAGAGGCCTCATGAGTAACCGCAAAATCTAATGTTTTCCTGATGCCCATTCTGATTGTGGTATCAACCTAGACATACATGTAGACATGTAACACAGGCTTATAATATTTACAAGTGTACATGCACATTTCATATATAGTGAATTAAAAATTCATAATTGTAACTATACTAATGTAAGTTAAATAATTTACACTATAAATGTACCTGCCCTTGGTCTATGACAGTCAATAGTGGAGGAGTGCTTGACAACCCCTCAGGTGGAATTGATGTGGAAGCCGATTGACTCGCCTAAACCAAGATAAATATTTCAAACATATATGTTATTCAATTATAAATTTAAAACTCAAGTTAAAAATAATTTCATTTATAATTTAAAAAATTGAAATCAAAATACCCCATAAGGGTTGCTAATTAGGACTGGTGTTGATGTATGTAGTCATGGAACAAATGATTGCCCCATAATTACTATCATTTGGACACCAAACAGTTTGATTGTTAAAATGTATTGCAAACATTACGATATATACATTCATCAAAATTCTTATAAAATGAACGTGTGGATGCATATTTATACGTGTGTACTAGTGTCCTCGGGATGTTCCCCTCTTGTAAGAAAATCTACAAATGAACTGATGTGACCAAATGAACCACCACAATCTCCACATCCACCCGAACTAGGCGTGGCCTGATCAGGTCCATAACATACTTGATGGAAACTGGTACATACATGTGGGACGGGCCTCGACACTCCTAGAGTGGTACTTAGACTAGCTCCATAGAACACTCCTCCATCATCATCATCTCTATGCTCTCCACCCACTATCACAGAAGCATGTTGATCAAGGTCTCCTATGAGTGTACTAAGGGAACCTAATGTCAAGACCATAGATCGATGATGCATAGTTGTAGGAATGGGAGGACCAGGAGCAAAAACAAGGGGTTGTGCATGCATAGGGAGCTAGGGATCAACCCTTGAACTTAACCTCTATTGTGGCATATCGCCACCAACACCCTGAAATGATTTAAAATCAAAATAATTGGGATTTTTTCCCATAACAAACTCTACATATAATTTCCTCAAAAAATACAATGGGAACTCCAAATTAGCTTTTGGGGGACTATCAAAAACCATATACCATCAATCCCAAAAATGTGCACTCATCTGTGGATGTATGCACCACCTCATGGATATTCTAGATTTGTTCGCAGGAACGGGCTGTCGAGTAACGGGGTCAAGAAAGTAGGGGGCTAGGTGGGCTTTCATTATTTTAAGGTATAATATTTCTTTATAAGAGAGACCATAAGTATAAAATTGTCTCATTTGTTCTCTATCTCATCTATGCTTATCTAGATCAGAATCAATGGTCCTAATGGCATCCACAATGTTTTGCATTGCAGATGCAAAACGTATTAACATGGGGTGGAATCAATGCTTGACTCTACATAGCATTGATTTGATTATGTATTTATGCAACCTAATCATTTATGCGTGCTCATAAGCGAGCTTCATCGGATGCAATAGGTTGTGGAGGGGGAGGTGGTGGGGGGAGGTGGAGGTGGACGGGGAGGTGGAGGATTGATGATATCATCAATATTAAATTCATCCATGATATGAGATATAAGTGTGCACTTGCATTAAATTATACTAAATTAACATACAAACTTAAAAAATTACAAGAAATAGTTAAATTTTAAACACACATGCAAATTTGTTTAAATATGATACATGCATACATATATTAAGATCATGCATAAAATTGAAACACAGATATACATTGATTGAACTTGATCAAGTAAGCTATGTACATACACTTAAAATAAAAAAAAACCATGCATAATTTGCATGCATACATCATTAAAGTAAACTACGTACATACATACAAATTTCAAAATTTAACAACTATATGTGCAATTTTAATACATGTATACATAGTAAACAATAAACTTGAAACATTCACAAAAAGCTCATTTTATGTCTAACGCATATATATATATATCCATCTAGAACCATCCACCTAAAAATATCCATCTATAACCAAAATCATAAATTCACATCACACAAAATATCCATCGTTCACCAAATTCATAAATTCATAACTATTTAAGAGATCATTGTCTTAATTTAAAAACTATTGTGGCTCTCTACTACATCTCTTCATTTATTTGTGTTTTCCTTTTCAGAATCAGAAGTTCTCCTCTCCTCTAGCCATTTTCAATGCTCAAAATGTAAGATAAATGTTTAGGATTTATACCCTTAAACCATTCAATATAAATGGCCTAATTGAATACATATGATAAAATAAAATTTTAAGCCTCATTTATATCTAGGGCATGTTACTTGAATGAAAATACAATTAACTATTAATATAAGACAATTTATGAATTTTATAGGGTTTACGGTTTAGATTTTAACATAGATCCCATTAAGCCATCCTATCACCCTAAACTGTAAATTAATCAACCTAGATCATGATTTATCTCATTCCTATTTTAATCTTGCATGATCTAATTATTGTTAAATTTGGTTTATGAAACTTAGGGTGAAGTTTTGTTGTCCCTTGGAATATAATGAACTTGCAAGTTAGTGAAGAACATTTTCTTGTGGAAGAGTTGATTGAGATAGGTCTTGTTTCAACTGACTAACCTAGATCATGAAATATCATTCATATTATAATCTTGCACAATCTTGTTATTGTTAAATTTGGTTTCCTTGGGCAACTTCACCAAATTTTAAGAAATTATTTGATCCCATTAAGAAATGTCATATTAGGACCCCTTAAGACATCGATTTACAATTTAGGGTGATAGGATGGCTTAAGGGGATCTATGTCTAGTGAGGTCCTAGGACAAAATAACATGGCTTAAGGGAATCAAATTTGGTGGAGTTGCCTAAGGCAACCAAATTTTATTTTAAGGTCCTAAGACAAAATGAATTCTTTAGTGAAGAACATTTTCTTATGGAACAGTTGATTGAGATAGGTCTTGTTTCAACTGACCAACCTAGATCATTAAATATCATTCATATTATAATCTTGCACAATCTTGTTATTGTTAAATTTGGTTGCCTTGGGAAACTTCACCAAATTTTAAGAAATTATTTGAGCCCATTAAGAAATGTCATATGAGGACCCCTTAAGACATTGATTTACGATTTAGGGTGATAGGATGGCTTAAGGGGCTCTGATGAGGGTGCAACCCGAGACATAGAAAATCACATAGAAAAACTAACAAATCTTATTATTTTCAAAGTATGAAATTCTTACATGGAGAGGATCTCCAATCCTCGAGTTCTGCAATACATGCAAATTATAGAAATTCCCCTATTCGTAACATGTGATATTCTTTCCCAAAAACTACCCACAAAAGTCAGAAACTACCCCATAAATAGCCCCATTCTCCGTTTGGAGCCAAAAACAACATTCTAATTATGCACAAACTTCTGGAAGCCGTAACTCAAGATCTAACCATCGGATCTTCAATGATAATACCTTTTCGGAAAGGTCTTCCGAAAATGAAGTGCTGGAAAGTGGGGCCTAAAAGCTAACCACTTTCGTTTTTTGCCAATTTTCAGGCCCATCCGGATCCTTTAAGTCCCTCAAAATTAGCTCCAAATATTTTGTAGGGCAAAAAGTAGAAACTGAAACTTGAGTAACTTTTGAACCAGGAATGATCTTCGCCTGATTCTTTCACCAGAGTGTTTATTATTATATCTCGATGCTTCCCTTAAATTTTTGTCTCCTCCCGCCTTCAAATTCATACCTGCTAAAAATAGCAGTTGAGGAGAAAAAGCAAAAAAGTAGTTCTGAAAGTTGTGAATTCTTCTTTGACAAAAAGGGTATCCAGAAATATAAAAACATCTACAAAAATATAAATGAAAGTAAATATATTTTTGGGTGATGTAGGATTGCCCTTACACCACTAGATGCTCCTGCATCAGACACCCAGGGTAATTTGAAAAGTGACCCCGTCACTTCTCAGGTGGTTGAGGAAAACCCAAATGGTCAACCTCTACCTTAGACAACCAGGATGAATCTTCCACAGGCCTTCCTCTCCACTTCACCAAATATTCTTCATACTGTCTGTTTCTGGTACTCCTTCCCACACAGCTATCCAAGATTTCTTTGATCTCCTCCTTTTCTGAAGTAGGTGCTCAAATACCACACTATTCCATTGCTGGTACTTCCTCTGCACCACTCTCATGATATTCTATCAAATTTGCAATGTTGAATATAGGGGAAATGTTGAATCCATCCGGCAACTCTACCTCATATGCGTTCCCTGAATCATGCCTCTTCAAAATTTTACAAGGACTGAACTGCATCATCTTAAGTTTGTTATAGGTTCCTACTGGAAACCTTTCTTTCCTCAAGTGGACCATCAATTCATCACCAATCTGAAACTCCTTATACCTCCTCTTTTGATCTGTCTTAGCCTTATATTGCATATTCATCTTGTTAATGTGTTCTTTTACCTTCTCATGCATATTCTTGATGTGTTCTACAAAGTCTTCAGCTTCAACACTTGTCTTCTTCTCTTGGTCCATCTTTCTCAATTCTGGAGCAGTCCTAGGACTACTTCCATACACAATCTAGAACGGTGATCTACCAGTGCTTCTATTGACAGAATTGTTGTAAGCAAATTCTACCTGGGGTAAGATCAAATCCCATCCCTTTGGTTTATCTCCTACCAAGCATCTCAGTAGGTTACCCAAACTCCTATTCACAACTTTAGTCTACCCATCAGTCTGGGGATGGTGTGCAGAACTAAACTTCAACTTTGTTTTCAACTTCTTCCACAAGGTCCTCCAAAATTATCCAACAAATTTTGTGTCACAATATGAGACTATACTCTTTGGCAAACCATGTAGCCTCACCACCTCTCTGAAGAACAAGTCAGCAATGTGGACTGCATTATGGATCTTCTGGCATGGGATGAAATGTGCCATCTTCGAAAACCTATCAACTACCACAAATACTGAATCATTCCCTCTTTGTGTCCTTGGCAAACCAAGAACAAAGTCCATACTTATATCCTCCCACGGCCTCTTTGGTACAGGTAATGGCTGATACAACCCTATATTCTGACTCACTCCTTTAGCCATTTGACATACCTTGAAACTCTGCACAAACTTCTTCACATCTTGTGACAACTGAGGCCAATAATAATGCTCACTGATAATGGAAATGGTCTTATCTCAACCAAAATGTCCTACCATTCCTCCACTGTGTTTCTCTTTTATCAGGTTCTCCCTCATGGAACTCCTCAGAATACACAATTGACTTCCCTTAAACAACATGCCTTCTTGAATTATGAAATCCAGCCACTTTGTCCTATCAACTGTAACAGGTTCCTTGCAAGTTTTCCAAGCCTCTACAAAATCAGGATCATTCGGATACAATGTCTTGAGTTCACTAAACCCAACCACCTCAATCTACATTTCTATCAACAATGTATGCCTCCTACTTAAGGCATCTGCAACCCTATTTGACTTTCCACTCCTATGTTTTAAAACAAATGTATAACTTTGCAAAAATTTTACCCATTTCATATGCCTCTGATTTAATTTTCCCTGACTACTTAGGTACTGCAATGCTTGATGATCAGTATACATAAAAAATTCCTTTGGCAACAAATAATGCCTCCATTTCTTTAATGCTTGAACTATTGCATAAAATTCCTGATCATATACAAAGTACTTTCTCTTTGCATCATTTAACTTTTCACTGAAATAGGCAATGGGCTTACCTTCCTAGCTTAACACTACTCCAATGGCATAGCCACTAGCATCACAATCCACCTGAAACACCTTATTGAAATCTAGGAGAGCCAAAATAGGTTGTTATGTCACCTTCTGCTTCAATAGATCAAAACTCCTTGCTGCTCTAGTGCCCCACTTGAACTCTTTTCTATCCGCTCTCATTGTTTCAGTTAGGGGTGCAAAAATACTACTAAAATTTCTAATAAACTTTATGTAAAAACTGGCCAAACCATGGAATGATCTCACCTCAGTAGCAGTTCTTGGGGTAGGCCATTCCCGAATAGCCTTCACCTTCTCTGGGTCCATCTTGAGACCTTTTGTCAAGACAACAAACCCCAAGTACACTAACTCCTTCACAAAACTACACTTCTTCAGATTAATCAGCAATTTCTCTTCTCTTAACTTCTCAAAGACTCTACCAATATGCATTATATGCTCATCCAGTGACTTACTGAATATCAAAATATCATCTAAATACACAATAACAAAGCTTCCTAGGAACTCTTTTAGTACCTTATTCATGAGCTGCATGAATGTACTCGGTGCATTGGTTATCCCAAAAGGCATGACTAACCACTTGTACAGGCCCTCTTTGGTCTTGAAGGCGGTCTTCCATTCATCTCCCTCTCAAATCCGGATTTGGTGATATCCACTCTTTAGATCAATCTTTGTGAAGTACTAAGCTCCACTCAAACAGTCCATCAAGTCATCCATCCTTGGCAGGGGAAATCTATACTTGATTGTTATCTTGTTTATGGCCCGAGAGTCTTTACACATCCTCCACTCCCCATCCTTCTTTGGTGCTAGTACTGCAGGTACTGCACATGGACTCAAACTCTCTCGAATCAAACCCTTTCTCAACAACTCCTCAACTTGTCTGTTCAACTCCTCATTTTCTGTAGGAGTCATTCTATGAGCTGCCTTATTCGGCAAACTGGCTCCTGGGATCAAGTCAATCTGATGATTGATCTTCCTCATTGGTGGTAAACCCTCAGGTACATTATCAGAAACAATATCCTAAAACTCATTCAATAACCCAGAAACTTCTACTGGAACCTTCTCACTACCCTCCTTATCCATTTTAGGAATCAATGCATAACACACACGCTCATGTTTCATGCCTTCTAAAAATTTCCTTCCATCAACATAACAAATTCTAGCACTACTGCATACCTTTTCTTCGGCCTTCTTCAGGGGTTTCAACTTATGGCGGACTCCATCCTTCATCAAGGAATAAGTGTTTGCATGGCCATCATGTACAACTCGCCTGTCAAACTGCCACAGCCTCCCCAGCAACATGTGACATGCATCCATGGGGATGATATCACAGAGTACCTCATCACAATAGCTTCTGATCTTTAACTTCACTAGGCACTGCTCATTGACTAGAACTTTGTGGTCTTTCTGCAACCAGGCAATCCGATATGGATGTGGATGCCTTTCCCTCTTCAGCTTCAACTTTGTAACCATTTCTTCTGACACTAGATTATCAGTGCTCCTACCATCAATAATGACATCACAACATTTGTCTTCACACTTGCACCTTGTGTGAAATAGATTCTTCCTCTGTTCTGGCTCCTTCTCTTCAGTCACCAGGGCTCTTCTAACCACTAGGGCTTCTCCCCTTCTAGCATCATCTGAATGCTCAGATTGAGCCTCCTCATCTACATGTGCAACCCTTGCATGACCTTTTGGCCTTTTGTTTGTCCTTCCTTGGTATTGTGGACATTCATAGGCTTGATGTCCTTCTTCACCACATTGGAAATAAGTTCCTCTAAAACCACCCCTTCCGGGTCCTTGCCCAAATCTTCCTCGTCCTCTACCTCTTTGATCACCACCATTTTGATCATGTGGCTGATAGAAGTTATCATTCCTCTGGCTTCGACTGGTACCCACATCTTCATTTTTCTTCTCATTTTCATTTCGGCTTCCAAAAGATCTTCCACTTTGACCTCCTCATCCTTTTTGCTTACTATCAAATCTTTTGTTCAACTTCTCTTCAACTCTCAGCAAAAATTGGTAAGCATCCTCAATGGTGGCCATTCTGACCAGGCTTAACTCCTCTTGAATGCTTGGCCGTAACCCATTAAGATAACGGGCTACCTTCTCCTTGTTGGCCTCTACATGTCCCGTTCTGATGATCATCTTGTGAAAATCTTCTGTGTATTCTTTCACAGATCTACTTCCTTGCTTCAACCCTTGCAATTTCTTCAATAGATCTAACTCATAGTCCATTGGCATGAACTGCTTCTTAAGTTTCTCCATCATGCGATCCCATCTGGTGATCTTTCCCTTTTCTCTCTTATTTCTTTCTAGTTGGACCTCTTTCCACCAGATACTGGCGTGGCCCTTCAGCTTTTTTTTTACAAACTTAACCCGATCTAGGTCCTCTACTTCTTCATACTCGAAATACTCTTCCAACTCGTTGATCCAATCAATCAACTCTTCTAGGTTCAGACTATCGGAAAAAAATGGGAACTTCTACTCTAGGTCTTTTTCCAATCTCTGAAATGGTCCTTATCAACCACATTTGATCTTGATCAATAGCTTCTTCTTCCTCTTCTACATCTGAATCTTCTACCTCTTCTTCATCCTCACTTTCTTCTCCCCTTCTCGGGTTTACCCCTCTTCTTAACTCTCTTTGTAATGCATTAATTTGTCTCTGGAGGGCTCTGAAACCCTCGGCCGCTAATGGATCTCTTCCACCAACATTTCTGGCACCTCTGACACCACCTCACCTACCATGCGCCAGTCTTGGAGGCATCTTGAATATCTTGAACCCACAACCATAGTCCTGATGCGAACTGCCTCATGATCGGCAATCTATCCACATGCTCAAGAAAACCTGCTCTGATACCACTTGATGAGGGTGCAACCCGAGACACACAAAATCACACAGAAAAACTAACAAATCTTATTATTTTCAAAGTATGAAATTCTTACATGCAGAGGATCTCCAATCCTTGAGTTCTGCAATACATGCAAATTACAGAAAAGAAATTACAGAAATTCCCCTATTCGTAACATGCGATCTTCTTTCCCAAAAACTTCCCACAAAAGTTAGAAACTACCCCATAAATAGCCCCATTCTCCATTTGGAGCCAAATACAGCATTCTAATTATGCACAAACTTCCGGAAGCCCTAACTCAAGATCTAACCGTCAGATCTTCAATGATAATACCTTTTCGGAAAGGTCTTGCGAAAATAAAATGCTAAAAAGTGGGGCCTAAAGGCTAACCACTTTCGTTTTCCGCCAATTTTCGGGCCCATCCGGAGCCTTTAAGTCCCTCAAAATTAGCTCCGAAGATTTTGTAGGGCAAAAAGCAGAAACTGAAACTTGAATAACTTTTGAACCGGGAATGATCTTCGCTTGATTCTTTCACCAGAGTGTTTATTATTATATCCCGAAGCTTCCCTTAAATTTTTGTCCCCTCACGCCTTCAAATTCGTACCTGCTAAAAATAGCAATTGAGCAGAAAAAGAAGAAAAGCAATTCTGAAAGTTGTGAATTCTTCTTTGAGAAAAAGGGTATCCAGAAATGCAAAAATATCTACAAAAATCTAAATGAAAGTAAATATATTTTTGGGTGATGTAGGATTTCCCTTACACCACTGGATGCTCCTGCATCAGGATCTATGTCTAGTGAGTTCCTAGGAAAAAATAACATGGCTTAAGGGAATCAAATTTGATTTTAAGGTCCTAAGACAAAATGAATGCTTTAGTGAAGAACATTTTATTGTGGAACAATTGATTGAGATAGGTCTTGTTTCAAATATCATTCATATTATAATCTTGCACAATCTTATTATTGTTAAATTTTGTTTCCTTGGGCAACTTCACTAAATTTTAAAAACTTCTTTCATCCCATTAAAAAATGTTTATTATTAGGACCCCTTAACACATTGATTTACGATTTAGGGTGATAGGATGGCTTAAGGAGATCTATGTCTAGTGAGGTCTTAGGACAAAATGACATGCTTCAAGTGAATAAAATTTGGTGAAAAAATGTTGTCTTTAGCCTATTTAGGGTTTAGAGTTTAGAGTTTAGGGTTTACGGTAATATGATGGCTTAAGGGGATCTTTGTAGTAAGGTTCTACGACAAAATGACATGGCTTAAGGGAATCAAATTTGGTGGAGTTGCCTAAGGCAACCAAATTTGATTATAAAGTCCTAAGACAAAATGGATGCTTTAGTGTTGAGGGTTTAGATTTCAGAGTTCAGGGCTTAGGGTTTAACGAAGTTAGGGTGAAGTTTGGGTGGCCCTTGGAATAATGGACTTGCAAGTTAGTGCCTAGTTTATGAATATTTTTTTATTTTATGAATAGATTGACTATTTCCATAATAGAAACATATAATTATGTGTGATTAAGATTGAGTTTGATGTATATTTTAACTGGATGTTTTTTTAATTGAATATAAGATTATTTTATTTAATATTTTTTTCATTAATATTGAACTCACTTAAATGAATTTTATGATATAAAACATGTATAATATAAAATTAGTTAATGTTGAATTGAAAGTATTTTATTATATATTGTTTGTAATTGAAAGAACCTAAAATAACTTAGAAAACAAAAATATTTAAATTATTTAGTGTCTAGGTAACTAGTTCAAAAATTTAAATCCTAGACCAATACTCTAAGTACATATATATGGTAAATCCTAAACCATGGATTTAATCATTAAAATTTTAAAATTTAAATTCAAAACTTTCCATCCCTTACCCATTTAATAATACATTATGAGCCAACTAGACTTGCTTAGTATTTAAAGGAATTCAATTGTCTTTATTTTATCATTTAAATTTTTGAAAGTACTATATGATAGGAACACTTCAATGGGAGGACCTAAATTTAATCTAATTATGCATCACCATTTCCATGTTTGAATACTATTCTCCTCAATCATTTCCATAATCATGAACTTGATCTTATCATGAGGGCTAACCTATGAGAACATGACAATTGAGATCCAACACTTAGTGCCCCTAGGTGTTTTTAAATGCCACTACTTAATAACTTAAATCTTCATTTCTAATAGAAACTAATTTCTATGTGTCAAGTAACCCTCTCATTTAATTTCACAAAAAAAATATTATGCATATGTCCTAAACTCTATTCTTTAAATTAATTCTTACCATTATTTTTCTTCAAAATAGATTATAACTTAAATCTTAATTTCTAATAATTAATTGTTCAAAATCCTCATTTTTTCTCTAATAGAATAGACATCTATATTTTTTAAAGAGAGTTGATTTATTTACCATCCCTAATTTAATTTACATTTCATCAAAATACCACATTTCTTCTTAAGTAGTTCAACTTCAATTCAAGAACCCTAGATCCCTAGATGAAGCTAGATTTTGAATTTAATCCTCACTTAAGGTTTTGAATAGACCCTAGATGAAGCTAGATTTAGAATTTAGCTTGTGTTTTAATTTTTGTTTTATTTTTATTTCATCTTTTTAATAGACTAATTATTTGACCTAAAATTAATTATCAAAATTCATATAAAAGATAGTTCTAAATGAAAATTCATATAGCAATAATGTACTCATTTCACAAAAAATGGAAAGTTTTTCTAATCTAATTATAATTTAACATTGAAACTAAAATTTAACATATCATTTTATCCATACAATGCAAATCAAATTTAAAACATTTAAGCAATTTGCAAAAGAATTTTCTTGAGCTCGAATATTAGGTTTTCAAAATCAAAATGATTTGTTTGATTTCAATTTAAGGTTTTAGCAATTTTTATTGTTTCAATTCAATTCAGGGTTTCAATTTCGAAGCAATTAGGGTTTTTAATACAATTTTTTAGTTTCAATTCAAACTAGAGTTTTGAAATTCTTTTTTTTTTGCTTTGATTTGAATTTGAGATTTCAAAAAGCTTAATTAGGGTTTCTAAATGCAAATTTTCAATTTATTTCAATTTCTAGGGTTCTGAAATGCAATTTTTTTTGTTCTGTTTCAATTAGGGTTTTGAAATTCATTTTTTTTTGTTTCATCAAACAATTCAAGTTTCAAAAGTTAAATTTTGTTTCTAAAATACAATTCAAGTTTTATTTTTTTGTTTCTATTGAAAATCTTCACAATTTGATGTATTTTTTTAATCTATTTCTAAAATTTCTTATTTCAAAAATAACACGAAATAAAATGCTTAAAATGGAAATAAAAATTGAAATAAACATGCTAGAAACAGTAAATTTATCAACAATTTCAATTTCGAATGTAAAAATGCAAAAAAAAGAGGAAGAGTACGGGTACCTGGAGGTCTTCTAGTAGTCAATGTCGCTCTCAAACCAGGATCCCATGCACGTAGGCGAAGATGAAGATTTCTTCATTTAAAAAAAGAAAAATTCTTACGAAACGGGATCCCAGTTTGTTAAAAATGGGATCCCAATTTTTACAAATCGGGATCATGTTCTTTACAAACCAGGATCTCGTTTCCTCTTTGCCGGTTCAGGACCCTCTAGCAAATGGGATCCCATTTTTGATTCAGGCTCGAGATCCTGAACCAAAATGGGATCTCAATTTTGCTTAGCCGATTTCATTTTTTCGGCTAAGGAAAAAACTTCCACATTTCGTGAACCCAACTTTATGAATTTACCCCCACACCCACTATCGAAGATGGTTATTCTTCTGATCATGGGATAATGTGAGTGCAAACTATAATGTCCTTAGTGTTGATCCTGCTTCTAAGGAAGATGATTATGCTTCTACTAAGGAGGACAATGCTGACAGTCCTATTAAGAAGGATGATGACGATCTCATAGAGGAGTATGTTCCACCTTGTTGGAATAATACTCTTTGTGTAGATCCCCCCTTTTCTCATGATTTGAAAACACATTATGGCCCTGGCTATAATCTCATCTCTAAGTATGGCTATGAGTGTAAAGGTTATGGGTGTAATGAATAGGGCATATAGGTCCCTATAGAATTTATGCCTCATAAGTGTAACTTTGGGCTTGATTTCTCAAATAAATAATCTAAGAAGAAACCACAATTGAATGTCGAAACGATGTCCACTCAACCTAGTTCTCATAGATTGGTCCATCCTCCTCTATCTTTTGTCTTCATATCTTCTTCTTGTGGGAAGTCAATTCTTTCTCCAGAAGAGAAAGAGTTGCTTCCTGCTCCCCATCCTTTATCTGAGAAAGAGCATATTTTGTTGTAGCTTCTTAAAGCCCACTTAATTAATCTTCCTCCTCCTACAAGCAATAAATCACATAAACATTCTTTATGTGCATACCATCAAGTGCCTAGCCATTCCACTAGTGAATGTAAGGCCTTCAAGGAAAAAAAACAACTTCATGGTTTGGGTGCTTGTTGATGCACCTACCTTTTCCTTGCATGAAAAGTGATATCGAGGTTTACCTCTATCCTGCATGTTCTAAATATCTTGCATGGTTCTTCTCCCCTGTACATTGGGGGAAGTGATTACTTGTTTTGGAGATGTGTGTCCTTCTTAAGGACCCTCTCTCTCTCACTCCTCTCTATGTATTTCAAATAAAGCATCCCTTAAGTGGACCCTCTTCCTTTTGAAGGGTTCCCAAGGGATCGCTTTGAATTTTTTTATCTCAAATAAATTCTATGGAATCTAGCTTGGGTGTAGCCTGACTAGACTTACTTCCTATCTTTCTGTCTAGCTTGGGGGCAGCCCGACTAGACCGTTCTTCCTTCTTTGCATCTAGCTTGGGGGCAGCCTAACTAGAATTTACTTTTCAAATAGTGCATCCCTTGAGTGGACCCTCCTTCCTTTTGAAGGGTTCCTGAGGGACTCGTTTGAAATTCTTGCAACTTAGCGATGGTCTACATGATTGTTCGTTCACTAGCCTATGTGGGTAAACATGTTGCCATGCCTGACTCTATGGATTCCCCTTTGCTTGGTCTCCTTCAGGTGAGAATTCTTTGAGGATACCTTCCTTGCAGGTTTACGGGTCTATAAAGAGATTTCTTGGTTTCCTTCATGTGAGAGTTCTTGGAGGATACCTTCCTTACATTTTTACAGGTCTCTAAGGCACTTTCTTGGTTTCTTTCATGTGAGAGTTCTTGGAGGATACCTTCCTTGCAGGTCTACGGGTCTATAAGGCACTTTCTTGGTTTCCTTCATGTGAGAGTTCTTGGAGGATACCTTCCTTGTAGGTTTGTAGGTCTGTGAGGCACTTTCTTGGTTTCCTTCATGTGAGAGTTCTTGGAGGATGCCTTCCTTGCAAATATGTAGGTCTGTAAGGTGCTTTATTTCTTTAGCTTCATAGTTCTATGGAATCATGAAGTCCTTTGATCATCCCGCACTTTCGGGTTCACCAGATCATGTTCTGCTTCCTCGACAGTTCAAGTATACATCTCTAACCCTATGTCTACTTTTAATCTACTTTACCAAAGCACTCATCAGTATTCATGCTCGCTAAAGTGGGGGAAAAATGTATCAACATGAATTGCACCCCTAATGCAAATTCCCTTTTTCCCCTTCACACTTTAGAAAACCAATCTCAAAGGCAAAATTCCACCCAAGCCCACTACCTTCATTCCACTCGGCACTTATTTTGAGTGTCAATAGATGCATTTCTATCTAGGATGCCTGCACGACACATAGAAATCCATGTGGTCCGCTAACTTCCTTGAAAAATTCCCATGTTTGAAGCCTACAAAGGCATTACCATTCCCATTGGGAGTCGATTTGTAATTCCCTCTTCGGCCAAACGACCCAAATATGGCTGTTTTCTTCCCTTTTTCCTTCATATTCACTCATTCTCATTCCATTTCATGGTTGGATCTCTCCACATCCTCTCTTCGAAATTTTCAATCCCTTCACAAGCTCCAAGGAACTTCTTCACTCAATTACTCTCAAGCAACACTTTACACTTTACAACAACAATATCAACACTCCATCACATCAATAGAGGAAGTGTGGAACAAAACACCATGGCAGTAGAGCCTTGAGTTCCTCTCATTTTCACCTCCACAAGCCTTGAGAACTTTCCACCGAGGTGGTAAGATTTCAATCCTCTCCTCTATTACTTGGTTGAGTAGCATAACATTGTTTTGTAGTGCTTTCATGTTTACTTAATTTCCTACTTTTCTATCTACTTCTTGGTTGTCTGTGGAGATGGAAACACCAAAATGGGAGTTTAACTGAAGCAAACCCCTATACAGCCCCAACACTTTCTCTCTCTCTCTCTCTCTCTCTCTCTCTCTCTTATTTGCAAGTATTGGAGACATTCACGCGCTGGAGGATTCATCAATCACATGGTCATAAGAATTTCCTTTCCCTTCTTCTCCTTGTCCTTATCTACTTTATTTCTATTTCAACTTTATCGCTCTTTGTCATTTCCTTACAATCTGGTGGTTCTCAGTAATTAGATTGCTAGTAGTCACTTACCTATTTTATGAGGTAAACCTGCTTTTTGTTCCATACAAGACACCAATGCACCTTGGAGACACTAGCATACCCTGCTATCATCTGCATTCTATGCTGACGTCCTTTGACCGAGAGCTTGTCGGTTTGTCTAGAGAATCTCTGTGACTTTCTCTTTCTAGTTCTAGAACTCTCTTCACTATCCTTTGAGGTAGTTTATGTAAGTTCACCCTGTGAGGGTCTCTGAGTGAAGAGACCTCATGAGTAGTGAATTCTCCTTCTCTCACAGATACATGTGGATTTATTTAATACATGAAAAATCTGAGGTTTTTACTAAGTTTAGGGAATTTAAAGCCTTAGTTGAGGGGAAAAATATTATAAGATAAGGGTTTTGAGATCTAGCAATCGAGGTGAATAATGTTCTATGGAATTTGATGAGTTATGTAAGAATGCATGTATTGTTCAACAAAAGGCTAGTCCTTATACACCTTAACAAAATGGGGTAACTAAAAGAATGAACCGAGCCTTGATGGAAAGAGCTTAGAGCATGTTGATTGTTGCTAAGCTTGATAGATGCTTTTGGATAGAAGTTATAAGTACTGCAGATTATTTGGTTAATAGATCTCCTTATTTAGCTCTTGATAAAACTCCTTATCAAGTATGGATAGGTAGAAATCTTTTTGTTTCACATTTAAGGGTCTTTGATTGTGAGGATTTTATTCACAAGCCTCAAGAGAAGCGTTCTAAGTTTGATCCAAATGCATAAAAATGTATCTTTATTGGTTATGATGAAAATGTAAAAGGATATAAGCTTTGAAATCCACTAACTTGTAAAATAGTTTTCTCTAGATATGTGATTTCCAGGGAGTTTAGAGCATACTTGAGTGAAGAACAACCAAAGTAGAAATATAAGATAAAAAAAATGCACTTTGAGACAAAGATTGAGAAGCAAAAATATTCACATGTGGAAGAACAACTAGATTGATTAGGGGATGATGAAGAAGAAGAGGGTTTAGAGAGTTCAAATGATGTACAAGATGATCATGTAGAAGAATAAGAGCAACAATAACCCCTTACTTCTATAGTGAGAAGATCCACAAGACAACAAAATCCAGTTGACAAGTAGAGCCCAAGCAATTTCCGTTGTGTATTTTCTTTATTGAGTACTAATGATTAACCTAGATCCTACATGGAGGCACTTTTTCCAATAGAGAGTGAGCCTTGGATGTAGGCCATGCATGAGGATGTGATGGATTTGGATAGTTGTGATACATGAGATCTTGTGATTTTTTCCAAAGGAAGGATACTCATTGGTTGCAAGTGGGTATTTAAAAGGAAATTTGGTGCAGATGGTTGGTTAGAATGGTACAAGGCCAAATTGGTGGCCAAGGGCTACTCCTAGAGAGAGGGAGTTGATTTTAGTGAAATTTTCTATCCTGTTGCTAGGTTAACTTCTATTATATTCCTATTAGCTATTGTTGTTGTTTATGATTTTGAAATGGAGCAAATGGATGTTACAAATTGTTTCTTGCATATGGATCTTGATGAAGAAATTTATATGCGATAACCTAATGGCTTTGTTGTGAAAGGAAAATAACACATGGTTTGTAGGTTAAAGAGGTATTTATATGGTTTGAAATAGTCACCTAGGATGTGGTACCAAAATTTTCATTCCTTTGCACTAAAGTTGGATTTTTTGAGAAGTGAAGAGGATCATTGAGTTTAAATTAAGGTTATTGATGATCAGATACTAATCATTTTCTTGTATGTTGATGACATGTTGACTATGGGTAACAACAAGGTGATGATTAGGGAGCTTAAGACTCAACTTTATAGGATATTTGATATGAGGGATTTGGGGGCTATAAAATATATTCTTGGGATGGAGATTAGTAGATATCACCCTCGCAAAAAGGTTTGGTTAAGTCAGATTAAGTATGTTGATACCATTTGGTAGAAGTTTAATACACATGGTTGTAAACTAGTAAATATTCTATTTACGATTAGTACTAGGTTGATTTTATACATGTGTATTAATTTTTGATGTAGATAGGAATTTGAACTCACAAATCCCTCTCTAATTATTCACACAAAATAAAACAAAATAGAGAAATTTCTAACTTAAACCCATAAATTTGTTTGTATAGAGAAAACATTATTTTTCTCCAAAAATTATAGTTTGATTACAAAATTTTTTCAGTCATCAATGGATTGATGAACAAGTAAAACCCTTACATAGATCAAATATGCAAATGAAATATTATTCAAACACAATCTATGCTCAACTATGTGAGCTCCTACAAACTATTCACCTTCTAACACCTCAACTCCACCTGCAACTCATGTAGCTTATCCCCATGTCTTCAAAATTTATTGACTTCACTCATCTTCTAAAATCTTAAATTTTTCTTCATTATGCAGCCTTCATGGCTACCTTGAACACCTACAAAATCTCTCTTCCCTTCTCCTATTCCTCTTCTCTTCACAAGCTGATTTTCAACACTCTAGGCATGCAAAACATTACTTGCTGCTGTAAATTCTTCATAAAAATCAATAAAATCATGAACTAAGTTGTGCTCATTCACCTTAAATGAAATACTAAAGTTATTTATTGGTTTTTTCCAAATATCGCAAGATTTTTCCTCCATTCTAGGCATGCATGAAAATATGGAATTCCAAATGCCACTTGTCACATTAAACTTCTCTAAGCATAAAAATTGAGAAAAATAAATTAATTTTCAATTTATAATATACCAATGGACCCTTTCAACCCTTGAAACATTGAAATTTTCCAATATAATAATTTTAAAATCACATTAAACACCTTTTTTTTCCCTTTGATTTTGAATGGAAGCCAAGTCTTGATAAAATAAATATTCCATCCTTCAAAACTCCACAAGATTCTCTTGAAGCTCCAACCTACACCAAAAATACAAAAAATAAAGAAGAAAAATAATATTTATTTTCCATGATGCGAGATTGTTTGTGAGCCCAGATGCTCTTGCATGAATTTTGATGATGATATTGAAGAGATGTCTAACATTTCTTATGCTAGTGTCATTTGTAGTTTGATCTATGCAATGGTTTTCACTAAACCAAATAGAGCCCAAGTAGTGGGAGTTTTGAGAAGGTCTATGTCTAATCATGGTAGAGATAATTATAATTTTTTTAAGAGGGTATTTAGATATTTGTGTGTTACTTCAGATTACGATTTGGTTTATCATGGTATAGGTGATGTGGATAAGTCATTGGACATATAGTGTTTTGTTGATGCAGATTGGGAAAGCGACTTGGATAGTCGAAGATCAAATAGTGGCTATGTTTTTACTTTATTTGGAGGTGTAGTGAGTTGGATGAGTAAGAGGCAGCCTATAGTTACATTCTCCACCATTGAAGCATAGGATATGGCTGCTACACATGCCTATAAGGATGTGGTATGGTTACATAGACTTGGTAATGGTATTGTTTTTTATTGTAGGACTATGAGGATTGGATGTGACAGTTAAAGTGCCATATGTTTAGCCAAAAATACTATTTATCATGCTTGTACTAAGCATGTTGATGTTTAGTATCACTTTGTGTGAGAGATGGTAGAGAATGGTAAGTTTTTGATTGAGAAGGTTGGCACTTTGTATAATGTTATAGATTCTCTCATGAAGCTAGTGACCATAAATAAGTTCTCTTGGTGTAGGAAGGACATGGGCCTTGATCACTATAATTGATTATATGTTTTATGTGTATCTCATGGATGTAATTACAATGTATAATGTTAGGTGACAGAATGTTAGGATAGGTGACATTATAATTGCTATCCTAATTTTATTTATGTGTCTCCACATTCTTTGGAAAGTGTTCTAGGGGACTTGAGGGAAAAAATATTTATTGTTTATTTTCCTTTGAAAAATTGTAATTACATTCAAAGAGGTGGACCTTTACAGTGGCAGTTACAAAGCATTTTGGGAGGATATTCCTCTTGGTCGTCCAAATTTGTGAGTGGAAACCACTTTTGTGTGCATGGCCTTGCATGTTATTTGCATGTTTTGCATGCTCTTGCATGGTTGGGCATCTAGGTTTGCATGTTTGTTCATTCTCTTGCATGCAACCGTCAAAGTCATCAGAGAGTTCTAGACCACTCAGGTTTGACCAATTCTAATTGGCTATGGGTTAGGCACCCATGTGATGTCCACGTGATAATTTAATATTTTATTCCATGTTTATGGGTTGTCCACTAAGGGGGCATGGGATTTTCCAAGTGGTTTTTCTTGTTTTTTTGGCATACCATTTGTGGTATTCACTCCCACAAACTTCTATATATTGGAGTCTTGAGATGGTGGTTTGTAAGATTTTATTTTGTAGGTTGTCAGAGTGATGAAGTGTTGCCGAATTACAAAGAGGACTTTTGTATTGGTGTACTTCCTTGAAGATTAATACAAACATTTGATCTCTTTGGGTGTGAATTTTTTTCCCACAAATTTTTCTCCATGCATATCTTGTGTCACTTATGTTTGATGACTTTTGGTAAATTATAGATTTTCCTTTCATTTTTACAATTGTGAATCACTTAAAATTTCTATGGTAATCTTGAACATATAATTTGAGATTTGCAACAACTTTAATAGGTTCATATTTATGCAAGTTATACCTTGATTTCCAATATTTTGTATTAGAGCTAATGGTTCTCTTAAGATATGGGTGCCTTTCTTTTCAGTGTTGAAGGTTTTTTGGTTGCAGTGGGAGCTTGCACATTATAGGTTTTGTATACTTTTTAAGAAGATTATAAACCATGGTGTAAACCTCCTATTTAGATATTGATAAGTTCAATGGCACTGGCTATGAGATGTGCAAGTTGAATATTGAGGATCTTCTTGAAGAGAGACATTAGTGGTTGGTAGTTTCTAGTGAAAAGAAACTAGAGTCAGCATCTGATGAAGATTGGAAGAAAATGGACAAGAAGGAAAGAGGAACCATTCAGTTGTGTCTTGCAGATTCTATCCTCTTGAATGTTTTAGAAGAATCTACCACATATAATTTGTGGAAGAGGATAGGTGATATTTTCCAAACCAAAAGAATAACTAAAAATTTATATCTCCAAAGACATTTTTGTTCTTTCAAAATAAAGGATGGTGATTCTATTGTAGAAAATTTAAATTCTATTAATATGATTATAATTTAGCTTGCATATATATATGTCAAGATAAAAAAGTAAGACAAATGTATTTTTATGCTTTGTTTTTAACCCAAATCTTGGGAAAATATATTTCTTTCCTTAAGTGGTGATGGTGCACAACCAAAGATGGATAGTCTCACTACAAAAGGGATGAGGAGAAAGTCCATAAATGTAGGGTCCCAATATTTCTTGGATGTGTGAGGTAGGTCCAAATAAAAGGGGGGCCTAAAGGGGTCAGAAAGAGAGACAAGTCTAAAGGATGTTCTAAAACCCCCGGGAAGAGCAAAGTAAAGTGTTCGAATGGTTATAGGAGAGGACATATGAAGGAGTGTAGAAACAAGAAAAATAGTTTAGATACTTCCATGGAAAATTCCTTAGAAGATAGTGATTCTGATACTTTGTTTATTTCTACTAACACTAATAGTGATTATGCTTGGCTTATTGATTTAGGTTGCTCTTACCATATAACTCCTCACAAGGAGTTGTTTACTTCATATTTAGTTTATGATGGGGGAGAAGTTTTCCTTGGTTATAACAACATGAAAGAGATTTTTGGTAAGGGAAAGGTAAAGTTGTGTTTTAGTGATGGAAGGGTTAAAACCCTTGATCATGTTTTACATATTACAAGACTTACAAGAAATTTACTTTCAATATCCAAGTTGAATGATTTTGGAGTACATGTGACATTTAAAAAATTTGGTTGCAGGTTGGTAAGAGCAAGTTTGGTGATTGATAAGGGATCTTGGATAGGGAATTTTTCTAGGCTTAATGCCTCCACTTTTTGTAACTCTATGAATATAATAGGCACTGAAAATGCATGTATATTGTGGCACCGTAGATTGGGTCACATAAGTGAAAAGGGTCTTAAGACAATTTTGAATAAAAAATTGGTTGATGGTATTTTTGGTTATTCTATTGGTAAAATTGATTTTTGTGATCATTGTGTATTTTGTAAACAAAATAGATCATCATTTCATAATGAGTCAAAAAAATCTAAGAGATTATTAGAGATCATTCATTCAAATGTGTTTTGAGTAGTGGCTATTGAATCTTTTGTAAAATCTTGTTACGATGTTACTTTCATTGATGATGTGTCAAGATACAACTAAATTTATTTTATGCATGCAATATATGACGTTTTCACTAAGTTTATGAAATTTAAAGAATTAGTTGAGAATAAAATAGATTATAAGATAAGAATTTTGAGATCTAAAAATGGGGGTGAATATTGTTCTAGAGAATTTTATTTTTATAAGCATGTAGGTATTGTTCAAAAAAAGACTACTCCTTATACACTTCAACAAAATGGGGTAGCAAAAATAATGATTTGAACCTTTATGGAAAGAGCTAGGTGCATTTTGAGTGGTGCTAATCTTGATAGATTATTTTGGGTAGAAGTTGAAATTACTGAATGCTATTTGGTTAATAGACCCCTTTGTTCAACACTTGTTGATAAAATTCCTTATGAAGTGTGGGTAGCTAGAAAGCCTTTTGTTCACATTTAAGGGTATTTCCTTGTGAGGATTTTGTTAAAGAACCTCAAGAGAAGAGCTCTAAGTTGGATCCAAAAGCACAAAAATGCATCTTTATTAATTATTTTGAGAATGAAAAAGGAAATAAGCTTGAAAATCCACTAACTTGCAAACTGGTTTTCTCTAGAGATGTGATTTTTAGGGAGTTTAGAGCTTACTCATGTGAGGAACAAAAAGAGGATAAACATAAGACAAAAATAGTGCACTTTGAGAAAAATATTGAGAAGTAGGAAGATGCACATGTGGAAGAAAAACCAAGGGGATTAGAGGATGGAGAAGAAGAAGAGGTTTCAGAGAGTTCAGATGGTGTGGAAAATGAAAATATAGAAGAAGAGAAACACAAAACTCTTACTCATATGGTGAATAGATCCTCAAGACAATGAAATCTAGTTGATAGGTATTGACAATGAACCTACATACTATAGTGATGCTCTTTCTTTAGAAGAGAGTGAGTCTTGGATGAGAGCCATGCATGAGTAGATGATGGCTTTGGATAGTTGTGATACCTAAGATCTTGCAAGTTTATCAAAGGAAGGAATCCCATTGGTTGCAAGTGGGTATTTAAAAAGACATTTGTTTGTTGATGTCAGTTAGAATGGTACAATGCCAGATTGGTGGCCAATGGCTACTCCTAGAGAGAGGGAGTTGATTTTGGTGAAATTTTTTCCTATTGCTAAGTTAACTTCTATTAGATTTCGATTATCTATTATTGTTGCTTATAAATTTGAAATAGAGAAAATGGTTAAAATTTCTTTCTTGCATGGGGATATTGAGGAAGAAATTTATATGCGACAGCCTGAGGGTTTTGTTGTGAAAGGAAAATAACACTTGGTTTGTAGGTTAAATAGATCTTTATATGGTTTCAAACAGTCACCCAAGATGTGGTACCAAAATTTTGATGCCTTTGCATTGAAGTTAGGTTTTGTTAGAAGTGAGGAGGATCTGTGTGTTTAAATTAAGGTTAATGATGATAAGATACTAATCATTGTCTTCTATGTTGATGATATGTTGTTTATGGGTAACAACAAGGTGATGATTAGGGAGATTAAGACTCAAATTTCTGGGAGATTTGATATGAAGGATCTGGGGGTTGCAAAATATATTATTGGGATGGAGATCAATAGAGATCAGGTTCATAAAAATATTTGGTTAAGTTAAAGTAATTATGTTGATACCATTTTGTAGAGGTTTGATATGCATGACTGTAAACCAGTATATATTCCATTTCTAGTTATTACTAAGTTTATTTGAGACGTGTCTTAATTCTAATGATGATTTTGAAGAGATTTCTATTGTTCCTTATGCTAGTGTCATTGGAATGTTGATCTATGGAATGATTTGCAGTAGACCATATATGGCCCAAGTAGTGGGAGTTTTGAGTAGGCTTATGTTTAACCCTAGTAGAGAGCCTTGGAATTTTGTTAAGGGGGTTTTTAGATATTTACATGGTACTTTAGATTACTTTATGGTTTATCATGGTACTGAAGATGTAGATAAGTCATTAGACATATAGGTTTTTGTTGATGCATATGAGGTGGGTGACTTGGACAGTTGAAGGTCCATAAGTGGCTATGTTTTTAATTTGTTTCGATGTGTAGTGCATTGGATGAGTAAGAGGTGGCCTATAGTTGGATTTTCCACCACTAAAGTAGAGTATATGGCTGCTAGACATACCTATAAGGAGGTGTTTTGGTTAAAAATAATGGGTAATGGTATTGGTTTTGATTCAAAGACTATGAGGAGTGGATGTGATAGTCAAATTTACATATGTTTAGCCAAAAATCCTATGTATCATTCTTGTACTAAGCATGTTGATGTTTAGTATCACTTTATGAAAGAAATGGTAGATAATGGTAAGGTTTTGATTGAGAAGGTTGATAGTTTGGATAATGTTTCTAATTCTCTCATGAAGCTACTAACCACAAATAAGTTCTCTTGGTTCAAGAAGGCCATGGGCCTTGATCACTATACTTGATTGTATATTTATTTGTATCTTATGGATGTAATAGCAATGTATAATAAAAAGTGGGAGAATGTTAAGATAGGTGACATTATAATTGTTATCGTAATTTTTTTATGTGTCTCCACGTTCTTTAGAGAGTGTTCTAGGGGACATTAGGGACAAAATATTTATTATTTATTTTTATATGACAAATTTTAATTGCATTCAAAGAGGTGGACCTTTACGATGGTGGTTACAAAGCATTTTGGGAGGATATTCCTCTTGGGTATCCAACTTTTTGAATGGGGACCAAGTTATTGTGCATGTCCTCACATGTTCTTTGCATGTTTTGCATGCTCTTGCATGGTTGGGATCCCAAGGCTTCATGTTGGTGCATGCTATTGAATGCAACCTTCAAAGAGTTATGGAGAACTTGAGTTTGACCAACTTTGATTGGCTAAGGGTTAGGTGACCATGTGAAGGCCATGTGATCATTTAATATTTTATTCCATGTTTATGGCTTGTCAACTAAGGGGGGCATGGGTTTTCCCAAGTGGTTTTTCTTGTTGCTTTGGGATACAATTTTTGGAATTCTCTCCCACAAACTTCTATATATTGGTGCCTTGAGATGGTGGTTTGTAAGATTTTATTTGTAGGTTGTTAGAGTGACGAAGTGATGCTAGATTAGAGAGAGGATTGGTGTATTGGTTTACTTCCTTGAAGATTAATAAAAACATTAGATCTCTTTGGGTGTGGATTCTTTTTACTATAAGATTTTCTCCAAGTATATATTGTGTCACTTGTGTTTGATGACTTGTGGTATTACAATTTTTTTGTTTATTGTTGCAATTGTCAGTCACTTAATCTTTCTATGGTAATCTTGAACACATAATTTTAGATTTAAAACCACTTTAATAAGTTCATATTGTTGCAAGTTATACCTTGATTTCCAACACAAATTGCACTCATAAGTCTGCATTAGGTCATTTAAATCCGAAATTTTTTTTGAAAGTATTGTTTGCATATATTTAGGTATTTTGCATATGGTTAAAAAGTGAAACATGAAACTTCCTTGAAAAAGAATAAAAAGCATCATCATTTTCAAATTTAGCATATTAGACTCAGTTAATTTTTGCATCTTAGATTTAGAAATTGCATTTAAAATTGTCATTTATTGCTCAAACATTTTCAACATTTTTGCATACATGCATTTTGAATTACATTATCATAAATTGAGTAGATTTTGGAAAAATACACACTATCTGACTAGTTTGCACACAAACTTAAGATTCTTAAACAATATAGTACATAGTGAAATTTTGAATTTTGAAAAAACCTAAGTAGGACATAGGCACCCTAGGAACCTTTTTCAAGGTATTTTGAGCTAAATTTTCTTGTGTGAATTCCTATGTTTGTACACTATTTAGATATAGTTTCTATTTTGCAATTTTGTTTTCAGATTTTCTGATTTTGATCATTTTATCCATAAGGAAAATAGAAACATGTTTCCTTTCCAAAGATGTGGTTTTGATATGGTAAACTATGGCTTGTGTAAAAATAATTACCATACTTATGAGTAAAATATAGGGAAACTAAATGAGGTCATTAACAAGCATGCTAGTCATTCTCCCAATATCTCTCCTACTCATGAGAGTATCTTGGCACAAGATAATGAAATCATTAATAAATTTATTAATATAATTTTTCCTATTCTTCACCCATCTCCCAACATCTCCCCTACTTGTGAGGATGTTTTGGTGCAAGAGGATGCAATCATGACAATCATAGTTGTTCTTCTCTTGAAACCTCTACAACTTGTGAAGAGGGTATCTTGGTATTAGAGGATCCAGCCAATGAGCATCATGAGAATATTATTTGTTTCTCTCCCAAACCTCTCCTACTTGGGAATAATTTATGGCACAAGAGGATGAAATCATTGAAAAATTTATTAATATCACTTTTCCTAGTCTTCATTTATCTCTTGATATCTCACCCACTTGTGAGAATGTTTTGGTGAAAGGGATGCAATCATAAACAATCATGACAACCATAATTGTCCTTCTCCCAATACCTCCCCTGCTTGTGATGAAGGTATCTTTGTGTTAGAAGATCCAATAATTGAGAATCATGAGAATCTTGTTTGTCCCTCTCCCGATGCTTTCCCCACTTGGGAAGATATTTTGGCACAAGAAGATGACATCATTGATATATTTCTTTCAAAATATAGTAATATGGTTTACTTAGATGAAGATGCTAAGGTTAAAATATAACTCCCCTCGATAGAATATTATCAACAAGATGTTAAATTCATTGAGGTTATGCACACATAATTGACTATTAGATCTCCTTTGACTATGGGACCTCCTAAGTCACCTCTCATTATAGGACCTCTTAAATCTCCAGATTATATCTAAAAAATTGCAAAGAAACTTACTAGTAATCATGTATCACAAAAACCAAGTTATCATACTATAGCTCACACATATAACACTAGAAGGAATAAGAAACCAAAAAAATCTCCATCATCCATCCCATTGTCTCAACTATACCTCCCACCAACACCTAATATCCAACATCATAGTGGTAAATAATTTGATCTTGTTGAGAAACTTCGTAACACTCCTACTAATATCTCCATGTGGGATTTAACTCAAACATCACCTTCTTATCATGGAATACTTCAAAATGATTTACAAAAAGTTGTGATGCCTCCTATTGCACAACAAAATGATGTGGTAGCTTTGATTAATAATATGAATCAACCTAATTTTGACATTCTCTCATCAAAATGAATTACCTCCTTCGGAAACACAAAAGAAAAATGATGCTTTTATGATAATGGTTATTATTGATCATCAAATATTGAGCCTCTCTAATAGTCTTATGGGAAATTCAGTGAGTGGGGGAGCAATATGTGCCTCATTGAATACCTCTAGGATTTTTATAGAAAGTCGACTCTTCTCCGAGTTTGGAAAAAGAGTAGAAAGAAATGTAAGCATAAAAACATAAAAAGTGGCGATGTGCCAATGCTTTTATAAAATTTCAAAACCATAAATTCCTCACTATGAATGACATGATAGACACAAAAAACCACATCCCTTCATTGTTGGGAAGAGAACAAGCAGCAAAGGCTAGATACAAGCACAATGTAGTCATTCAATCCACCCATAAAAAAGTGCGTATTAAGATCCAACCAAACATAGAAGTTCCAAGAATCAATAGAAAAATATTCAAAAGCTACATAAAATCTTCCACTTAATATAGCATAACATGAAGAAATGAAAACCCTACAAAGAAAATAGATAAGTCCAATGATATAATCCAGTTTCTATAGATTATAAATTTATCATGCACATAGACAACATGGAAATCAGATAATCAAACTATTTTGAATAAGAAAGACACGGTGTTCTATTCTAGATGAAGATATAAAAAAGTAAATATTGATAGAGGCCATATCATGCACAATTTCAAGTATTTCTCCTGAATAACTTGTACTTAAAATATTAAATGAACTTAAAATAGAGATCAGATTCCAATCGGATGATAGTTTAAGTATATAAAAGACATAAAATGGTAGAGTCAAGAAGTGTTTTATAAACTTAAAAGAAAATATTCCCTACTAACTATGAAAGCTAAAGAAACTTTTTCCAGAGGGAAAACTTTAGGAACCTTTTCTATATGTTTTCATTTCCAATTTATAGCCATCAAGGACAGCGAAATGTCGACTTCATTCATAAGTAATGACTGCCAGACATCGACACCTGATAGCTTGGAATATGATCCTAGATCTTTTTGTTAGGTCATTGAAATCATACTCATCAACTTTCAACTACTACATTAATATCCTTTAGATATTTTAACAAGATTGCTTCTTGTAAACACTCAGATCCTAGAAGAACAGTCTGGCAAAGGTCTTGTCAACTGACCAAGTGGCTTTGGTGGCACTGACTCACATCCCCTCATTAGAAACAAGGCAAGACACATTCCAATAGAATATGAATAAAAGCTCCCATGATACAACTCCTCTACAATGAAGAGATGATGTGTCACGCAGGTGGATAGTCTCATATTTGTGAAAAGTGATTTTAAGAAATCATCTACCAAGCCGACACGTGGTCCAACTTCCAACCAAGAAGAAAGTGTTCAATAGAGTGCATGCAACCACCACATGGTGCATTGCATGCCCATTGGAAAAAAAAATTCTTCATGTGTGGATCCTCCCAAAAACAAAAGGAAAGCCGAAAATCAAAAAATAAACTAAGGAAATTTTTTTGCTTCACAGTTCTGGTGACTCACAGGGGGACTTCGCTTGCGAAGGAATGAACCTAGACCTCTGGTTATTAATGGAGTTTAAGGAAATTTGTGTTGTAAAGAGACACTTCACAAGTCATCAGGTATTGTCATTGATGAAAATCCTAGTTAGTGATTTGATTCACATGACAACATTTGATCATACTAGAAGTTAGATTGAAGTTTTGTGATTAACAGTTAAGCTAGAACAGAGCATTCGACAAAATTGTGTTCATCGATTCATATGCAAATTTTCTAATAAAATTTTGAGTTGTGGATCTTAGGGAAGGTATTTTGGTGTATGCACTATTTTATCCAATAATCATTAGGGTTCTCATTCATTGGTGTGCAAGTTAGAAGATTTGGTTTATTGTTTTTCCTGTTTATTAGTGCAGAAAGCCGACTTGGCGAATATAATATGTTGTAGATATTTAAGGAATAATTTTTAAAGTGTTTTTGTGTTCTAACATGTTGATTTGGGTCCTCACTATGTTGTATCTGAATTTGGTTGGTGCGCATTGAATATCATGTGTGAATTGAGCCGACAATTTGTAAATATATTTCTATTCTATTGAAGCCAACATGTAGTGATTAAATCTTTAGTTGTGGATATATATAAGTGATTATTTATATCATTTGGAGATATGTACGAAGTGTTTTGATGTGTTGTGAAATTCAAAAGGATTGTAGAGCGATTATGCATAGTTTCACTTGTGCATAAAGGATTTGTGATGTGAATTAAAGCAGACAAAGCAGAAGAGAAGAATCAGACAAAAGATCAAGAATGTGATTGATGTACTTAATCAAAAATATAATTAGGCATTAGTAGATGCTATTCTCTCAGTTAAATTCTTCAGATGGATTTAATCTGAATATTTTGTAAGATAGGGAGTCTTCATTTTTGAGTAGTGAGCTCAACGTAGTGTTCCTGAATGCATGTGCATTCCCATTTGTAATCACTTATATTTGAGTATACTCAACTGTGGATTGGCCTTCCACTGTGATTTTTTCCCTAACAGGGTTTCCACATAAAAATCCTTGTGTTATGGTGTTATGGTTGCTTGCTTTTTGTTTCTACATCTTTCTTTTGGTTCAATGTTGTAAGTGTTTTTTAAAAGATCAGATTAATAAAGTTAAATTTTGTAGAACACTGACTCACCTCCCCTCTCAATGTTGCTTGATTCCAACAATTGGTATCAGAGCTTAGTTCCTTGGAAGAGGTTTAAAAAATTGGGGAAGATATGGGAAAGTATTTCAATGGACTCAAGTAGTCTTCAATAACAAATTTTGGTGGCCCTAGATGATCTTGACCAGTCAAAATCTGAAGTTAGGGAAATACATGTGTGTGTGTGAATAAATGCCAATAATAATAACAAGAAACACACCAATGAAACATTGTACTGAAGAATATAATTAAGTAAAACAAACTAAATAATGCTGACTCTTCAAAGTTATTCCATTGTCCTCTATCTTTAGTGTTTCTACTGAAATTATTTGCTCTCAACTTGTTTAAGCAACAACTTAGTAGAATGACCACTCCAAGAATGAGTATTATGCAAGCTAAGAAATCTAAACTCCTATGCTAAATGATTGTAAGATGATACATCTATTGTGCAACTAATGAACATGATTAAGCTATGAATTGAAACTAGATTACTATTCTTGATTGCTAATGCTCTGCAACTAAGATGCTTGATTGTTGGAGATATTTCACTATAATGCTCTTACTATGCAACTAAAATATATATTTTGGAAGAGCCAAGAGGCTATATTTATAAATTTTCAAAAGGAAAAAGCTTTGTTGGCAAGCTTCAATGGTTGATATTTAGCCTGGAAGAATGGATGGTGAGAGATGGAGAGGTTGGAGAGAATATAGCTGCTAGAGAGAAAAAGATGGATTGTGTTTTCAACTCACAAAACCTCCTCATTCAAAAATGGAGACAAATTACCATTTATGATTTATAGTTTAATGAAGTAGTTTTGTTTGTTGAAGATAATTGCTCAATTAAATGATAATATTATAAATTTTCTTGTGACATGTGCAAATGGAAGCTTCCAATTAAATATAAATATTTAATTATATGTTTGGAGAATATTTTAGAAGCTTTCTTAATTAAATATGAAATATTTAATTAAGTGTATCATTATGGGTTTTGATATTTGAAGAAATGTATTTACTCTATATAGTAAAGTAATGTGATAATTGATTAAAATAAATAGTGGTATTTATTTAATTAATTAAGAAGACATGAGAAAACAATAATAGTGAATGATTTATAGAAAAGGTGAACATTTATAAATAAATTATTAAATTTATTTAAATGTAGTTGAATCAAGAAGATTAATTAAATAATGTGTATTTAATTAATTTACCAGGCTAATATGATGTGACCATTTTTAGATGTGTACATTTTCCCCCTCTTTAAAGTGATGTTTTTTATGCATTGCTTCAAAGAATTTTTCAGATAAAATTTTTTTGCCCCTGACTTTGAGATTTTGAACGATGATGCTATATGGCCCCCTGGGTGATGAATCGAATAAAGATGATTTTTGGAAATTTGTACTAATTTTCTATTTGATTCATCAACTGATAAACATGATTTGATGAAAAATACTATTGAAAGATTGATATGAAATGATGATGATGATGATGATGTTTTTCGACTGATTCAACATGTGATGGTGAATTTGTGATGATTCATTGATTATGACTAATAAGAATGATAGGATAGATTGATAAAAAAAAATTCATGATTGATGAAAAACAAATAGTAAGATTGATAAATTTTCTTTCATGATTGATGAAAAAACAAATAGTAAGAGTGATTTGATTGATTGGATTTGATAGAAGAGGATTGATACAAGAATTTGATGAAGATGATTGATTGGTTGAATGATTAAATGATTGGATTGAGATGATGGATCGATTAGATGAAAGGTGAGATGAAGAAGATGATGCAAAATGATGGACAAGAGAGGATGATAAGCAAAAGGAGATTGGTAAGAGAAAATGAGAAGAAAGAAAGCATAAATGGATTCAAAAATAAATATGATGTTGCCCTAGTCAAACTACAAGCCAATATGTATTGATGATGATGATGATATTTTTTTTGATGAGGGAAGGATACATCCCAAAACAACAAAAGGATAGGGAAGGATACATCCCAATGATGATGATGAAAGTGTTGTTAATAAGGGAAGGATACATCCCGAAGCAACACAAGGATAGGGAAGGATACATATCGATGATGATGATGAGAGTGTTGTTGATGAGGGAAGGATACATCGCAATGATGATGATAATGATCAAGGCTTGAAGTAAGGCAAGGAACAAGACCAAAGGTATGATTAAATGATTTTTGCTAGATTGAATGGATTGATTAGATGAGATTGGAAGAAAGGATTGGATGAATTGATTGAGATGAGATTGGAAGAAATGATTAGATGGATTGATTGAGATAATGTAGATGAGATGTGATGGATATGATAATTCTCATGCATAAAATAATATGGATTCCATATATATTAACCATCCAAATTTTAACTAAGAAAAATGAACTACAGACCGTTGTCATTCTGTGAACCAACTTTATGCTTATTTATCATCATTGAGCCTTTTGAAATGTTGAAAGTTAGTACAAGCATCAAAGGGGATATTCACACCATTGATGACCTGAGTACTGCTTCCATGATGTTTGATATAGCAAGTTACTACAAGCATCGAGGTATAATTGAACCAAGATGACTTGAGTATTGCTTGCATAAACAGACAAGATTTAACCATTTTTCTATGCAAATTCTGAAATGTCATCAATGATACATTGTAGAGCATGTCCCATGATAAATTTTCACAGTAATAATGATCAATTCATAGAAAAATATAAAGAAAAATCATACTCCTTCCTTGCGACTCTAGTTTAGTACATCATTGATCCACTCCAGAGATATGATGTCATCAAATTTTAAAACAATAATTCAACTTATTCTTTAAGTGTTCCAGTCATTTTAATCAAATTAAGATCATCCAATTTATTTCAGTTTCAATTTGTGACATGTCTCAAACTTGTTTTGACTAGACTTGATTAGATAATTTGATTGTTGATCTAATACTTGATGCATGTTGTCGTTTGTCTGCTCAAAAAGTTCAAAAAGTTGATTGTTCCCAGCGAGTTCAAGATTTTTCCACAAGTCTAGGGTGAGACACAACCAATTTATTGATGAAAGCATACAATTTATTGATTTTTTTTGGATTTCAGAAATATTTTGATTTTTTTCAATTTTTGATGTTTTTTGAGTTTTTTTTTTTATGTTTCTTTATTTATTTATTTTTTTATGTTTTTTTTTTTTTGACTTTTCAAGGACATTTAAGATCGAATGGGATGACCAATTGAAGAAACAAGATGCCCCAAAATATAAGAGAAGATGCATGACAACAGATATGGTATGGAAGATTTAGATGAAGTGAATAGGATCAAATGCATGATTTTCAAGAAGATCCTTAACCTTGTCAAGATCAAAGGTGAAAATGAGGATAATGACCATGAATGATAAGAGGAAAATGGAAGATAGTATATGGATAGGGAGATGGATATGAAAGATAATATTTGCATGATAGGGGGATGGAGGAAGGACTTAAGCATCAAGTTTCACGACTAGTATCCCTCAAATATGTGCTCTAATAGACCATGGGAATGGGAATTAGACTTATAAATGTTGGCATGCTAGTAGAAGCTAAGGCCTTATGCAAAGATTTGAATTAAAGGAGGAGAATGAGGATTTGATGTTGGATACTGGTTATGAGTTTGGAAGGCTTGGTGATGGATAGATGGAAAGGATGGAAAGATTAACATTGGCACACACCTTGAAGGGTCCAGTGGAGTGATGGAGGAAAAGTGGATTTGGAAGGTGATGTGTTTTTAGATGGGAGATGGGGAGAATCCTTTGGATTAGCAAATTTGGATGCCAATTTTGATTTTATTGCTTCTATGAGACTTTTAGGAATCCACATGACTTTTGATTTCGATATTTTCTTTATGGGCCTTTGTGGCCTTTGAGATTTTTCTCTTTGATTTATGGACCTTTACAATCTTCGAAATTTGTCTTTTGACTTCATGGGCGTTTGTGGCCTTTTGAATGTTTCTTTTGATTTTTGGATCAAATTTTCTTTTATTTTTGCATGACTCTTCAAGGAGACATGTTGATCCTTTGATACATGTGGATTTTTATATTGAATATTTTGAAATTTGGCATCGAAAATTGCTTCCAAGAGAAATGGGAGGAGTGTATTGAGATGAATGATATGGAGGTATGATGGATGAGTTAATGTAGGAAGAATTTTGAAAGTGGATCAAGGATGTTTTCCTTTTTCATTCTTGAAGAATAGGAGATGGAGAAATGTGGGATCCTAATATGGATGGAAGGGTTGTCGAGCTAGGGTTGGGATGATAAGGACCAAGGATAGATGGAAGGTTTGATGAACTAGGATAAGGACCTAGGATAGAGTGTTTGATGGACTAGGATAAGGACCTAGGATGGAGGGAGTGTTTGATGAGCTAGGATACCTAGGTTGAGCATGAGGGATATAACCAAGGCTATGAGAATATGGATGTGCTTGGACAAAAAGGGGTTCTAGGATACCTTGTTCATGAAGGCCTAAGACTTTGCCTTTGTAATTCAAAATTTTCCACATTCGTTTACCCATGGGATATGCATTGTTTGTGAAACAAGATGTGAGTCCATTTTGAGGAGGATATGATATGGATGAAAGGATAGGTTTTGGAAGTAAACCAGAGTGGATAAAGGTGGACGATCCCAATTTATAGGTGTGGAGTTCATGGATAGCTTGAAGAGGTGTGATAATCCCTTGACATGAGGATCATGGGATACTTTGATCTTGACTAGGAAAAGAATCATTAGATGAAGGAGATGGAGTAGCTTGATCATCAGATGGAAGGGAATATTTGGATAGGATAGAAGAATTGTTTTTCTCCTAGGATGCGATGGAATCATAAGAGAGTATGGATTCATTGAATGGGTGGACGAAGAACTTGGAAGAACATTTTTTTCTTGAGATGGAAGAGGATTATCATGGGTGAATAATGAAAATAGAGGATCATCATATGGTTCTTGAGAGATGGGATCTTTATCAAATATTGGAAGGGTTTGTAGAATTTTTGTATCATGGGATGGAGTGGAAAGAATTTTTTGATCGAGATGTGTAGTTTGAAATGAATCATTACATGCAAAGGATATGATAGAAGAAGGTGATTGAATGGAATCGTTATCTTGGGTGAAATAATCATGAGGTTCATTTTGAATTATGGGGGATGAAGATAAATGCATGACATGAAAATATTGGTCAATGTTATTTGATGGCTTAGATTTGGGCTACTCATTTAACCTTTGCAAAAATTCAAAAACATTGAATTTGGATGATGTTGTTTTTGGAGGAGAAAAGGTCAATTTCATATTTTTATCAAAGAACTTATTAGTTGTGCTCCCTTGTATTTCGTTGATTTTCCTTTGGAGTGCTCTTATTTGTTGGGTAGAGCACTAAGATCATTTAAGGGCGTTTTAGTCTTTTCAGGATCTTCTTTAATTTTCTCCATATCATATTCAGAGGGAAATTTAGCACCTTGGTTTGCTTATAAAAGAAAGTATCCTTCTTTATTTCACTCTAAAATAGTTTCCATAGCTAAGAGAAACTGTGCATCTTGTTCGGCTTCTTGAAGCATTTCATCAATTATTTCATCATTTGAACTATTTCCATGAAGCCTATGAAAAGGATTTTCTTCCCTATCACCCATGTTGTAAAGTGGATCTCTTCTTTCATCTTCTTCTTTGTGTTTTTGGGACCTTGTGACAACACGCATATTCTTATACCAAATTTCAACTAACTTTGATCACCAAATGAAAGAGTGCAATTTTGTTGGATATCTTAGTCCTAATAGAATGGAAATTCTATTGATATGACTAAAGAAATTTTTAATTTTTAGCTTGTGATTCCCTTGTTGAAAGGATTCCTAAAATTATCATAAAAGAAATAAAATCCAAATTTGCATCCAAATTTGCTAATCCAAAAGCTTCTCCCCATCTCCCATCTAAAAACATATCACCTTCAAAATCCACTTTTCCTTCATCACTCCACCACCCTTCAAGGTGTGTGCCAATGTTAATCTTTCCATCCTTTCCATCTATCTATCACCAAGCCTTCCAACCTCCTATCCATTATCCAACATCTAATCCCCATTATCCTCCTTTAATTCAAAGCTTCGCATAAGTTCTTAGCTTATTCTATCATGCCAACATTTATAAGTCTAATTCCCATTCCCATGGTCTATTAGAGCACATATTCAATGGATAGTAGTCATGAAACTTGATGCTTAAACCCTTCCTCCATCCCCCTATCATGAAAATATTATCTTTCATATCCATCTCCCTATCCATATACTATCTTCCATTTTCCTCTTATCATTCATGGTCATTATCCTCATTTCCACCTTTGATCTTGACAAGGTTAAGGATCTTCTTGAAAATAATGCATCTTATTTTATTCACTTCATCCAAATCTTCCATACCATATCCTTTGTCATGCATCTTCTCTTATATTGTGGGGCATCTTGTTTCTTCAATTGGTCATCCCATTCCATCTTAAATGTCCTTATAAAAATCCAAAATTTTACAAAAAAAAAACATCAAAATCCAAAAAACTCAAAAAACATCAAAATCTAGAAAAAAAATCAAAAAACATCAAAATCAAAAAAAAAAAAAAAATCTAAATTTTTTTTAAAAAAAATCAAAATATTCCAGAAATCCAAAACAAAATCAATAAATCATATGCTTTCATCAATAAAATGGTCGTGTCTCACCCTAGACTGGGGGTAAAATCCTGAATTCATTGGGGGCAATCAACTTTTTGAACTTTTTGAGCAGACAAACGACAACATGGATCAAGTATCAAATCAACAATCAATTATCTGATCAAGTCTGCTCAAAATAGATTTGAGACATGTCACACATTGAAACTGAAACTAGATGATATTAATCTGATTAAAATGACTAGAACACTTAAAGCCTAAGTTGAATTGTTGTTTTAAAATTTGATGACATCATATCTCTGGAGTGGCTCAATGATGTACTAAACTAGAGTCGCAAGGAAGGAGTATGATTTTTCTTTGTATTTTGTCGTGAGACATAGTGACATTTCGGGATTTGCATAAGAAAATGGTTAACTTTTGTCTGTTTATGTGAACAATACTCAGGTCATCTTAGTTCAATTATACCTCGAAGCTTGTATTAACTTGCTATATCAAACATCATGAAATTTATAATCAGGTCATCATCGCTGCTAACATCCATGTTGATGCTTCTACTAGATTTCAACATATCAAAAGGCTCAATGATGAAAATTAAGCGCAGAATTGGTTTATAGAATGACAACAGGGAAATGGTTCATTTGGAATTTTAGGATTGCATTATTCATTTAGATTGAATTCATTTTTGTTTGTATGGCTGTATGACAAATTTTTGGAGGTTGTAAATAATACATATCTCTTTTTAAGACATTGATTGAGTACACTTGGACATTTATTCCATCTCGTTTCATTATCATTTTCATATTTCATCATATCATTCACATTTTATATCATCATTTAGGTTATCATGATCATTTTCACATCAATTACATCCTACATTTCCATTTATTGACTTTCATATCATTTTCATTATCGTAATCAACATTAACATTATCAGTTACCATTCATTTTCATTATCATGTCATTGTTGATATCATAATCATTATTCATATCACATTTGCATCATATCATTTGTATATTAGTGTTGACATATACATCATTTCATATCATTTTTACATATCATTTTCATCATCATTTATTATTTCATATCATTAATCATTTATTATTATTTTAATCATTCATCTAATCATTGTTATGTCAAATTTTCACCTCATTTTCATAGTCAATTTACATTAACATCATTGGCATAATCATACATTGAGAAAAAGAAACGTGCATCCATTGCATTCATTACATACATACTACATACATCATGTCTAACCGTCAAATAATTCACATTGCATCATCATATATTAAACTATAGAAAATCATTTCATTTGCAAGTTCATCCAACCATAAATCATCATCATATATAAGCATACATTATAGTGCATAAAATGTATCATCATCATAATTCATACAATATGCATCCATTATCATATCATCATCCATAAGCATGCATAATAATAGACAACATAACCATTCATCATAAAATCATCAAAGACACATGCATATCAAAAATCATTGTTGCATATCATAATCTCATCAAAAATAAATGTCCATGGGTACAAGGATATCAAATGTCTAAATAAGATACATAAATTACAATAAAAGGGTGTATACATAATCATCACTGTGGGGTATATAGATGGGGATCATGACTACTACTACCTCCGAAGGTGGTGGATCTCACCATATCTCTGCTACCTGAAGCACCTATCTCTCATCTGACATGTTGTGGCACACTCCTAGTAGCACTCCTGGTATGATTGTGTGAGTGGGTACGTGATCGGGTTCCTAACTGTGTATAGGATATCCTCTGCTCAGGGGGTACTAGCTCAAAGTATCTCATCCTATAATATTCTGCTTGGTGGGCAGTCTCCAGTCCCTCTGCAACAACCTCTCCAATGGAGGTACTCTCAACTGATCTCAAAAGCCTCTCTACTACCCCCTCTGCCTATACACACCACTCTCAAAAACTATCCTGCTCTGTAGTAAGCTAGGCTATCTATGGGTTAGGAGGTGGTGGATGTGCTATCTATATCTATAACTCATTGATGGTGGCATCTTCCTATGCTAGCTGGATTTGAAGAGCTTGGACTTGTGCCAAAATTATGTCAATTTTTCCCTGTGATGGAGCCCTGATAGTAATGCATGGTGCTGAAGTAGTCGACTGCTCCACCACTCTAGTTGTCTAAGGCCTAGTCCTGAAGTGTACATCAAATAACACTCTCCCTCCACCACCTTAGTCATCCCTATCATCATCATCATCAGAGTTGTCATCATCCTCCTCCTCATCAACATCCATGGCCACCCCACCTATATCCTCCTCTCCTCCATGTGGTTGCTTTGCCTATGCCCCCGCCTATGCCTGTTCCTATGGCTAGTGTTGTGCTCCTTGTAAGACCGGTCCACCTAATAGTGGGCTAAGCTCATCTAGACTAGTCAATCTAAGCAATGGATGAGTATAAAAATATGCAACATAATCATTAGTCATATGTGCATCTATCACCTCTGGATGGATATTCATAAACTCTAGTTGTAGCTTAGTGTACTCTGCTCTAGCTATCTCAAGTGTGATGAAGGGACCCCACTCTGTAACATCCTCCTGACGTTAGGTATAGTGAGCCACACCCTATGACATCATCTAAAATTTCCCATATTGTTAGAGTACCCGCATAACCATAAATCGCTCAATGATAAATGGGGTATGAAAAATCAAGTATCTAGTGATGCCATAGTACGAAAGCTCTATTTCATCCTCATCCCATGTCTCACAATCAACATATGGTCTCCAATTGACTGTATCAATGTCATCTAACACACGCTGCCAATACTCTAACTTGCCCAACATAGGCTGGACAAGGGGACCTGTATATGCATACACATATGGATGTCTAAGTGGACAATCTCTCTGTACAATAGGGCGGGTGATGGCGATTTTCTCCCATGCCCAAATTTGTAGAAGCGTAACTCCGAAAGATATACTCTTCCCATCTATATATACCACCAGATGAAGATTGTGGTATAGATGGGCAAGCATGCAAGATCCCCATGCATATCTCATCTAATGAAGGATCATGTCCTCCAATATCTGACCCTAACCTACTGATAGTCCCTTTGACCTTTGATCTGGACAAAGGAAGCCACCAATGAAACCTACCAAATTAACAAAGGTGGGGCATATCTCTCAAGCATATCTCTGTAGGAAATCTCATAACCACTAGCCTGTGGATCCTGAAAGACTTGTCGCAAAGCATCTGTGCCTCCAATATCCTTTTGATCATAGATCACAAACATAACAACCACAAGGATGCCTAAAATCCTATACACATCCTCTGGTGTAACAATGATCTCTCCAGTAGGCAAGAGAAAAGTATTATTCTCACTATGCCATCTCTTGGCTAATGTAGTCAATAGTGCCTTGTTGACCCTATCCTGTGGGATCCTGAGAAGCGAACCCAACCCACATCTAGCAATGACCCTAATCTCTAGCTAGGTCAATCTGGGAATCATCTCCCATGTACGAGGAAACCTCTCTCTGATCTGGAGGATTTTAAAATCCTCCTATAACATAATTTAGCATCCAATCAAATCATCAACAATGAAGATCAATCAATCAAGAAATCATATAATCATATCAAGTAGGTAAATCTATCATTACTATTTGTTTTTCATCAAGCATGGAAACAAATTTAACAACCAATCTACTCAAAATCAACATCTATACTATTTTTTTTTCAATTCAAAAAGAAAATTTATCAGAATCAACATCTTACTATTTGTTTTCAAGCATGAAGACAAATTTATCAGATCATCATGAAAATCAAATTAATCTATCCTTTGTGTTATTCAAAATCATCAAATCAGTTGTCTAATAAAGCAACAAACATCAAGAAATCAGCAAATTAGTCTCAAATTTTCAAATTTAGCAAAAATTTATGGATGCGCTAAAACAGTCTTTCAATGTTCTAAATCAGTCAATGCGCTACTTTATCCATGAATGCACAAAAACAAAGGACCAAAGTGCTAAACTATCAATGTGCTATTCTATCAGGGGTATGCACTAAATTATCTATCCTATGCGCTATTCTAGCCTATGCACTAATTGAGCATCACATGTGCACAGTTTTTCACCTATGCGCTAATCTATCTATCCTATGCGTTATTCTAGTCTATGCGCTAAAATTCTCATCTATGCGCTAGTTTGTTTCATTGATATGCTGATTTGAATGCACTAATCTACCTAATCTATGTGCCAAACTATGACTCGTGTGCGCTAAATCAACATCCTATGCGCTAAAACAAAATTTTGGAAAATCTAAAAATTGAAAAAACCCGTGCAAAATTAAAAAAAAAATCACAAAGGAGGATAGTGCAATGTTACCAGAGGTTCATAAGCTGCTGGTCTCTGATAATGGTGGGCTCGCTCGAATCGGTGGTGCTCATAGTGGATTGACATCTCAAAATTCTCTCTTAGAGCTCTAAAAATCATAAGAGGTTGTTGTTCAAATGACAATGACTTTTTACCTTTTCCACCTTTTAAGGAGGTAAATAAGGTAAGGTTGTTTTTATTTTTACCATACGGGGTGCTATTTTGGGAGATAAATCGATGAATCTCCTTCAAAATCATTTCAAATCTTAAAATCATCATCAGTATCATTCAACAACGATATTTATCACTCGAGGGGGTATATAGCATCATCAATCAATTTTTCAAAGTTAGGGGCGAAATTTTTGTTATCTAAATTTTTCTTTGAAGCAATGCGTAAAACACATCGCTTTAAAGAGGGGGAAAATGTACACATATAAAAATTGTCACATCATATTAGGCTGGTAAATTAATTAAATACGCATTATTTAATTAATCTTCTTGATTTAAATAAATTTCAATAAATTTAATAATTTATTTATAAATGTTCACCTTTTCTATAAAACATTCACTATTATCATTTTCTCATGTCTTCTTAATTAATTAAATAAATACAATTATTTTTTTTAATTAATTATCACATTACTTTAGAATATAAAGTAAATACATTTCTTCAAATATCAAAACCCATAACCATACACTTAATTAAATATTTCATATTTAATTAAGAAAGCTTCTAAAATATTCTCCAAACATATAATTAAATATTTATATTTAATTGGAAGCTTCCATTTGCACATGTCACAAGAAATTAAATAATATTATTATTTAGTTAAGCAATTATCTTCAACAAGAAAAACTACTTCATTAAACTATAAATGACAAATGGCAATTTGTCTCCATTTTTTAATGAGGTTTTGTGGGTTGAAAACACAATCCATCTTTTTCTCTCCAGCCTCTCCATCTCTCACCATCCATTCTTCCAAGCCAAATCTCAACCATTGAAGCTTGCCATCAAAGCTTTTCCCTTTTGAAAATTTATAAATACAACCTCTTGGCTCTTCCAAAACATAGATTTTAGTTGCATAGTAAGAGCATTATAGTGAAATATCTCCAGCAATCAAGCATCTTATTTTCATAGTATTAGCAATCAATTCATAGCTTAATCATGTTCATTAGCTACACAATAGATGTATCATCTTACAATCATTTAGCATAGGAGTTTAGATTTCTTAGCTTGCATAATACTCATTCTTGGAGTGGTCATTGTATTGAGTTGTTGCTTAAACAAGTTGAGAGAAAATAATATTTTTAGAAACACTGAAGATAGAGGAAAATGGTGTCAATAATAAAAACAAGCAACACACCAATGAAACATTGTATTGAAGAATCTAATTAAGTAAAACAAACTAAATAATGTAGAATCTTCAAAGTCATTCCATTATCCTCTATCTTCAGTGTTTCTACATAAATTATTTTCTCTCAGCTTGTTTAAGCAGTAGCTCAGTAGAATAACCACTCCAAGAATGAATATTATGCAAGCTAAAAAATCTAAACTCCTATGCTAAATGATTGTAAGATGATACACCTATTGTGCAGCTAATGAACATGATTAAGCTATGAATTGAAACTAGATTACTATGCTTGATTGCTAATGTTGTGCAACTAAGATACTTGATTGCTAGAGATATTTCACTATAATGCTCTACTATGCAACTAAAATCTATAGTTTGGAAGAGCCAAGAGGTTGTATTTATAAATTTTTAAAAGGAAAAACCTTTGTTGGCAAGCTTCAATGGTTGAGATTTAGCCTGGAAGAATGGATGGTGAGAGATGGAGAGGTTGGAGAGAATATAGGTGCTAGAGAGAAAAAAATGGATTGTGTTTTCAACCCACAAAACCTCCTCATTCAAAAATGGAGAAAAATTGCCATTTGTCATTTACAGTTTAATGAAGCATTTTTGTTTGTTGAAGATAATTGCTGAATTAAATAATAATATTATTTAATTTATTGTGACATGTGAAAATAGAAGCTTCTAATTAAATATAAATATTTAATTATATGTTTGGAGAATATTTTAGAAGCTTTCTTAATTACATATGAAATATTTAATTAAGTGTATGGTTATGGGTTTTGATATTTGAGGAAATGTATTTACTTTATATAATAAAGTAATGTGATAATTAAGTAAAATAAATAATGGTATTTATTTAATTAATTAAGAAGACATGAGAAAATGATAATAGTGAATGATTTATAGAAAAGGTGAACATTAATAAATTATTAAATTTATTTAAATGTAGTTGAATCAAGAATATTAATTAAATAATGTGTATTTAATTAATTTACTAGGCTAATATGATGTGACTATTTTTAGGTGTACAATAGGAAAGTCTCTTAAATGAGGAGAAATTCATTCAGTCATTGAAAGATAAATTCAATGATTCAAGATAAAAGAGAAAGGAACTCTATGATCATATCAAGTAGAATGATAGTAAAATAATGGAAGATGAACATCTAAGTCAAGCATTGAAGGAAAAGACAAAAGAATGTGAAAATCTCACTAGAGAAAATGTTTTTCTAAAGCATGAGATGGAATCTATTATGATGAGGATGACCAAAGAGAATGAAGAGAATCTTACTCAGTCCTTGAATGATAAATCTAAATAATGCAATAGAATTAAGGATGGATTCATTAATCTGGCACTTGAATTACAACAATCTAGAAACAATGAAGAAGAGCTTGAAATATAGGTCGTTACCCTTAGAGATGAACTTGCCTGCAAATGAATACAAGAATTTGAAGATTAGCTTAGCTAAGCTTGATAAAATGATTAAAAGTTAGAGGATTAGAAGTGACAAGTGAGGTCTTGGATATGAGGAAGGAGAAAGTTTCAAATCTGGACAAAGAAGATTTAGGCAAGGAAATCAGATGAACAATGCTGGAAGGTATCCGATAAGACAACCTAATGCTGAAAGGTTCAATGGTTATTGATTTAATTTCAATAAATTTGGTCACATGGCTATTGAGTGTAGAATAAGAATCAATCCAAGTGGTTCATCATTTTCTAGTCAGTGTTTCAATTGCAATAAGTATGGTCATAAGTCAGTTGAATGCAAAAATATGTCAAACAAATTTTTAAATAGAGATGTCAGATGTTATGTGTGCAATAGATTTGTCCATGTTACTTACTAGTGTAGATCAACAGAAAATCAATGGAATAATTGGCCTAGACAAAGAAATGAGATATGCTACAACTGTTAAAATTTTGTTCATATTGCTAGATTTTGCAGAAGCAGAAAGGGTCTAGGAAATCAAAGAAAAAACATGCAGAAGGATGATAAAGGAAAAGGAAAATTTACTACAGATGAGAGCAAGAATCAAATGATAATGACATGGGTGAAGAGGATTCCTTCTATTGTAGAAAATGAGCCAACACCAAAATCTGGATCTGGTAATTCCTCTATGAATTAGTTCATGGGTTCTTGCCTAGGGGGAGTTCTCAAGAAGATATTTTAACCCCCTTTTAGATAGTTGGTACTGGGATATGGATGATTGCATAGATTGCATGTATGATCTGCAAATGCTACTGAAATAGTTGGAGAGAGTATTGATGCAGAGTTATCTTTCATAGAGCATGGAAACAAGGTATCTAGATGAGTTGGGGAAAAAGCATTTATTGTGACAAAAAATTAGGTGTACAAATGATAAAAGGTCATTTGTATTCTTCATTTGTCACTTTACATTTTGAGAAGAAGAAGTTTGGAGAGCTGTGAAGCAAAATTTGGTGAAAATTGGCAAAGATTCAGTGTGAAGATGATTCGGCGATCAAACCCTAATCTGACGAAAAGGTATTTATCAGGAAAACTTGTGAAATTATGAATTTGTGTAAATAGCTACTCCATTGGTATTTGATGTCAAGGATAGATCCCATCCAAAATTCAAATGGAATCCCTTCAAATCAGTTGAGATAGAGCCCTTAGGTGCATTTTTGTTCATTCTGTACGGTGTCTTGCATATTGAAGGCATTAGGGTGTACATTTATGCAAACATTGAGGAGTTAGGGAGCTCACAGTTGTTAAATTTGTATTCCAATCACCTTGTGGGAGAGGATTTCTATGTTAAACCTAAATTCAAAATCGTAGAGGAGAAGAAATTCATGCAGATGGTGAAATTTCCCATGTTTCAAGAAAACGAGTGGGTTCGGTATATTTTGAGTCGAGTTCATGTTGAATTTATGTGGTTGATTCAAAATTTTAAGATTACAAAAGAAGCTATAAGTGATGTTACTGGTTTAAATTCCTTCGGTGGGTTGTCAATCTTGAGGTTAGTGAAGAATAAAATAGTTATTGATGCAACCAACTCATTGTTTTCATTGTTTGATAAAATAGCTATGACAATTGATGATATCATTGAAGTGGATGTCAAATTTGCATCTATGGTCATTGGTTACAAAATATATCATTCCAACCAAGATAATTTTGTATCTAGCATAGCTATCTATGCAACATATCAGATGGTGAAGGAGAAGGCAGATTATGACCTATGTGAGCCACTCAAAATTAAGCTAATGGAGAATCTTGGAAAAATAAAGAAAGATAAGAAGAAAATTTCAAGAATGGAAATTTTATTTTGTGTCTATTCTTCGACTTTATGAATGAACTTCAAGGGATTTGGAAAAGTGCATTGGAAAGCTAATAAACATGTAGCTATTAAAATCAAAGAGATGTTTATATAGAATTGGAGATATCAAGGCAAGAAAAACTGCTATTTGGGGTTATTTCAAGAAATTTCAGAGTGTAATGCAAGCTAGGGAAAGGATTCCCACATCTATTTTGGAAAAGTAGAAAGACACAATTTTCTTCATGGTTGATATTGATCAATGCTTGATGAAAGCTGCAGATCCTAGAATGGTCTGAATTATGCCAATGGGCTATGAAGTTGAGGAGAACATCTTGGAACTATATGCACATCTGTTGAGTAAACCTCAAGATTCAATAGAAGAAAAGTTTGGAACTTTTTCAAAAAAGGATATACAAGTGCATAATCAACTAAGGAATCCTATGATAGTCATGAAGGTAAGGAAGGAACTTGAAGCCTTTGCAGAGAGCATGGGTATATCTATAAATGATATGAGATAATCTAGAAGAAAGAGAGAACAAGTTGAACAAGATCCTGCTAGAACTAAATATTCTAGTCCAACATCATCTTCTGCCTGATCTAGATCCAGAAGGAGCTCTACACAATTTTTAGGTTCTACAATGAAATCAAGCCCTGCAAAAGCGCAAGTGAAGTCATCTGATAGAGAAGAAAAGAGGAATAAGGATAAAAGAAAAAGAGTTTATTTTATAGTTGAGCACACTCAGATTCCTCTTGATTTGCATAATACATAAGTTCCTATGGAGACTAAAGTTCTTGAAGATGTGACAACTAAAGAAGTTGAGATTCCTAAAGACAAGCAAGAACATGTAGTTGAGGAAACAGTGATTGAAGAAAAGAAGTTTGGAGCAAAGGAAGTTCTTTTGGAAGCAAAAGACACTATAGAGGCAGTGAAGAAATTTATGGAAGAGCAACAAGAAGAGTTTGACCTTGAATTGGGTAAAGGTCCTATTAATTTGGCTACTTTGTCTCCAATTCATAAATTGAAAGTTGCATCATTTGCTCAGGTGAAGGCCAGGGAAGAATTGTTGAAGTATCACATTGAGGATAGTGAGCTATTTAGTCTTGCATCTAGCATCCTCAAGAGAATCATGCCTTCTCATGTTAAGGATCCGTCCAATTCTCCATTCAATCAACTAAAGAAGCTCATTATTTATGTAAGTACTCATTTTGAATCCCTTGAGAATTTAGCTGAGGACAAGGTACAAAAGTCATTTGATGATAAAAGGTTTGATAGGGTAAAGTGAATGATTTCTAATGAAAAATCATTATTTGCTACCTATGTGAAGACTATTCAAAGTTCACTATTTGAAGGAGGAAATATCTTTTAAGTCATGTTTATCTTTGTCTAAATTTACTGAGGACAATGAGAAGAAGATTAATGATCATGAGAAACAATTAGCTGATATTTCTGAAGCATTTGATCCTCTAACCATTCCTATGACCAAGGATGAAGGTCAAGTCATATCCCTACTTGACAAGATAAAGAGTTTGAAGCATGATAATGATATAACTATGGAAAGATCATGTGAGATTAGAGGCCTAATTGGTCCGAAGATGGAAACATTGTTGAGTGCATTGAAGGAAGCACAATAAGGTTTGGCAGTCGGTGATCCGGTGAACCTTGAGTCTACAGAGATGAAATCTTATCTATTTTGTGGTCACGTGACTATCTTGAAGAGTCTCAAGAAACGTTGGGACACAAGTTTGAATGTGTTGAAGAATAATTTTGTAGATCTTTTAAAGTCTATCTAAGTTAGTGAGGCATGTTTGTACAGTTTTTTTATAAACAAAATTGTAAGAGAATTTCCTATCTTTTCCATTGATGTCAAAGGGGGAGGATGAGACGGTGAAAAATGCCTTATTCATCTCAGGGGGAGTTTTGATTTGAAGTTTTGAATGTTGGTAGTGATCCAAAACTTTGTCATTTTCCACTAAGTGTTGCCATCAATGCCAAAGAGGGAGATTGTTGGAAAGATAAATTGCACAAGTCATCAGGTGTTGTCATTGATGGAAACCCTAGTCATTTATTCGATCCACTTGAAATTTTTTTATCATATCAGAAGTCAGATTGAAGTTTTGTGATTAACTGTCAAGCTAGAATAGAGCATCTGATAGAATTGTGTTCATCGATACATATGCAAAAAAATTGATATCATTTTGAGTTTTGGATCTTAGGGAAGGTATTTTGGTGTATGTCCTATCTTTTCTAAGAATCATCAGGGTTCACATTCATTGGTGTGCAAGTTAGAATATCTGGTTTATTTTTTTTCCTATTTATCAGTGTTGAAAGCCGACTTGGTGAATATCATATGTTGCGGATATTTGAGGAATAATTGTTTAAGTTTTTTTGTTTTCTAACATGTCTCTTTGGGTCCTCACTATGTTGTGGCCAAATTTCGTTGGTGCACATTGAAAATCATGTGTGAATTAAGCTGACATGTAGCAATTAAATCTTTAGTCATAGATATATAAGTGATTATTTATATCATTTGGAGATATGTACGAAGAGTGCTAATTTGTGTTGTGAAAGTCAAAAGGATTGTAGAGAGATTATGCACAATTTCACTTGTGCATAAAGGATTTGTGATGCGAATTAAAGTAGATAGAGAAAAAGAGCAGAATCAGACAAAAGTTCAAGAATGTGATTGATGTGCTTAATCAAAATTGTAATCAGGCATTAGTATATTCTATTCTCTCAGTTCAATTCTTTAGATGGATTTATGAATATTTTGTAAGACAATGAGTCTTCATTTTTGAGCAATGAGCTCTAGGTAGTGTGCCTGAATGTATGTGCATTCCCATTTTTAATCACTTATATTTTACTATACTCAATTGTGGATTGGCCTTACACCATGTTTTTTCCCCTAACAGGGTTTCCACATAAAAATCCTTGTGTTATGGTGTTGTGGTTGCTTGCTTTGTGTTTCTGCATCTTTCTTTTGGTTCAATGTTGTAAGTGGTTTAAAGATCAAATTAATAAAGTTAAATTTTATAGAACACTGATTGACCCCCCCTCTCAGTGTTGCTTGATTCCAACAAGCGGAGTGCAACATTTCCAAATCTACATCAGTTGGTCAGGAAAGACTACAAAATGATTTATATGCTTGATCTAGGTCAAAGACTTCTTTGAATGAAAAAATCCCCACCTTGCTGAAACAACTCCTAGATGATAATATAGATGAGAAAGCTAAAGAAATTCACTCTCAAAATTTTCCATTATGGGTGTCGTGCTTGACTCTAGAAGTTTTGCTGAAGTCCGAACCTTATTCATGACCTTGTCTATAATTTTCTCAACTTATAGAACATCCCCATTCATTGAAAGGAAGGGAGGTAACCAGAAGCTGTACAGGACACCGAAATCCTTCTTGATTTCATCGACCCTTTTGTTTAGCACCACCTAGATGTTCTTGGTTTTTTCCACTAACTTATGACAATGGGTGAATTCAGTTGCTTTGCTAGAGGCAGTCCTCTAATCTATAATTCATGCACTTATCAGAGCCTCATCCATTGCAACACATAGATTGGAAACCAAGCTCTGAGACTCAAACACTTAGGGAGCATACTCATGAAGAATTTGGTCGGCTAATAGGCCAACCCTTTCATTTATCTCTCAGGCATCCCTTAGAAATTGTAAGGCCATTTTTAGAATGGTGCGCACAATAATGATTCGCTCCTAATAGGCAGATACCAACCTCCTCTTTAAAGGAAGGGTCATAGACCTTTGTACATCTGCTACCTCTTCTTGTAGTTAAGCTTCTTTTTCCTTCACTCTCTGTTCCATTTGATCTCTTCTCTCGAGAGCCTCTACCAATTCAAAAACTAAGTTTCTAACCTCTTGATTACGAGCATGCAGGGAAAAATCGGCTTCTTTTTTATGACTTCTTATCTTTTCAGATTGCTCTCGAGATTTTCATAAATTATTGGAGGATTGAGATTAGACACCATCCAACTCCTTGTTTATACTTTCCCAAACACGCTAGTGCTTTACACTAGATTGGTGCTCAACTGCAAGTTCACCTTTCAATTTGTCTATTTTGGCATATAGATGGATTCACTCATCTTGAAGTGTTGCAAGAGATCCTGTTGCTTTCTCATGCTAATCTTGCACCTGCATTATGTGGGTCATTGCATTATTTCAAGCCCTAAGTTCTGACTATAGCTGATTCACTATTTCTTTTACATTCACCAGCTCAACCTCACTCTTTTTCAACTTTTGATCTAGCCGCTCATAATCTGTATATACTACCTTTTGAGTGGTCTTGGCTACATCTACTTTGTCACATAGGAAAATTTCATTTAAATCCATACGCACTGCCCTCATGTAATATTCCTCCATCTACATTTGTCCTTCGGGTCGGGCTTCAAGCAGCTTCATGGTAGTGATCCACAAAGAATTTCGCTCTTCATTGAAATAGGTTTGAATCTTTTTGGTGGCTATAAGCTAGGTATTCTTCATTCTTCATTTCTGCTTCTTAGCTTGTCGGGCCCACTTAGTCACATCAAAATGCTTTTGAAGGGTCTATGGGGAATCAATGCTCTATACTGCAAGAGAAGCACTAGGGGGCATACTGAAAAGGGTAATAGAAGGGGAGACTTTAGATGTATGAGTATGTGGGGAGGAAAATGAGAGAGTAATCATTGAAAATGGTGGGATGCAAAATTGACATTGGGCACTAGAAGTACTAGTAGGAGTAAAAATAGAAATAGATGGAATGGGCGATTTTTGTCTAAAAGCGGACAAACCTAGGGTAACAGGTAGCATAGATGATTCAATTTTCTAAATAAGGTCTCTAGATAATGTGATCAAAGAGTCAATAGTAGCCGAAGTGGATGCTTATTTCTTGGCACATGGAGGTACATCACTTGGTATGTTGAAAATGGTAGGGGGCTCATTTAGAACCAAAATTTTAGGGTCCATGGATGGAGAGGAGGAACAAAACATACTTGAACTGTGACCATCCAAACATTTTGTAGAGTGGAATCTGCTTCCTCTTCATTTTTAAAAGCTGCATCGGGCATGTCCAGGTCTTAGACTCACCTTATCTTCATTTGATTTGAACTAGAGTGTTTAGATCCCTTAGTGAATGATCCCGTTGAAGCTTGATCCTCTTGTTCTGCAACTGATTCTCTTGGGGACCATTGGGTTCTCTTCCCATTGCTTTGGACACTTGTGAAGGATGCAACTTATAAGTCCTTTTTCTTAGATCTTCTACCTTTGTTGGACTCCTATGGTTGGGAAGTAAGGCATGGAAGTCGCTCTTTTGTTATTTCATGGCTGGACTCTGGGTTGTTGTTATTGGAATCAACTTCTCATTCATAAATTTCCTCGAACTATTCATCATATGGGTGGAACTCCCTAAGAAACTTATGTGTACCTCCCATCTCTTGTCATAACCTCTAGAATTCCATCATATTTCTTTTTGACCACCCTTCCCACTTCATTTAATTTTTTAGGGTTTTACTTATCAGAACCTCCCTTGGATATTTTTCCTGCGGTGTATAAAAACTCAGGCACCTTGGCCTTCTATTTTCACATATATTTATAGCTTCTCCTAAGTCAAGTTTTTCTTGGACTCCACATAGTCCCTCTTCTCATGTTTTAGGGGAAGAAAATTTTCTAGATTATAGTTCCATGTGTCACATATAAGTACTAAGCCTAGGGCTGCCATATTGGTCAGTTCCCTCTATGCCTCTAATACCACTTGATTGTTTGCAATGCAAGGGGGAAGGGGGTAGAGCTTTATTTTGTTCCTTCCCCTTCCATAGGCATTGTCGGCAAGAGTTTCCTATCGGAAAACCTCCAAAGGGAAAACTTGATTTGTCACAAATATGGGGAGTCAAAAAGGTTGTCTGAACAAACCATGATGTCTGATAAATGTTAAATATTCCTCGAAGAAATAATCCATCAGATTCGATGAATTATTTATCCATTTTTTAACCTCAGGGGACAAATGACCCATCAGACGAGGAAATAACTCTTGAAGCACTAGTCTCAGAAAGTAGTTCACAAACTAGTAATAATTACTTATTTTTGATAGCTTATAGCTCCGTATAGAAACTAGCTAACCTAAATAGTCTTCATCGAACGTAGAGATAGGAAAATTTCTCTCTAGAAACCCAAAATTTTGATGCAAAATTAAATGGACCAAGAAAGAAGAATACTTGAATTTAAACCCAGATTGGTAATTCTTCAGCTGCATCAACATGTTGGTAGCTATTACATCAGGAAAATCAAAATATATCTACCCCCTTTCTCACTTAAGTATCAAAGCCAAGGCCATTTGGAAGGTATAGACATCTTCATCATCATCCAAGCTGAAAAGCCAAGCTAACATTGAGAAAATATCTTGTGTATTGTTTTGGAACTTTTTGAATGCCAGGGGAAAAATAAATCGGCCTCTCGTGAGCTTTCCTTTTGTCTTGTCCTAATAGAAGCCTTCTTTTTCATTTGATTCCTCCTAGTAGATCTCCATATCTTCCCCACTGAATGGCTCATCACACCAATTGGGAGGGATACACAACATCTCTTGTATAATTACAACAAAAATCAGGGCCTTAATCCTATTGCATGTTATAGTTTCAGTTTCTCCATTGAGCTTTCTGACACATGCATCCACTAGCTTTGGGAATAGATGTATGACAAGTAACATGCATTTTGGAAAACCACAATTCCAGAGCTGAGAGGAAAAACCCTTAGAGGTGTCATGATATTTCATCCTTTGAAATGCTCCCTCTCTAAGATTTTTAGGGTTTTTTTCCAATCTTGGGTCAAAAACATTATTGGCAGCATCTCACACTACCACTCTTGTAACACTTCTATCCACCTACGCCCTCTTACAAAACATGAACGGTAGATCCTCGGGCATTGGGGCATTGACAAATTATTTTCACCCAAATAAATTGGTGAAAAAATGTCATTGATGGTTCTACCCTGGCTGCTTCAAAAGTTGCAAAGAGTTTTTCACTAAAACGACCACTTGATTTTTGCTGCCTTAGAAAAATCTACTTTTTGGTGTAATTAATTTCCTTAGAAAGTACATGTAGTTAAGGCTATGTTGTTATAGCTAGTCCATTAAATGTTGCCAATGAGGTGATACGTGTGGGTTGGAGATCCATATCCCTGGGAAAACCAAAAATTCTGCAAGAACAGAATTAGTACATTCCCTTCACCACCTCTTTTCACAAATAAGCTTGTTGTCTTAGGGAGAGTGCCTATAGTTATGCAAATCTTACTTAGGTGATACAAAGTACCTTTGAAAAGATTTTCTCATTAATTTGTCAGATATTAGCACATTAGTGCATGTATTTTCACTTACGTGAGCTAGCTGATGCTAATGATGGAAAATGACACATGTCATCAAATGGCTTATGCAAGCATTTACTCCCAATGCCCAAAAATTAATTTTGAGACCTTATGTCAGATTTTCCATATGATTTATCCTTCGTTCACCAATTTCTTTGATATTTTTATGTTGTCGTCCAACCAAAAATAGACCTTTCATTGCTTGGGTTCACTAATACCTCTTTTCTATAAATAGCTATGCCACCTTAAGGCCACGTTCATTTGGAAAGTAAGCATTTTAAGTTTAGCCAACTTCTTCTTCATTTGTATACCATCTTTTTCTCTACTGCTTTAGCCATGTTTTCCAACTTAGGTACTCCTATTTGTCTACTCCCATGAAGGCCACAATATGCCTTCACTAGGGAGATTTTTGTTGATAGAATCAAGTGCCTAGTAAAGAGGTGTGACTGGCTTGGGATAATTTCCTTTCATTGGGTCATCAGCATGGACTTCATTGAAGATGAAAACCATATGAGGAGAAATTGCAATGTTCTATCCCACTTCATGGCCTTCCTCCTAGACCTGAATGTAGCCAAATATTAGATAGTGGAGCTGTGTCACCGCATGTTTGATGTGTCTCTATTGGAAGGGCTCGGCAATATCATGCAAGTTTCCATCCTTGGTGTTGGCATTCTCAACATGGACCTTCATCAGTATGTTGATTGTGGCATGTATGTTCCCTGATTGCCCTTTCTGAGTGACTTCTACACCATGGACCTGGAAAGCCACCATGCTTTGGCTCTACCTGTAGTCAACTACTTCCTTTGGGAATATGTCGTTGAGATCATTCCTGGGTTCGACTTCAAGAAAATTTTTGAGCTTCTGGCATACAATCGTGGAGACTAGGGTCGAGGTGTAGATTTTCAAGATCAAAGAGATATTAATCAAGCACAAAATGTTGTAAAACCCCATACTTAGATTGATTGAAAGAGTAACCATAAATAGGAAAGAACAAGGAAATCAAGATCCACAAGATGTGGATAGGAGTGGAGTGGTATAAAATCACCTATCAAAGAGATGGAGTTAGACTCCTAACCTCCCATGAATGAAAGGAAAGACTCCTTCAACATGGAGTGGTGGTGGATAAAAACTCAACTACCTTGAGACCCAAGTAGGCTTAAGTAAGCCATGTGTAAACCTATGTGTACACCAACACCCCCCCTTAAGCATAGCTTAGGTGGGAATTATACAGATGGGTCCCAGCTACAAGATAATTTTAGGTACCCATGCACACTGCAAGACTCTGAGAAATGGAGAAAGATAGAAAACCCGATGGGAAATAAATATCCTCCAAAAAGAGAGAAAGTGAAAGATGTGCAAGTCAAAGAAGAAGAAATATAGGAGTACCCAAGACCCCCCAAGAACTATTTCTATCACAAAATTACAAGAGATATTCCCCCATAGGAGAGAAAGATGGAGACTTGGAAGTCCCCCATAAGATATGTTGTAGTGCGCATAGATGCTCAATGAAGTATGTCGAAGAGAATCCATGAACGTTGAACCAAATTTCTCCCTTTAGGAAGAAGGTGAACTATAGAAGTGTGCAAACTATCTTCCCATTCCTAATAGGAACATGCATAAAGAAGTATATAGGTCTCTAAATTATTCACAAGATCCAAAGATGTAGATGATTCCCATAATGTTTTTGTAGAATGCTCAATGATCTCCAAGCTAAAGCTTATGTGTGATGAAGATTTAGGAATAGGAACCACATGGATCATAGATGTATGATGATATTTGGAGCCATAAGAATCTGATACTATCACTATAGAAGCTGATGTAGGTAGGGCATGAGCAATAATATCTGAAGAAGACAAGGATGACACAACTTTAATGAAGTTCTCATAAAAAAGAAGACCGATTTCCTCAATGTGTGCCTCCATGTTAGAAATGTGAGACTCTAAGAAAAGACATTAAATTTTAGATAGATATGCATCCCAATTAGTAATGCTAGGAAGAATAATTTCCTATTGCAAATAAGTGTTGGAAGCTCTTGAAGAAGAGACTATAAAATGTGATGAAGCAACAAGAGGAGGTGGAGGAATGATGATTTCCTCTATGTCAACTGCATGCTCTATATCTGAATCATGATGCAGGATGTAAGTTGTGATCATAGTAGGATCATGTGGGAAGGGAGAAAAATTGGAGTCTCCATGTATTTCCTAAATTTTGATCCATAATGCATATGGAATTTCAATATCCATGATGTCACACAAAGAGGCATCTCAAATATGTAAACTAATTAATCCACAAATATGATCATGATTATTAAACCATTTATCCTTTTGAGATTGGTAACCTTGTTCAGGGATAAGTCCATACAAATATGGCATGAGATTATGGAACCGGAAATGTTTCAGGATGCCTTCAGACCAAGAATTATAGTTTCCTATTTTTAGGTTGATTACAGAAGAGTGAGTCTCATATCCCATGATTACAAACATAATAAATCCTTTAGACAATAGAAAATCAACACATTGAAAACCCCTCCATATGAGATGACCCCCCAATTTTGGCACTTTTTCATACAATGTGAAAATCTTCACATAAATCTTCCAAATACCACCCTTACAAAGCTTTAATCTAATGAAAAAAACCAACCTCATATATTTTTTTCCCAAATTCGTAAATACCCCTTACAAATTTTCCCAAATATCTACACGCCCCTTCTATTTTGTAATTTTATTGCATGTGATTTTTTAGCATAACTAAACATGCAAAAATTAAGAAAAAAACAAAATACATTTGAAGGCAGAGAAAAATAGAAAAAGAGTAAACCATCAAGAGGCTAGATCTGAGATAAGGTAGCCAATAGCAAACCAAAGATATGAGGTGGCGCTAGAGGTGCATATAAGCACATGGAATCTACAAATGAGGCATCCAAGGGAGTCAAGGACCCCCCTTTAAATCTGCAATAAAGGGAATCGACCTACACAAAAAAGAGTTTTCCTTCCACAAGTGAGGCATGGCCTACATATGGAGGGTCGTGGCCTACCCTTCAAAGATACACCTATTTTTTTCTTTCAAACGCTGCCATGAGGAGAATTTTGGAAGAGATGACAAGATGATGTTGCAAATCAAGTAGCCTATTAGCAAACTATGCAGCCTACACACAATGATCCATAGAAAATATCATATCGAGTCTTGTAAAGGGTAATTCGATCTTTCAAAGGAAAATCATGCCTCTTTTCACTGAAATAGACCCTCCAAATAGTGGAAATGTTCCTCCCAATCAAGTCTATTGGCATGCAAGAAATGAATCATGGCCTAAACAATAAATTGAACCTCTAGGAGGCACTTCTAGAAAAATTTCTACCCAATCAACTTGGACCAGTGATTTGGCCAAATTTTTCTGGCCAAACAAGCCCATGAGGGTAGAGTCTACTATGAGTGGATAGGGTGACTCCAACGTCTAACCATCTTTCATGAACACACAACAATAAATTTTTTGTTCAACCTATGGATTGAAACTTTCCCCCCCTATGCTCTGATACCATGTAGAATTTCAGGATCAAAGAGATATTAATCAAGAACAAAATGTTGTAAGACCCCATACTTATATTGATTGAAAGAGCAACCATAAATAGGAAAGAACAAGGAAATCAAGATCGACAAGATGTGGATATGAGTGGAGTGGTGGAAAATCACCTACCACAAAGATGGAGTTATACTCCTAACCTCCCATGAATGAAGGGAAATACTCCTTCAACATGGAGTGGTGGCAGATAACAACTCAACTACCTTGACACCTAAGTAGGCTTAAGTAAGTCATGTGTAAACCTATGTGTACACCAACATGACGTTTGTGCGCCATGTGATGTGTATTGTGTGTTCCCCACTTTCTTGCTTATAAAGAAGAAGAAGAAGAAGAAAAAAATGACTACGAGAAACATGCCCACGTAACTATGGCTAGAGGCCTATCTTTTGACTTTTTTGTAAAAATTCCTCCATTTTTCTCTTTTTGCATCTTTTGCTCAAAGACCCTTTCTAGGTTTTGCTCGAGAGAGGTTTTCTGTTGAAATTTGAGCCTCATGCTACCCTACACTTGTAAATTTCAATTAAAATATAATATATGATGCATTATTTTCTTACTTCTATGTCCTTCTCTTTCCTTCTTTCTTATTCTAAAACTTAAAACAATATTTACAAAATTTTACATATGGTACATATCTATGAAATTTTTAAAGAATGTCATACTTTAATAGAATAGTTTCAGATAAATACCATTTTTTGGTATCTCTAAATCATTTCCTTCCATTTCCTCCAACTCATATTCATTCTTATCCTGAAATGTGCTAATTTGGAAGGGTCCCTTCCTAATCGCTTTGAATTTGGTGTACTACCTTGGTTTTGCAGTGCGTTCATCATATTTTAGCAATAGGCTTCCTTCTTGGAAATCTGGGTCAAAAGTATTTTTTTCAAACCATCATTTGACCGTCTATTGGTGGCCAATAATGGCTTGAAAGGCCTTTTCTTTATCTTCTTCTATATTGAGGAGTTATGCTAGCCGTACCTCCATTCCTTGCTCTCCTCTATTTCTAGGTATTTCAGTAATTGTAGAGTGAGGATTTCCATAGAAATAGGTAAAACTACCTCTTTTCCATACACTAATTCAAAGGGATATGTCTTTAGGATTTTCTTCGACATGATCCAGTCTACCCATAGAGCAGCTCGTAGATGCTTGTTCCATTCTCTTTGTTGCTCAGACCCAGTACACTTGATTAAACTAATTAGGATTTAATTTGTTGACTCTACTAACCCATTCCCTTGTGGGTAATATTTTGATGAAGTCTTTAGGTAGATCCCATTATTAATAGAAAAATTTGACATCTTTAAAGCTACAAAGGCCCAAGCATTATCATATATGACAGTCATTGGTGAACCAAACCTAGTCACCAGCTCCTCTAGAAAGTTAACAATATTTCCCTCTGTAGTGCCTTTTAGGGCAATAGCCTCCATCCAGCTTGTGAAGTAATCAGTCACTGTAAGTATCCACTTGTGACCAACAATGGAGATGGGGTTTATCATTCTAAAAATGTCCAATCCCTATTGAGTAAAAGGCTCTTCAGTTACAATGGGACTTAAAGGAAAAGTGGAATTTTTCCTCTTGCCAATAAAAAACTGACACTGAGTACATTTCTACACCAAATGGTGCAGTTCAAAAAACATTGAGGGCCAATAGTATCCCGCTCACATGATTTTGAGGGTGTTAGTTCTAGTAGAAAAATGTCCACCCTCAGGACTGCTATAGAATTCTGACAAAACCCTTTCTACTCGGTGCTTGTCTAAACATTGAAGCAATACTCCGTCATAGTTTCTTTTAAATAAAATTCCCTCAACTAATATGTACCTAGTGCCTTTTTGTCAGTAGTATCTTCATTCATGGAATGGGAGGGCCATTAGGTAGTGTACTTTCTACATATATAGTTTCTAATCCACCACCCAAGAGTCATTAGACTCAAACTAATTTGAGTAGACTTGATCAATCTCCTTGTCGGCTTCAAAACCCAACTCTTGTGCAAGATACTCACAGAGGCCTCTTCCTCGCACCAGCTTAGTCGATCTGATATCTATGTCATATTCTAGGATCTTGGTGATCCAATTGGCTCTTTTTTCAGTTATTTCTCCTTTAGTAATATATTCCCTTACACTCAGGTGAGCAACCAAAATGGTGATTTTATTGGTTGACACCAAGTTTCAAAATTTCTTAAGGCTCTTGAGAATGATGAAATCCTACTTTTCTACCAAATTGTATCTGGTTTCATAGCCCTTTATCATTCTTGAGTGGAAATCAATCGGATTCTCCCCATTATATTCTTCATCCCTTTGAATGAGTACAAAATCTATGCTATGTTGATCATTCTACATGTAAAGCAAGAAATCTTTAGAAAAGTCTAGATTAGCTAGCACCAGAGTAGCAAAAATAGCCTTCTTTATTTTCTTGAAAGCTACCTTGAATTTGGTGGTCCATTTGAACATCAAGGTATTCTTGAGCATCAATGTGATGGGTCTCATGATGCCTAATTTTTTTGAAATGAACCGGCTAACAAAATTAATCTTTTCTAAGAAAGGTTGTATCCCTTTCTGATTTACCAGTAGGGGTAAATCCATTATCCATTATACATTTTTTGAGATTTAGAGAAATTTTGAACTTTTGGCACCTCTAGAAAACCTGTTCTAGATGATCAAAATGATCAACCTTTAACTTTGAAAAAACTATCAAGTCATTCAGATAAATAAGAAATATCAAATTGATCAATTCCGCCAAAGAAATGTCCATGGCGCACTAAAAATTTGACCCAACATTTGAGAGTCTGAAAGGAATCTTTGCATATGTGAACGTTTCCCACTTGGTCACCTTCCTTGACATATACCTAATTGTATCCTGAGAAATCACTAAGCAATGCGAACATCTCTGACCCAGCTACCGTCTGCAAGATCTGCTCCATGGACAACAAAGGGTAGTGACCTTTTAGCAAGGTCCTATTCTAGTCTCAAAAATCGACACAAAGTTGGATGTCAAATTTTTCTTCCAAACCAGTACTAGATTAGACACCTAGGTTGAGTGTTTAATTCGATAAATGATTCAGGACTCAATTAATTTAATGATCTCTTGGGCCATCAATTCCTCAACCTTCGGATTAATAGGCCTCTACTTTTGTTAGACTTGTTTTGACCCTTCCACCAGATCAATGGTATGCTGGATTATACCGGGATCGTATCCTCTAAGATCATCCTAGGTCCATGCTATAACTTTGTTGTACTTAGAAAATAGATCCCTTAACCTTTCTTTATCCTCCCACATAACATTTCTTTTGACTTTTATCTTTTTTCTGTTTTCGACATCTAACTCTTCATAATCCTTTTCGTTGGCTATAAACCTTTTCTTTCCATTCCTCACATATTCATAGTCAAATAGATTTTTGAGGGAAATTAAACCTCAAGGGAGCTTATTTCCTTTTAGCTGAATGACCTTCCCTTCAGAAGGTTGAATTTCTGGTTGTGAATAGTCTAAAATTCCTTCCAAATTTTGGATGAAAGTGGCTATCTAAGTGTCATCCTCGAACACTTTCTAATTCTAATCGTTGTTAGGAATTGATAGTCGAAAGATGATTTGCATTGTGTTCTACTTTGAATTAGAAATCAGCTCAAACTATGACCCAATAGAATCCATCTGGTCCTCTATACTGTTCTGGGATTGAGGAATGACTTTCACATTCAAAGCTTTAAATCCTTTAATTAAATCCCATATCCGATGTCTATAGGCCTTCAAGCTTGTATTTTTAGTAGTTGTTTTCCCTCGGACTTGGCTCATAATAAAATCAGAATCTTTGAATGCCTGCAACCTTTTTGCGCGCATACACTTGGCGAGAAACAAACTATGGATCAAGGCTTCATATTTTGCGTCGTTATTAGAGAATATAAACTGGAATTAATCAGACTTAAGGGTCTCTAATCCTGTCAAAGACAACAATCAGACTCCTACTCCAAAACTAGCTTTGCATTTAGCATCGTCAAAATACAAGATCCATAGACGATTATCCATCAGATCATCATACTTTTCCAGATCCTTCATTAGTTTTAGATAGACCATTTCATCATCAAATATTACATATGTGCCTAGTCCTATGGTATGGAAATTTTTGAACAGGTCAGAGTCAATGAACTAGTTGAGGAGAACCTCTTCTTCAGGAGTCCACTCACTTGTATCTTCTTCATCTTCTATCATTTCCATGTAATATCCTTCTTGTCTTGAAAAAGAGGTATGTGCTACCTCAAAATAGAAAAAAACATTGTTTGCTATATGTTCGGGGTGAAAAGACTGAGAGAATATTCATCTTCACCCTATCCTTGGTTCTTAATATCAAATGGGACTAGTCCAATGCCAAATATTCACCCTTTTTTGTAGTGAAATCTCTAGAAAGAAACATCCCAAAGATCGGGGGAATGTTTATTACCACCACCTCTTGTGAGATTGTCTGGCTTGGGCATGAAAAGAGGGTCAAGGATAGATCTTTTATCTGATCGACTATCAAAACCTTCTTTCTATCCAGCTACATGATTCCTTTTTCCAAAGGTTCATACTTGAGCATTAAGGCATTAGTCACTTGCTTTGGCATGACTATTGTACTGGCTCTCGAGTCAATCATATTGTTGTGTAAAATTTTATCTCCCAAAATTAATGTTAAAAAGAAAGGAGTGGGCTTTAGCTTGCTTACCTCTTTCTCTTTTGCATCGGCCGCATTGTTTGTATAAGTTGTAGCTTTTGAAGCTTGAGGATCCAACACGAGCCCTTTATCTTTACTCTGATCACACGATAGAACTTCGTTTGACTGTGGTCTTGGTTCCTCATTTTTCAATGATTTCCAAAGTAATGCCTTTTGCTCGGGGATGGATATTACATCTCATAGAGACACATTGGTCGGGGCCTTCTTTAGCTGCTCCACCATGTTGAGCATCCTGATTGGTGGGGCCTTCGATTTGAATGGTGGAATCTCTCTTGGCTTTAGAGGGAGATAGGTCATCACAAATGGATTTGATGTCTTATTCGAGAATTTACTGGGTGACGGTGGTATCCATTGTTGCTGTGTCGATTGAATAGTTAGCTATGGAAGCTATCTTTCTTGTAATGGTGGTGGGTGAAGCTGAGGATGAGGTAGAGCTTGTGGCATGTATTCTCCTGTGAGCCTTCTCTTGGATCTAGTGTTGTAGTTTGACTATACTTGCAAAGTGTCAGTTGTTAGAGCTTCATTTGTGAACACTACATCTTCTTCCTATGTCTAGCAAAAAAATTCTTGATTAGAAGTGATATACAACTCTTGCTCTATGAACATCCCTTGAATTTGTGCTCTAGAATGAGCATTATCCATTTCAGAGAGTTCATATCCTTCCGCATTCAAAAGTACACCTTTATTTCTTTGCTCTTCTATCCTTTACTGCATGTTTCCCTTTGGGAAATTTTGAGGCATATGGCTATCACTGCAGGGAAAGCACCATGCGTTTTCATCATCCGCCAGGTTATTTTGACCTGGAATCAACTTGTTGTTGTGGTTGTCTTTGACCGTCTATATCGGCATAGTGACTAGAACTATCTGATTGGTGGGAGCTGCTTGTTGACCTCCCTGGCCTAAAGGTCCTTGGTATGTGCTCTATTGATAGAAAGTCCTTCCTCCTTGGTAGTTTTGAGTAGCTTTCTTTAGAGGAGCCGCTTGTTTTTCGCTTAATGATAACTAACTAATTAGGGAAAGAACACATAAGACTCTTCATATCATTAATATACGCCATCATAGAGGAAGAACCTGATGTGCTCGACTGTCTAGTAGGGTACACATACATAGACAGGGGTGAAATGAAACCTGTCACTTGTGTCACAAAAGTGCTTAGAGGAAATTCCTCTTAGACTAGTGTGCCTATAATTTCTACAAGAATAGGCATCAGAGGTAGTGATGGTATCTTCCAAGCATCTATCAGACTATTCTCTACACATACCGCCACCTTGTAGGCATCGAGTAAGGTATCCCCTCCCATATAAGTTATTAAACCACAATATAAGAAGTAATAGCCTTTAGGTAGAACATGAATGCCATAATAGCTTGAGGTTGGGTAGTTGTTGGGATCCTCTACCAAGTTTTTTTAAACCTGGTCTTGAAATCACTCATAGCCTCCTACAGAGCTCTAAGATGGTGATCAGTTGATGCAGGAGCACAAAATGATCTCCCTTCTCTGAAAAATGTTCAAATATATTTTCTTTGAGGTCATCCCATGAGCTAATAGAACTAGATGTTAGGGATTTGTACTAGTCTTGAGCCTTCCCTTTGAAAGAGGTAGCCAACAATCTCATAACATTTTTTTCCTCCACAATATTATGCACTCTTTATACCTATGCTATTTATTGGAGGTGCTCATAAGGGGTTTTAAAGTACTCTCCAGATAATTTTGGAATAGCCTTGAGGGTGTTAGTGGGTATGGCGGGCCATACATCGGGAGGAGTAGGTGGCAATAGTATAATACCACTATCCTAGGTTACAAATTTTATTGGAGAAAGAGAGGGCACATGAGCCATGGAGAAAAGGTTCCTATGGATTAGGTAAACTGGTATTCTTATTTGGAAACTTTGACCTCTAGGCAAAGTAGATAAGGCTCTAAACTTTGGACTCTTACTCCTTACTCTACTGCTTCTTACAGGTGATACAAATCATGTAAATCTTCTTCTCCTAGGTACTGACAAGGGTAGTTGGGAGTACTGAAATTTACCCTTCGAGGATTCTCTTGCTTGAACCCTAGGCATGAAACTTCTATTTTCCTTCCTTGGTCTGATTTTGAAATATTTTTGACTTGAAATTAGATGTTTAGAATTGGTCCCACGAGGCGTTCTAGAAAAGGAACTATTGATTATCAAAGCTTGTGCCTCTTTGATAGTCTTATGGGAAATTCAGTGAGTGGGGGAACAATATGCACCTCATTGAATACCTCCAAGATTTTTTATAGAAATCCAACTCTTCTCTGAGTTTGGGAAAAGAGTAGAGAGAAATGTAAAAAGAAAAACATAAAAAGTGGTGATGCGCCAATGCTTTTACAACATTTCAAAACCACAAATTCCTCTCTATGAATGACATGATAGACATAGAACACCACATCCCTTCATTTTTTGGAAGAGAACAAGAAACAAAGGCTAGATACAAGCATAGTGCAATCATTCAATCCAGCCGCAGGAAGTGCATATTAAGATCCAACCAAACATAGAAGTTCCAAGAATCAATAGAAATTTTTTTCAAAATCTACATAAACTCTTCCTCTTAATATAGCATAACATGAAGAAATGATAACCCTACAAAGAAAAAAAAGAACTCCAATGAAATAATAAAATTTCTATAGATTATAACTTTATCATGCACATAGACAACATGGAAATAGGATAATCAAAATATTCAGATTAAGCAAGACATAGTGTTCTATTCTGGACAAAGATATAAAGAAGAAAATATTGACATAGGCCATATCATACACAGTTTCAAGTATTTCTAGGTATGTGCGGGATCATCATGGAAAAAAGCCTTTATGTAATGAAAACTCAGAAAATCAGAGTTAGGCAACCTGACATAAAAATTTGAATAAGTTATATATATATTATTTCAAAAATATGTAAGAATAGAATATGTATAAAATTGAATGTAGTTTCTAAACTACTAGGTTTATTTAAAAAAAAGAAAAATCTATTTGGTGAAAATTTGAAATTTCAATGGAGTAGTACTAAAATTTTAGGGAAAAAATAAGAAGTAGGTGTCTGTCTAACCACTCTAACCACAATAAAATCATAATATTTTTTTATAAGATTTTAGATAAAAGTATAGGACTCATGTCCCGATGTGATGCATATTTTTTGTAATTTTTTTCCAAGTAAATAATTTTATATGAATTTTTTATTTCAACTTTTAAAAAATATAAAAAACTCGTATGTTTGACCACCTTAACTTGGTCAAAAATTCATGAAATTCAATTTTTTTTTTTTAATCCTATAGTATGCAAAGAATACAATGTGACACATGTTTTGGATTCAAAAAATATCATACCGTTTGAAAGCTATAGATTTTTTTCAATCAACCTATGAATCAAGACTTTAGCTGTAATTCAAATAGAAAATGAATAATCTAATTATTTATTAAATTTGAAGTAAAACATAATTTATATTGGTGGAAAGATGAGAATCTCCTTTAAAAACCCTTTTCATTTCATCAATTTTGGGTAAAAAAAAAGTTGTCAGCCACATGGGCCATCATATCACTTACATATCGCCATGTTTTTGCCCATCATGATCCTGAACATACCCTTCTCCCAAATATCTTGTACTTCAAATATTAAATGAACTTAAAATAGAGATTGGATTCCAATCCGATGATAGTATGAGTAAATAACATACATAACATGCTAGAGTGAAGCAGTGATTTGTAAACTTAATAGAAAATATTCCTACTAACTATGAAAGCTTAAGAAACTTTTTTCCAAAGGGAAAACTTCTGGAAACCTTTCTACATGTTTCTATTGCAAATTTATAGCCATCAAGGAGAGAGAAACACTGACTTCATTCAAAAGTAATGACTACCAGATGTCCACACTTGATAGCTTGGAATATAATCATAGATATTTTTGTTAGGTCACTACAATCCTCCTCATCAAATTTCAACTGTAGCATTAATATCCTTTAGATATTTTAATAGGATTGCCCCTCGTAAATTCTCGGATCATAGAAGAATAGTCTAGGAAATGTCTTTTCAACCAGCCAAGTGGCTTTGGTGGCACCGACTCACATTGCCTCATTAAATACAAGGAAAGACACATTCTGATAGACTTTGAATGAAGGCTCCCATGATACAGCTCCTCTACAGTGAAGAGATGACATGTCCCATGGGCAGATAGTCTCAAATTTGTGAAAAATGATTTTAAGAAATAATTTTCCAAGTCGACACATGCTTTGACTCCCAGCCGAGAAGAAATCAATAAAAAAAGTGCACACAACCACCACGTGGCACATTGCGTGCTCGTTGGAAGCACAACTTCTTCATGGGCAGATCCTCCTGAAGACAAAAGTAAAGCCGAAAATAAAAAAATAACCTAAGGAATTTTTTTTGCTTCACAATTATTATTAACAAGTTTGAGATTAGATGTACCCTTATTAATAATGGTTCAAGGGTTAATGTTTGTAGTGTAAATATTTTAGATAAAATCAAAGAATACAAAACATTAATTCAACCCGTTGATTTATCAATCAAATCTTTTGACATCATGAAAATCCAACCACTTGTTGTGATAACATTAACTATTAAAGTTGGTAAAGTTTTGTTGGAAACTCCCATCCATGTCATGCCCCATGATATTTCATATAATATTCTCATGGGTAGACCATGAATTCGTGAAATGAATTGAGTGTCTTCAATGCTTCATCATTTAATGATTCAATACATATATAACAATAAGGTTTACATGATAAAATCTAATCTTAAATATAAAAATTATTTACAAACTGAAACAAGAATGAAGAATCCTCTTATAAAATTGACACCAACTACAAAAGTGGAACCTTTACAAGTTGAGGATAAATATAATTGTCTTTCAAATGTGACAAAGTTGATGGAGGATGATTAGGATTCATTAGATTTTATACCTACATTCATGGGAGAATTTAATATTACACAAAAATTAAAAAGAGAAAGAAGCAGCAATGGTGTCAACATAATCTATGAATGAGTCATCAAAAACATCTAATTCCATAACTTCTATTAAAGAGGAAAACAAAAATTACACATCCGCTTATGATGAAGATGATGTTGCAAGAGTTTCACCCTTGGTCTCCTTGTGCTATGTAGCATGACACTTGAGTTCATGACATGGCTTAACCACCTCCTATGGATCTTGGATCTTGTAATATGGTAGTTGTATCAGGCATTAGCGTTGATCTTTTGGTGCAACAACAATCGCCTATGCAACAATTGGTATCAAAGTTGAGGTCATAGGTTCAAACCCCTTGCTTCTGTTGGGGGCGATTGTTCGAAGAGTTTCACCATTGGTCTCTTTGTGTTGTGCAACACAATGTTTGGGTTTGTGACATGGCTTGACCACTTCCTATGGATCTTGGATCTTGTATAAATATGGTGGTTGTATCAAGCATTAATAGGTCAATCTTTTGGTGCAATGATAGTTTCCCATGCAACAAATGATCATGAAAATCCACCTTCTTCAAAAGTAATGAAATAAATTAATGGAAGAGGTTAGCAAATTTTGAAGTAATTTGGCTATAATGGAAAAGGATGTGTAAAATAACAAGGCATTCATGTTCCCATAGAGCCCAACATGCAAGAAATAACAAGAGGTCTTGGATATTTTCCTTCACAAATAACAAAAACATCAAGAAGACCTTCACTTAATTATGAAAAATAGTATTAGTTGGTGCTCCTTTCCATGTAGTAGTGGTGGTATCACACAATAGTCACTACTATGCATGAGGGTATAAAATTGACTTTATGCATTCATATTTCATTTTGCATGGAGCAACATATCATAATCCATTTGGATCACCTTTGTCCTTACACTTGGGGGGAATAGGGTTAAGTAGCCTCATGTTAGGTGCATTCCTTCTTGGGATCCCGTTATTTCTCCTTAAAATATTATTTTTGGAAGTTCACTAACATTGTAAGGGGAGGATATAGTCCCCTACTCATTGTTTGCATAAGACTGGTCCCTTCCTAGTGATGATAACATATATCTCCTAGGAAGTGTGACCTTGTCAATAAAAGTGTGACCTTCTTGATCTATGTGAGTGTCTCTTTTGTGGTGATATTAGGTTTGATATCCCTCAAGAGAGTGAAATTTCTTGGCATACGATGTTCCCCTTGGTGGTAATGCTATGGCTAGTATTCCCAAATGAATGAATTTCTTTTTCCACAACTTTTCCTCTATTGGTGGTGATGTCAACTATGATATCCCGTAATGCATGAACTTTCATGTATTGAGAAAATCCCCTTTGTTAATTTTGCAAATCATCTATTGTGGTGGTGTTGATATATCATATCCCTTGTGCTTTTAGCATTATCATATTATTGTTCACCCCTTGATGTGAGTTTTATACACCCCTTGAGGTGAGTTTTTTTTGTCCAATGAGACATTAAACTTGAACACCCCTTCTAAAATGGCCATCTAGAATAATAGACTTTGCTTGCTAGTGGAGCCATGTGTTTCATGAGTGAAGTGTCAAAAGACAAATTTCTAGAACTCATGTGAGCTAACATTTATACAATGATGGATGATAGTTAGTATTTGAGACAATTAAAGACCGAGGTCTCTTTACCTTAATTACTCGAATATTTTAGTACTAACCTTATGTTTTGTTGAGTGTATTTTATGTGTTTTCACATTGTGTTTACATCATGTTTATTTTCATTTCATCATTAAGTTTATGTTCCATCATGTCATGTGTTTTCATCATGTATGCTTCATGTTTTTTCAACATGTATGTTTGTGTATGTTTTCTTGCCTCATATCATACATGTTTGTGTTCCTTTTGTGCTTATGTTGGTTTTCCATGGGATCTTGGATCATGGGGGCTTGGCCAATGACTTGGTTCGTAGTCATCCTATCTCTCCAAAATTTGTACATTTGGACCCCTTTTGACATATTTTTCTCTACTTTAGTGTGATTCTCAGTGTATGTTCTTACTCTTACTAAAGTGGGGGCTAAATGTAGCATCATAAATTGTCACCCTTGACAATTTCACACTATGATTTTCTCCCCTTTATGTTATTGTACCTAATTAAAATCCAAATTTCCAAATTTACACATTCCAAAACTTATTTTAAATATTTTTAGACAATTTTCAAGCATAAAACAATACTCTCATCTAATAATTTATCCCCAACACTTTAAACCCCCAAAAATAGGGCTGGGATGTTGGCATCTAGGGCACCTATGTCCCCTAGTTTTGCTCCAAATTCAAATATGTCGATGTCAGATTTTTATTATTTAAAATTCAAATATTTAAAGTCATCCATAGGGATTTAATTTTCAGGAAATCAAATTATGAAACCTAGAAAATAGGTGATCATTCTATCTTTTTGAGAGATGGAACTAAGGTTTAGGCCCTTTCCACCTATTTCCTACAAGTTTCACTCAAGGAAACCTTCAAGATATCATTGCAAGGATGTAATAATGGAAATAGATCTACAATAAGGTGTACTAGGGTGTGATTAAAGGCTAAAAGAGGGTTCACCACCAATAAAGGGCTTGGAAATACTAGGAATGTAAATGATATGCAAAAAATAACTATATGACCTAGATTATGAAACTAAAAATTAGAATAATATATGTAAAAAGAACATAGGTGCACCTAGAAACTGAAGAGGTTTGAATGGAGGTCTAAAATTCTAGAAATTCTGAATTTTGAAGCACACTGTTACTCATACACTAGTAGGGGTGATTTAGTCCCTATTTAGGGTTTCAAGCTAAAATCAGAATCTAGAACTGCTAAATTAGGATCTACAGAAAATGCCTAAAAATTGTGTAGACTAGGACTCATATGCCACAAGTGGAAATTTAGTCCCAGTATTAGGGTTGATCTAAAACTCTAGAATCCTCTAGTGATGTGTCATAACTTCCCTCTTTTCAAATCTCAGATTTTGAAACACTGAATTATGCTCTATAGGTGACTTTCCATGATCTTGCAAGATAGATGACAACTTTGACAGCTTTAAAAAATTTCCCCAATTGCTCTTTAATGGATCTTCAACCTAAATCTATAAATCACACATCAAAGAGGGGAAAAAACATTGTTATTGGATAGGGGTTTTCCTTGGTCAAACCCTGTTTTTGTAATCAAACCTTGAAATGAAATCAAATAGAATGGAGGAATGATGAATGGACAAGTATGTAATGTTGCAACTCACCAAAACCCTTGAACAAAAGGTTGCAATCTTGTAATTAATTAATAGCATGATTTTAGATCTTGAATCTTGCTTGAATTATATGGATCTTGACTTGAATAGTTGCTTCAAGAATCATAAGAACCTACATAAAAAATGTTAGCTCAAAAACAAACATGATGCATGATGACTTTGACATGATGCTTGAATCTTGAATATGCTCCAAAACACTTGAGAAATAAAATCTTAAATTCTCTTGAATGTTAGAATTCTTGATCTCAAAAAGTGCTAGATGACTTGTAAACTTGTTAGGTGAAAAATGAGTGAAATAACCTTGTATTTATACTTGTTTATGCCAAATTTCTTGAAATTACAATACTACAAGCTAGCATCAGATCTAGGAGAATAAAATCCCTATTGGGATAAAGGTGCCATCGACCTTGTAAATATCGTGTATTTAGTATTCTCCTATTATTGCTTTTAATTCATCCATAAGGGATTGGAGGTTTCATCGATACTAGTAATTAATTATTTACTCGCCCCAGTAATTACTGTTATAATGGCTGGGAGTTACTGAGTTACTTTTATTGGCTTGTGGTAACAATACTAGTAAAATGATTTCACATGATAATCTTGGTGTCCATCTTGGGACTAGTGGGTTATGACATTTTATGACTCTCGTCATATGTTGTAAAAGCATCTATGATAGTTATGAAACCTATCATAAGATTCTATGATGACTATGATGAAATCTATAATGCGTGTAAGAGCTTATGATGCATCTAAGAGCATATCTTATTTATAGGGATTCTTATGACATCTTGTAAGAAGGTGTATTTTCATGTAAGAGTCCGTGTTTAGCATGTAACGGTTCGTATGGATTTTTACAATGGTTTTACCAAACCTTGTTTTGACCCATGGAATTTTTTTTGGTGGTATTTTGAGCCCCCATGAGTCTACATATTGAGGGGTTGAGTTGGAGACACTATGAAATGTTTTTACAAGTACAGAGGTGTTGCTAGATTGAAGAGTGAAGAGGATATTGGAATTGGATGTATTGTAATCTTGTTTTGAAGATAATACAACTTGAGCCTCTCTTCTTGGTGGATTTTTTTCCCGCAAGGGTTTCTCCACATAAACAATGTGTTATGTGTTTATTCTTCTATTCCATTGCTACCTTGTATTGTGAGATCTTGCATTCTTATGTTGCTGATTTGTTCCTCTTTGTTGCTTCTATCTTATGGTGATGTTATTGATGTTATAAGTTCATCTAAGGTGGCTTTATCAAGCATGTTGGAGTGGCTGATTTTAGCATCATAATGAAGTTGAATCTCTTCATGGTATTTCAAAGATTAAGAAAACATATTTGTAGATTTGCATACAACTTTCAGATTTCTATATTGTAATAGTCAAAGCCTTGTATCTCACCAATTGGTATCATATCTTGGTGATTTGGTGATTAAGAATTGAATTAGAGATTGTTCATTTATTCCAACAATTAGTATTAGAGCTTAAGGTTGTTCCATGGCTTGGATGTGGTCGTATGTTATTGCATGTTCTTGCATCTGAGTTGAATGTACTTGCATGTTTCTTGCATGTGGTTGAATGTACTTGCATGTGAATTGCATGTACTTGCATTGGCTTGCATTTTTCTTGCATGTGCTTGCATGTGATGGATTTATGGTAATTTGGTTCTGGGTATTCCTCCTTTTTGAACTTTAGCTTGTAAAAATTGTGAATTTGTTGGAAGGAATTGTAGAGTTGTAGGTTTTTTGGGCTGTAGTGGATGTTTTGTATGTTGGAATTGTTTTGTAAATTTGTGAGATTGGAAGTAATGGTATCTAACTTTTAGATGGATATTTTCAATGGAATTTGCGATGGGCTCTTGAGGCTCAAGGTTATGGATGTTCATGGAGTTGATCTTGTGGTAGTGATCTGGAGCTTCGGTTTGGAAATATGTGAGTATCATCTTGTTTGGTGGTTTTATTCCTTTACCTTTTGATCATGTGAAATGAATGGGTGCTCATGTTGGATGATTTATTTTCATGCCCTGGTCGCATGGAAGAACATTTATTTTTTAGACTACAGTATGAAGTGCATATGCTGGATTCATGGGTTTAGCCCTTGGTTACATGAAAGCATTTGATGATTTGCCACCAGTTGCATGTGGGTTGTGGAGCTAGTATTTTAGTGATATAGAAACTCTTGGACAACTTGGTTCCTTTTCTTTTATATTCATGTTATTTTGGATATGTAGGTTTTATAGTTTTCCTGTTACAGAAAGTTGTGGATTCGTAGATCTGTGATATTTCCTTATTTTAGATGACATATATATAGTGTGAATATTTGGATGCTTAAGTGATTTCAGATTTACAGAGAGATGGTTTTTCAGGTTTTACATGTTAACAAAAATCTATGGTTTGTAGATTTTTGGAAAGATTGTATTCAGACTCTTAGAGTATTCTTGATGGAAACAATTATAGTTTTGCAGGACTACTTGATGGGTTCTTATGATCTATGGTTACTCTAATGTACTTTTGTTTGGAAAATAATGTATATGGTTGATCCTGGTGTTTGAGTCTTGGAAATCTACATTTTATTATTGGTTATCTATTTTTCTAATTATTTGAGATTGGAGAACTAACCATGTTTTTCTCCTTTTAGATGTTGTATGAGTGCAAATATTGTAAATTATCTGGTGAGGATTCTATTTGGTTGGCCTCTTCTTGGCCACCTTGATTACATTGGTATGCTTATTGCAGTGAGACAAAAGGATGGTTTAGAGTACCTGACATAGTTATTCATTAGAATCTACATCAGTAAGTTATGGTACATGAAAAGATCTATTCACTTTTTGTGGAGTTTTGGTAATGATGTTTGTCATGATACTATGTATACAACTCAGTATCAATTTCAATGGGAGTTTTGTGTAGTTACATAGTGTCTTCTATCTTCTTGGTTTGGAGATTATGGTTTAGTTGACCTTTTGGGAGTTATTGTTATAGTGGGATTATTTGATTTTGTTGAGGCCATGAGTGATCTTCATTTAGGAGATGGTTATCATGATGTCATTGATAGCTTGGTTACATGTTTCAATGGGAAGTTTTGATAGTTATGGTTTGATGTTTATCTTGTTACAATATATAGCTCGATATCATGGTTTAGCAAAATCTTTGGTAGGATATGGTTATCTTCATGCCATTTGAAGAGGTTTTAACATCTTTTTTCATGGAGGACCTTTAGAGTCTTTGATAAATTTGTTAGTGTTCTTCCTTTGGAGAGGATGTATTTCTCTTTGGTTTTGAGTATTAATCAATTGATTGCAGCTTCATGATTTTCCAAGTTGCATTTGAATTTGGCATGGATTGATTAGGGGGTGCTCATGGATACTAGACATACTTGGGTTAGGCTGGATATTTCTTATGTTAAGAGATATGTGTTGGAATGGTTACTTGTTATGAAAGTTTTTCAACAGTAAAGACTAAGGAGCTTACACTTGGAAATGGATGTGAGTCCCTCATATACTTGATGAGAAGGTTGTCTTTATTCAAAGCTTATATTTCTAGGTGTTGTATGCACATGACAATCTTGTATCCCAGTCTTGGTCTACTTGGCAAGTAAATGATCTAAGAGGTGTTTCCCACCTGGTTATTAGATGTATGGTTTTATGTATTTTTTGTTGTTTTCCTTGCAATATTGATCTTGAGTTAGTTATGAGGATTTGGTAGGAGAGGTATAGGAGATGGTTAGTGGCTTTGGGCATATTCCATTATGTTGTGGAATTTTTTGGCTAGTTTGATCTATTTTCTGTGAGAGGTTTACATCTAAGTTCTAGCATGTTTCATTATAAGTTGAATGGATAGATGTTGATATCCTTTCAATTTGGGAGTGTTGAAGGATATATTAATTTAAATACTTTGGAACATGTTAGTGTTGGGGTATGTATAGGATCATCATGGAAAAAATAGGCTCTTAAGTGGCAATAAAAAAATAGAAAATCAAAGTTAGGCAACCAGACATAAAAAGATGAATAATTTATCTATATTATTTCAAAAATATGTAACAATAGAATATGTGGAAAATTGAATGTAGTTTCTAAACTACTAGGTTTATTTATTTATTTTTAAAATCTATTTGGTGAAAATTTGAAATTTCAATGCAGTAGTACTTAAATTTTAGGGAAAAAATAAGAAGTAGGTGTCTGTCTGACCACCCTAACCACAATAAAATGATAATATTTATTTACAATATTTTAGATATAAGTAGAGGACTCATGTCCTAATGTGATGCATATTTTTTTGTAATTTGTTTCCAAGTAAATAATTAATTATGAATTTTTTATTACGAATTTTAAAAAATATAATTTTTTTTGTATGTCTGACCACCTTAACTTGGTCAAAACTTCATGAAATTCAATTTTAATTTTTTTAATCATATAGTATGAAAAAAATAGAATGTGACACATGTTTTAGATTCAAAAAATGTGATACTGTTTAAAAGATATAGATGTTTTTCAATCAGCTTATCAATTAGGGCTTTAGTCGTAATTCAAATAAAAATGAATAATAATTATTTATTAAATTCAAAGTAAAGCATAATTTATATTGGTGGAAAGTTGGGAATCTCCTTTAAAAACCCTTTTCGTTTCATCAAATTTGGGTAAAAAAAATGTCATTAGCCACATGGGCCATCATATCACTTACATATCACCACTTTTTGGCCCATCATGATCCTACACATACTCGTTGTTTTAGGACACAATTTGATTTGCGTGTTATCCGCTTTCTTGGTATATTGTCTTCTTCCTGAAGGTTCTTATGTTTATTTAGTTAAGGTTCATGAATGGAGTCATGTGTTTTTGTTTGTACTTCATTGTTTTTTGGCAATAGTTTGGTAGCTCCTTGATCTCTTTGTTCATTGGTTGGAGTACATGGGAGATTTATTTAGATTGGTAATGAGAGATGTATTTTTCATATCATTGTATGCTTCTTTGACACTATCATAGAGGAGTTAGCCACATCATCTATGTGAAGTGCTAGAGGAGGACTTGTTAATGTTGTGATCTTAATTTCAGATTTGACATTACCTATGCAGTGGGAGTTCCAGAAGGTATATGTGTTTTGTATGAGAGGGGAAACTCTCTTGGACTAGTTTGACTTTACTGTAGTGAGTTACTTCAGAGGTTTCTTATTGTATGTCTATGTGTGTTATTACCTTGGAGTCTTCTTTTGTAGGATGGTGGATATACAAGGACTTATTTGCAGATTTGGGTTGTTATGTTGATAGCATGAAGTTATACCTATGATAGTTTTTTTACCCTAGTTTGAGGTATGGATAGTTTTGGATGAGCTAGAAACTTGTTGTGGTTTCTATTCCAAATTTGGTATGAGTGTGGCATTCACTCAAAGTATTTTTTATCATTTGAATTTGATGCTTGTGTTCATGTATAAATTGGTGCAGGTTTCGGTGACACTTGATGTGTTTCATCATGGAATGTTCCTTGTCCTATCATGGGTAATATGATGTGAGGATTTCTTGCTTGAGATGGTGGTTATCATGGTTGCTTTTGCAAGTATCTTTTTGGAGCATAAAATCATGTTGAAGAATCAATGGTACATGGTTGGCTAAGGGATGTTTATTCTCTTGTTGAGATTTCCTATGGGTTGATTTACAATGCATAATGTAAAGTGGGAGAATGTTGGGATAAAGGTGCCATCAACCTTGTAAATATATTGTATTTAGTATTCTCCTATTATTGTTTGTAACTCATCCATAAGGGATTGGAGGTTTCACCATCAGTGGTAATTAAGTATTTACTGGCCCTGGTAATTACTGTTTATTGGCTCGGAGTTATTGAGTTACTTTTACTAGCATGTGGTAATGGTAATAGTAAAATGGTTTCACATGAGAATCTTGGTGTCCATCTTGGGAATAGTGGGTTATGACATGTTATGACTCTCGTCATATGCTGTAAGAGAATATATGATAGTTATGACACATGTCATAAGATTCTATGACAACTATGACGACATCTATGACACGTGTAAGAGTTTATGATGCATGTAAGATCATCTCTTATTTATAGGGATTCTTATGGCATCTTGTAAGGTGTAATTTCATGTAAGGGGTCGTATGGATTTTTACCATGGTTTTTTCGAACCTTGTTTTGACCCATGGTAATGTTTTATGGTGGTATTTTGAGCCCCCATGAGTCTATATATTGAGGGGTTGAGTTAGAGACACTATGAGATGTTTTACAGGTACAAAGGTGTTGTTGAATTGAAGAATGAAGAGGAGATTGGAAGTGGATGTATTGTAATATTTTTTTGAAGATAATACAACTTGAGCCTCTCTTCTTGGTGGAGTTTTTTCTTGCAAGGGTTTCTCCATGTAAACACTATGTTATGTCTTTATTCTTCTATTCCATTGCTACCTTGTGTTGTGAGATCTTGCATTCTTATGTTGCTGATTTGTGCCTATTTGTTGCTTCTATCTTGGCAATGTTATTGCTGTTATAAGTTCATCTAAGGTGGTTTCATCAAGCATGTTAGAGTGGCTGATTTTAGCATTATAAAGAAGTTGAATCTCTTCATGGTATTTCAAAGATTAAGCAAACTTAATTTTCAAATTTGCATACAATTTTCAGATTTCTATTTTGTAGTAGTCAAAGCCTTGTATCTCACCAATTGGTATCATATCTTGGTGATTACCTATTGGATTATATA